>VZRF01002887.1:154448-375137 GCA_013396875.1 Vireo altiloquus | reverse complement strand
GGCAGATAGGATCTGAGAGTACAATGTGAATAGGATAATTCACTTTTCTTATTCTTATTGGGCATTGCAGTATGAATTTCTTCAAGGAGTTTTGCTATTCTGTGTCACTTAATATTTATGCCATGATTCTTCTCTTTGTTCCACTGCACATATTGATTACAAACCATTAGCTGTGAATGCTTACCACTGAAAGTCGCTGAGGGATAAGTTAGTTGTGTTTTACTGGGGAGGATGGGCTACTTTACTCCTCCCCAGTCCCTCACGCAGAGCTGTAGAGTCTGCTCCTAAAGCATGCAAGGCACAGGTGCACAGGTCTTACTCCTTCTCTCGTTAGGGCTGTCTGTGTGTCCCACCAGGGTTGCTGTGAAAGAAACTAGTACAGTTTGTAATCAGGGCAAGGAGACACAGAAATCATCACATTTCTTCCCAGAAGAGCAACTTGAAGAACACTAGGAGAGCTCACCTTCTTAACATGCAGCAGAACACCTCCCTAGAAAGAGCAGTAGTAGAAATAGGCTACTGCTGGACTGATCAGCAAGATTCTGTTTTATTGCTGTGGTTAGGTAATGTAATGTAATCACAGATGCAATTCACTCAAGTTAGATAAAAGGGGTTTTTACAGAGTTAGGATGACATTTAGATTTTATGGCCTTTCTATTTAATTATTGGTTAGGAGATAATTAATTTCCAGACAGAATACAGATCACCCTCTTTTTCTTTTTTTTTTCTTGTGTCTTAATTGGTTGTTGACGGACCTGTATATCCTTCTTCAGAGCACAGGGGCAGTCTGAAAGAGTGGAGAAAATGCATGCTGAGTTAAATGAAATGTCCCTTGAAAATTGTGGGTCTTTATTGATTTCCATGAAAATACATAATAATATTTTTGCCATGTAACTTTAGCTATTTTCCAGAATCTCAAAGGTACATCAACAGTAGTAGAGCAAAATGACCTGACATCACTTCAGAATATGGGGACTTGTTTCACAATTATTATTCTTGCAATTTTTCAACACATTTCGGTCTTTGGACATAGCGTGAATTCCATCTCAAAATCTGATATATGATGATGCATCATTTTGCTCTACTGCTATTTATGTATTTTTAAATAATATGAAAAAAATAGAACATAAATCCATGCCAGACACATATCTTAAACCTTAACTTCCACTGCAGTGGTTTTTTTCCCAAAGTAACTAATTTTGAAAAGTTTACAGTTTTTTTATTTTATGGTACGTTCTGAACTTTCTTTTTCCATGCCTGTCTGAAAAGTGTTGAAATGCTTAATTATTGGTTTTATAACTGACTGCCTAAATATTAGCACTCTCTGTTACAGTCTCTGAGTTTCACAAGTAGTTCTTTTATTAAAACAACATTGTTTTTCCACATTTCCAGGTATATCTTGCCTCTATATTTTACTAAATTAAATCAATAATATAATAAACCCATTATAATTAACATTAAGAACTCTGAACATTTCCCGTTGACATTTTCCTATTAACCTTAAAAGGCTCAATATGTTAACGTCACATAGTAGAGATAGTTTAATGACAGATAGTTTAAGTTCTCATTGTTATTCCTACTTATTTGTATATTGCTGGCAGTGTGTGCACCTTCACATTCTACCAAGTTTTGCATAAAATTAAAGGAAATTATGTGAATCCCATAGAAACTAGAAACAGTTTCTGAAAGCAGACGAGTGATAAGAAGCAAGGATGCAAAAGTTGTATAGCAGTTTGAACTGATTTTTTCTCTGATGGGTTGGTTAGCTTTTTAATTTTATAACTACCACAAAGGAATGGGGAAGGAAGAGAATATATCAATTTTTGTTTTGCAACATTACAGAAAGGATTTAGCTGAAAGCAGGACTGTAAATTGAAGCATGAAAGTAATGATCTCATTTTATCTTCAGTGTGAACATTTAAATTTCTTGGTTTATGTCCTATGTAAGGATTGTTCCAGCTGGAGAAAAGCTTAATGAACATGTAAGACAGCTTTGAAAAAATAATGATCTAACTGTTTTCAATGTCCTGGAATGTCATTATGCTCTTGAGCTTCCAACCGGAAAATACTTATCTAGATTTTAAAAATCTCTATATTACACCTTTCATCAAAGACAATATATATAATTTCCATTTTAAAAAAAGCCTATCAGTAGGGATAATGCCACATTTTTTTCAATATTTGCTCTAAATTTTAGGAATTATTATCTTGAAATAAGAAAATATAGTCAATGTGTTTCCAAAGCACTTCACCACAGCCCTCACTTTTCTGATTTCTTCTCTACCACTCAGTGACTTTTGTTCCAGATACCAGTACTGCATCATTTAGGATAAAGAGTCTTCAGAATAGCTCATCTAAGTTCTTCATTTTAGCACATCTTACCAATTTCATTGAATTCCCTCATACAGGTCTTAAATTGTACCTGATTTTGTGAGTTGAAGACATCTGTAGTTCATTGATTCAGCTGTTCTCTTGTTCTGTGGGTTGATCAACCAAATCATAAATTCTCACTTCCAGTTCCAAGTTTTCAGAATAAATACATTTAAAAACTGATGGCTTCCATCCTACAAAACAGCATGGCCCAGCTGTTACAGAAATCCACTCCTTTGTGTTCTGCTGTTAAACTAAGCCACCCCATAGATAAAATTTCTTCCTTCTGTGATCATCTTCATGACATCCCAGCATCATACTACCATATTACCAGGTTACCTTGCCCTTATTTCTCTCAAACTAAAGAGATTAAGCTCTATTAGGCTTGAAAACAAGACATTTTCTCAAGACTTTAAAATAGTACGTGTATTTTTACCCACCCATTTGCCAAAAACAAGAACACTGGCATATATCACCATATAGAAATGAATTGTCCATCTCTTCTAGTGAAGATATTCTACATTGTTGTGACTATAACAAGGCAGATTTATCTTAGTGGAATATTTTCTTCCTGATGGTGACCACACACTAGATTCATCTAACCTTTTCCAGTTCGTCCTATAAAATCACGTATGAGAAATTTTCACTTTGCACTTAATCTTTAACAACCTGCATCTTGTGATTTTTATTGACCCAGAAAAACACATCTCTTGGTAATTACGGCAGCTGGTGATCTTCATTTTTGTGGATTAAACCCTAAATCATTGTGAAGTTTAGGCTAAAATTTCAAGTAGCTCATTGGACTTGACTGAGAACCATCAGAATCAGAGCAGTCATATCCCAAAGCTTTCAAATTAACCCTGAACACAAGGTGACATTGTGCATTACTTCCCTGGCTAACTAGGTTCTCTCTCAAGTCAGCTGCAAGTCACCTTTAAACCTACAAAGTCAAGAAATCTCCAAATTAAAACTTAAGCTCCATTTTTAAATCACCCGTATAATGTCCACATAATTATTTTTATTATAGTTATCCAGCTAATGGAAACATTTGCAGTATTGATGTATAATGAGATCAGGTAAGGACTGCATGTCAGCCATAAATCCTGATTTACTTGATCCTTTCTGTCTGAGTCAGGCCACAGTATGGACATTTATTTCGGTTTGAGACCGTCATTATCTGCTGCAAGTACACAGTGTCAGAGTAGATAAGGGGGGGCACAAAAAACAACTTTAAACAGAACAAGAGCATTTTGAAAAATGTCCTTAATTTGATAGTTGTAGAGTCATTCAGCCTCTGCCTCTGAGATCCGGAAAGTCCTGTCTCTCTTGAACCAGAACACATTTGTACCAAAAGTCATGCCTGGCTAAATGTCTCTCTGACACAACCCTAATTTGAAACCTGGTAGCCAGTGTTCTCTGTGAACCTTCTTCCATCCTTCTCACACAGGAGAAAATTGGTCCTCAACTAGAACAAATGAGGTCAGGTAAAGCCTGCTGCTGACTTGCATAAAACGATCTGCTGCAAAAATTCATTTCCTCTGCAAGTCAAACATGAAGTTCGGTCGGTTTTATTAAACTAATTGTTTCCACACTCTCGGCCTGTATAAGCCTGAGTTTAAAATTTTTTTCAAATAGAAAACATGTTCTTATAGAATAGTGATTGATCGAAAAATCTGGAGAACAAAAAAAACTAAATAAGAATAGGATAGATGTAATAAATGACAGCCAGTATTATTTTCTGTGTCAAAACATGTCGCCTTTGAGTGCGGGCAACGAGACTGAGATGATAGCCATTTCATTTTCAGTCTTTTCTTGAAGCTACCAACATGTATGTATCCAAGTGGCAGGCCACATCTGGCAGGTGACATCTGAGAATGACTCATGCTCAATAAAACTTTCTCTTTGAAGTCAGCTCACTGGACTTACAAGATAATAATGTCGGTGACTTGCTGTACCTAAAACTGATTCCTGGATGTCCAGGAGGAGTAAAAGACTTTGATTTCCCTTACCTTCAACAGGATCAGAATATAAAAACCAAACCAAACAAGCCCAATACAAAGCCTGTACAATAACTTAGAAGATATCAATTCAATCTTATGGTAATTTTATTGCCTGAAATTGAGAACCTTCTCTAGACATAGCTTTTACAGTGTCAACTGATCTTTATGTAGGCACAATATTGTTCTAAGAACAGCTGTTTAGAGATTCATTTATTTTGGGGATCATTGTGTTTGAATATTTATTGAAGAAAATAACTCCAGTCAGAACAAGGACTGTGAAAACAAGTAAAATATTTTCTCCTTTCTTCAGACCATATTCTAGTCTTACATGTATTAGCATAGCACCAATACAGCACCAATAATTTTGCAGTAGAAAGAAACATATATGTATACAAGCGATATATATACATGTATTTGTACAATGTTAAAGTTCTGATTTCCTATAAACCCCTGTGATGGTGAACATTTTCACTGTTTTGTTGCCTAGTAACAAAAGGAAAAACCTTGCAACTTTTTAACAGAGTTAAAGTGGTAAGACAAAAAAGTAAGTCTTTAATAAAAGCTCTCAGGTGCACAAAATATGGCATTGTTCATGCATGATACAGGACTTCTATAATTTTTATAAGGTTAATTAATTCATTGGGAGCCCCCAGTGGTGTAGTGGTTAAGCACACGGCACAGTAATTGCCGGGGCTCGGGTTCGATTCCCGGCTGGGATGCTCCCCGGGCAGGCAGAGCTCGTTAGCCCTGCAAGGGGGCAATCTGCCTACGTCCTGAGGAGGACCTCAGCTGCCACTGTCCAGAATCGCTTTGGCCCGGCAGATTGAACCTCGGGATTAAAGGGTGGGCTCAGATCTGCGCGCCCTGTGTCTCACCTAAAAAATCCAGTGCGCAGGCTGGAAGGTCTGAAAGGAAAAAGAGACCTTCGCCGGATCTTCGTACACGAAGGCTGGCCAGCAAAAAAAAAAATTAATTCATTAATTAGCTGGTATATCCAATACAAAATCAGTTACACCCATAATCCACCCCTTTCTCAGCCCCCTTGGATTTCGTTCAGGGGCTTCTTTACCCTATTTTCCTTTTATGTCTCTTGAATTCTAGTAGAATATAAAATGTCTTTGTCAGGAATTCTCTTCTAAAGAATAAGGCGAAACAGAATTTCAAGAATGTATTAGTAAGGGTTTGTTAAACTGTGAGAGAGGGCAGGAAAAATACTAGAAGCTACACAAATATGTATTAAAAATCTGCAGAACTGNAAAAAAAAAATTAATTCATTAATTAGCTGGTATATCCAATACAAAATCAGTTACACCCATAATCCACCCCTTTCTCAGCCCCCTTGGATTTCGTTCAGGGGCTTCTTTACCCTATTTTCCTTTTATGTCTCTTGAATTCTAGTAGAATATAAAATGTCTTTGTCAGGAATTCTCTTCTAAAGAATAAGGCGAAACAGAATTTCAAGAATGTATTAGTAAGGGTTTGTTAAACTGTGAGAGAGGGCAGGAAAAATACTAGAAGCTACACAAATATGTATTAAAAATCTGCAGAACTGTAAATATACAAAAAATATTAAAAAAGCTAAAAAATCTTTAGGCATCAATTCCATTGTTCAGTTTCCTATCATTGAAACCAATAAATTTTGCATGAGATAGGCTTTAATTCTGTGTATAAATTCACAAGTAGGAGAGTTTTCTCCCTTGCTAACGTGTCACCTCTGTCAAGAAGAAGCTACTACAGATGCTCACCTAGCTGGTGCTAGACAGGGACTGCTGTGAAAATCTTCTAACAGAGGTTGCAGAGGATCCTTGTGTTCACACAGAGATCCCTCTGTGGCAATATTAGATAAAGATATCTACGTGGTAGATATGGGAAATTAAATTAAATAATCTTCCTTTGCAAGTCCATTCCTATCTCTTACTCTCTGTTAAGTAATCAGACATTGAACGAGTCATACAAGCTGCTCTTCATTTGGATGAGCTGAACACATTGATCTCTTACACTCTTGATGGTTTTTGTCTGAATGATCATCAATTCATCATTCTCTTTGTTATTTTCAACACAATAAACTCAAGAGCAGCAGCTATACCAAAGCCAAACACACAGGTTACCATTTATTCTGCTTCCACCTGCCTCAGTTTCTGTAGAGCCTCTTGAATTCACCATTGCCCAGCAACTTATGCTCAGATAATGAATTTTTGTAAATCCTTTTCAGGAGCCAATGATTGTCTGAATAGAGATTTCCATTCTTCAGATACAGCCTTCCTCTTCTGTTTCTTAACACTCAATTTCACTCTGTGTTTGGCTGTATTCAAACACTTCTGTAGTTCATGTCCTACTTGCTGAATCACCCAGGATGTTCCAAAACTTCGGTATATTTTTGTTTATATTTTGCAGTTCATCTGTCTTCATATTGCTCTTGGAATTTATTAATACATCTTAATTTTCCCTGTGGCCTGTAATAGGAATGTTAGATGCCAGAAGGTCCAGGAATACTCCCAGCAGGATCTGGCTACATTTTATTAATTAATTCCCCTTTACATGATTAAGAAACTATTGGTCAATTCTTAATGTGATGCTTAAACTCTGTAAAACACTTGTTTTTCAGATCTATGAATCAAAATACTGAGAATTACTAGGCTGAAATGAATCTTACTGATTATTAATTTTACCAAACAAACTTCTATTTTAATTCTTAGGATCATGTTGCTTTGATAACAGCAACTTTTTGTACCACGTTAATGATGCTACTCAACTTCTTTTTAGTTGGTTACACTTCATATTTCCTTTGGTTAGGATTTATATCAAACAGTTATGCCTATTCTGCCATCTTCACTTTGACTCAGCTAAATGTCACTGGTTTGAAATCAGATTGTATGGGAAACTGGAATCAGACAAAATGGAAAAGCCTGAAGAAATGTTCTTCACCTGCAATAAGCAGAATGAGATGTCCCTTCTGCTTTGTATAAACCAAGATCTGTTACTGAAGAGAAAAGTATTATCAATAAATGACTTTTTTACTGCTATTGCTATAAATACCAGATGCAGTTGTAACTGCTTCTACGTAATAACTAGAGTTTGAAAGGGGTATTTTAATGAGAAATTTTAACTCAAGTTTTCAAGGTTTTCATGTTACTTGATCCATCCATTGTGTGCTTGTGTTTATTTTGGGACCAAGACACATTAAATTTATTAAAGTATATTTCATGTGTCATTTGGCTGCCTAGATTCAAAGCAAGCTGCATCCTTTTGAAGGACATTAAGATCTTGGCTTTTTAAATTCTTTCTTGTTACTTTGGTATTAAAAGGGATTATTTCATGCTTGCTTAAATCGTCCTACTTTTACTATTTTGCATGTCATGGATGTAATATTTATCAAAAGGTGGCCTACTTTAAATACATATCCTAATTACTTATTTTCTGTAAGTGACTGACTCAGAACAGAGACATCCCATCCAAACTCAGTGAATCACTGTGTACTCCTTGCAGCTCTAAACCTTCCACTTCCATCTGGGGAAATTTCAGCTGTCCAAATAATCCAATTCTGGACACCTGGATACCCCAGAAAAGCTGATCACAATGCCTATTTTGTATCTAATTAAGGGATGAATTCCAACATATCATTATGGTTCTCAGCTCAAAGAAATACAAAAGACTCCTGTTTCAAAGACAAATATATCCAGGTCAGAAACTAAACCAAATAAGAATCAGAAAAAGATCAAACTGCTCTTCATTGACAGAAGACATTATTATCAAAATAATTTTTGATATTTTCTGAATTGAAAGTTTCCAAAATTTTTGGTCAAAGTTTTCTTTTTTGTTCAGCATCTCAGCGCTCAACTCCTGTTCAGGATAAGAGGAAATGACGGGTGAAATAATCATAGATATGACAGGAATTCTTTCTTTTGCTTAGCTGTTTCTTTTTGCTCCTAGGGATGCAACTTCATTGCCTTTTTTAAACTTTCAAGTTATTAATAATTGTCCAAGTAAATAACTTCCCATTTTAATGAAACTTTTATAAAGTGCAATTTGCTGGTGGGTATTAATTTAAAAAATAAAGTCCTCTAGAGGAGTTCAACTTCAGATTAAGACGTCGAAATCTACCTATGTGCATGAGAACTGTTGATCTAAATTCCCGTGATATTCAAGCGAAATCTATTCTATGAAGCCTAGAGACTATTCACCTCACCAAGAATTTGGCACCAAGTTTCCTGCATTTTTTCTACAGATTGTTCTCCAGCTGCCAGTCTCAAAGAGCAAATACATCCTGTATATCCTGAATCACACGTGGATAACCCTGCTTTTCAATCTCAGGCCTGCAGGAAACACTGTGGTGCACTGTGGACACACGGGCTGGGGTTCAGCTGCCTAATTTTAAATATTCAGCGCTAATTTATGTGTTGATAGATACTGCACCTTGCCTTCAGCTGCAGCTCCAGAAGGATGTGGGTTTTCTGTAAACCTGTCCTTCTTGCCAACCCTGTGCAGATGGTTTGGATACTTTAGGGCATATCAACGGCGCTGAAAGCCAGCAATCAATTTTTGTAGTGGTTGTTTTTAATAATGAAGATACAATTTTTATCACCTAGTTCATAATGATAATTATAATATTGGCGTGTTTTCTTTTAATTCCTTCCATTGCACAAATTGAGGAAAAATTCATATTTCACTAGAGAAATGAAAATTTTGCCTTTGTGTTTTCAGAGAACAAGCTGGAAATGTCAGCCAAGTACTTCCTAGATTCTGAGGACCATAAGGCAAATAAGTAGAGCCCCAAATGCACTAATGATACGTCATATCAATTTTGATCAATTTCATTCTTGCTTTAATTTTAGCAGACAGCACACATAGCATTCCAGTTATTTTTGTATGCTAATTGTTGATGTTATTACTTTTATGCAAAGAAAGCTTGGGGACAATCTTTTTCCTTAGGGAAAAGGCCTAACCACCGGTGCACTGTGGGAAAAATTCATTAATTAACAATTTCTGGAAAGGTTGCAGAGAGAGAGAATATCTCAGGACTTGGAAGCTTTGGAACAGCTTTTTTTGGCGAGGCTCCATCTGACATCAGTGTTCCTCTATGTGAGATAAAAAGTCATTTGTAAACAAACTTTGAGACATTAGTGATGACATTTGAAAGCTGAAATCTGAAAACCCGTCCGGGTGAAACCAAAACAGAATAAAAGATTCCCAGTGAGTCAGAAAATAGTTCAGAGCTCTGAAGAAATGAGTCAGAAACTAAATATACTGAGTAGGCTAAAGGCATGAAAAAAAAACTTTAGCAGTAGAAAGAAGCTCCAGGAAACTCAACCTAATTCAGTCAGGCTAATATGATCAAAATCTACAAACCAGTTCATCTGTATTAAATATGGTATGAGGTGTTTTGATCACTTTGAGAAAAGTAGAATTGCATCATCTGTTTGCAAGTAATAGGAATTAAGAGCTTAATGAGAAAGGCAAGAATTCCAAGGAAGGGAAGGGAAAGCAAGTAAAGAAACAGAGGACCAGATAAGGACTAATCATCAAGAAGTGATAGAAGTTTCATTGCTCCAAACTGGAGAGAGGTTGCCAGGGCAGCCTGGAGTCAATGGGCAGCTGCTGGAGGGCTCAGAGACCCACGCTGCTGCTTGGACCGAGTGAGCACTTCCAGCTGCCCTGCTCTCTGTGGTATGCATCCCGATAATTACATCTGCTGTTCATGGAAATGTGACCGTAGCAATAAGATGTCCTTTCCCAGTGTTGAATACTCAGGCTGGAATTTTGTGATACTGGTAGCCACTTGAAAGTTGCTCATAAGCATTAAGGGCACAAGCCACCACTGTTTGCCCCTGGATTAGTCATTAACTGTTGGTAAAATTGCGTGTAAAATGGAAGCTAAATGTAGAAAGCATTTTAATCATTATTTTCTTTATTCTAAATTATATTATCAGGCTGGGGAGATTTATACCCTCAAAATAGAGTTGCAGATGAGATCATACCAGGCATCTTACAACAAATTTCCTGCTGGCTGCATTCTTTGTCCCTTATTCTGCTAATATGCGGGCCCATGTAGAAGTATCCTTACAAGTGATAAAATATTTCCTTATGCTGAAAGTGTGGGTGTTAAAGAGGAGGGAAATGTACTTTATTCTATTTGTTAGAACTACAGTAAGGTTTGAAAAGAGGATGTGCAAGAAAAAGCAAAGGTTAAAGGCAAAGAAGCAGGTGGTGGTGCCTGGGCTCACTGGGCGTACTTTGATTTGTATAGACAGTCTAAGGAAAAAAAGGGCAGTATGGAAATGTAGAGGGCATGAGGGAGATATGAAAGCATCAAATGAAGTGAGTAATAAGCTGAATAACAGCAAAGAAGCTATATTTGGGAAATACTCAGATGAACACCTTTGCAACTCTTATCTGAGAGCAGATTCCTGCTTCGTCCAAACAAGAGGTTCTAAATAATTCAGTGTTATTGTTTCCATTCTTACCATAGACAGTATCAAGGCATGAAAAAAGGAAAGGAAGTTTAATTAGATTTCTTACCAGTTTTGTGGTATGGTTAAAAATAGCAGTTGAATTTATCAAATTTACATGCAGGCTTTTTTTCTCCTCTGAAGATAGTATAAGCCACTTCCTCCATGTTTTCCATTGCAAAATATTAGAAAAGGTAAATCAGATCATTCAATGGAAAACAATTCCAAAACAGGTACAACAAAATGTATAAAATGATATTGAGAATCTTGAAAAACTTATCAAACATTAATGGGACAATGGAGGGATGACCAGACCATTTACTTTGAGCAATAGATTAGATATTATAAAGTCCAATCTTGCAGATATCTAGTCTTATGGAATTATTCAGATCTCTTAGACTGAGACTCATTAAATCTCTTCATAGATGGTATGCCTTTTAGCTAGAGAGGTAATGGTAGTTCTTAAGGTTTTTCAGAGTTATTCAGAGATGCTACACACTTATAAAGAAAATACCTGAGTCTGGCCATATGAAATATTGAGTCCATGGGTGTCTGAATGTGCTGTGGAGAAGGCATCTGCCTTTTTTCATTCTCTGTGGTAAGTAATTGCCAGATGGAAAATAAAAGGGAAAGGAAGGCAACAGGTTGGTCCCATCCAATATTGATGTTTCCTGGGTCTCCTAAAAGTGCACCTCTAGAGGAAGGAAATTTAGAATAACATTTATTTATTTTGTCTTTTGCCTGCCCACTGACATGACTCACCAAGGGAGCATATGACCTGGCAAATTTCTGTTATCCCTGTTCAACAGCAGTAGCTGCAGGTTCAGGTCCTTCTGTTGGGGGAGGCATCAGATCCGTCTCCTACTTCTCAGACAAGTGTTTTAGGAGAGGTACAAATATAGAAAGAGTGAGCATTGCTGTCACCAGCACTGAATAAACTCTTCCTCACTGTCCTGAACACTCCAACTTGTATGACATCTGGAGACAGGATAATTTTCAAAATCAATATGCATATGCATACATGGTATATTTTAAGATAGTAATCCAACTTCATGTGAAGTTTACTTTTTGAGATTTGCAATGTAGACAGAGCCACTAATAATAATTGTCTACATCCCATCTCATATCTCTAGGGCTTTCCTACTGCATCTTCTTACTTGATAGGTTCTTGAAACACAGTATATGTGTTTGTACCCAATGTAAGATTCATTCAAAAACTGTTGATAAATAGGCCGTTTATGCCATATTTTTTTCCAACCAGTGCTAAATATCTCCTTTTAATTGGACAGATTTTGCCTTTAGAGTGCCTTTATCGTTCCACAATGAATAGTCCAGATGACTGTATTTGATCAGTGGAGTTCCATCATGTGTCATGTGGAATTTCCTTTTCAGCACTCTATTTCTGCATCTAAAGGTGACTGAAAGAGCAAAGAGCATGGCACCAAAAAGTGTAGGCATTTTAGCTATAAGTTTTGAAGGCAGGTGCAAAGTGTGTGAAGACTGATGAATATTCTGTTTAAGAACCTTTATAACTTAAAAGTAATTATCTTTAAGAGGTAGTTTACATGTGTTAAAATATTAAGATACCGCCTGGGTTTATCATGCCTTCCATCACTGACTCTTAGAGCTAACATTAGTGATAATAATAGATAATGGCTGTAACACTTAGCAATTCATGATGACCTCTTTTCTGGAGATCAAATACAAAGTAAGCTTCCCAGTGCTCTTGTGAAGTCATATATCTATTTACATCAATGGCCAATAAACTGTATGCTTCTATTGCCATTTACCACTTTATCTTACTTTCCCTACTTTCGAATTATGATCCCTTTTTACATCTTCATTTAAATTATATTGTAAGCCTTTGAAAGCATAATTACCTCTTCCTTTAGATTTTTCATTGGCAAGAACTGCATTGCAGGACACAGCTATAATGTTAATGATCCTAGGGCCTTAAAAATTATCACAAGACTATCAACAATAGAGTATGAGTGGGGACCAACTAGACAATTCAGCCAACCTGTACAGATTTAAAAGGATATTTCATGGATGAACCACACAAGCTGCAGGTGGATCATCCTGAATGAAGAGGCTTCACTATTAGAAATAATTCTGTGTCTTCTTTCTGATCTCCCATCAGCATATTGTGATGGATTAATGCAGTGATATGCTAGCTACCAAAATACCTTACTGAAATGACCTTATCATAACTACCTTCAAATACTGGAGGGATCATGATTGTTGTGTAGTTTGAAACCCAGAGCTCAATGAATATGAAGCAGATTTTATCTCACTAAAAAAATTTATAATTTTAAATACTACGATTATCCCAAGTCATTTTCCTTCCTGTAGACAGACAGTCTTCCTCTTCTTTCTTCTTCTTCTCAACTGATTTGAATATACTTCCAAGGTTCAAGACTTCTGGCAAGATTAAGGGAAAAGGAACTTGTTTGTTATCATAAGAACGCTGAGAATCTAAATCTTCCTCATTTGATAGGAAATAGCTATAAAATATTTTTGTCCTAACTGCGAAGTGTGTATTTTGTTAAGAGACCCATTTCAGTACCATGTTTCATACTGAAGATCTGGACCTACACCTTGGACTTGAAATCTTTCATCTTGAGGGATGTTTCACATTCAAGTCCAAATCTAGATGGCAAAATTTTGTCTTTATTTCTGTAATAGGTCAAACGAAACATAATTATCAGTGAATGTTTTGCTGTGCTCTTCTCCAATATAGTATTTAAGTGAAGGTGTTGTCCTTTGGGCTGTCACATCCACTGTGACACCAACACACTGTACATGGTGATGAAACTGGGCCTGCTAAATATGTATTGGTGACCTTTCTGTACTGTTCCTCCTGAAAGCTCATCAAAGAGGTTGAAAATTTAAGGCTCACAACACAAAGGTCACCTGTCCCTTACTTATGTTTGGAGGGACTTTGGTCAGGAATTAATTCATTAACAGGTCTGTGTTTTGAGAAACTGCTTCTTCACTAAGGTAACAATTAAAAAGGTACATTACTTATAAACAAAATGTGATCTTAGCAGAAGAAATTATTTTATCTCAAACAGATCAACATTAATAAGACTGAGTACTCAATGAACAGTCTAATATAGGTGTAATGTAATCAGCAGATATTGGACACTTCCTCTTCCATTCCTTCATGTCTCATTAGCAGTTATCTTGCATCACGACTTTTTTCAGACTTGGCACTACAGTCATTACTGGTGTTGTCATGCCAAGTGTAGGAATAGGGAGGGTTAGGAGTGGTGTATTTATGAAGAAACCTTTAGAAATCAAACTTTCCTATAAACTGTTCCAAACATTAATTCTACAAACCATTCTTCATCTTTGTTTTGAGTAAGCTATGTGCTAATTTCATGTATTTTCCCAACGATTATGATCAAAAATGGATTTGTTGCCTGTATTCTCTTATGTCTGATATACTCTTTGAAAGCAGCTATTTTAGAAGAAAATCAGTTCCAATTTACAAACCACATGTCGGTACTCTTGGATATAAACCATGATCGGTCTGTTGAATCAATAATATGCTGGCTCAATGTTTTTATTGGGGAAAGTAAAGGTCTTTTATTATTCCCAATAGTTTAGTTTCATCAAATGAACTTTACTTGAAAATTGTGTATTTTAGAAGGCAGCAACTGATATTTTCATATCTTGGCAAAGACTAACTACAAATACATTAAATGGGTAGCTGAATAATGATATGATTCAACTGATACTTTGAAGATGGGTATTTGTGACCTGGGACAACCTTGACTATTTGTTTCTTTTAATCAAGCTTTCCTGCTGGTTGCGATTTGCTGGCTATAACACAGTGCTACCCAGCTCTGGCATAGACATCTGGGTTTGTTTTGCTCTGCCACCACATGAAGAAATGTAGTCTGAGCTAATTCAGGACAAACACCTATCAAACAGCAGTGGGCAAAAAAGATAAGAATGTGAGACTGTACTGTTATGTAGATAGAAGATTATTTCAGGGATCATACTGATTTATTTTTTTAATAAATTTTCAATAGTTGGCTGATTTAGTGATTTTGTAGATTTTACTGATTTTGAAGATATTGTAATGGAAGAGCTCTAAGCAGGTAGTTCAGTCACGTTGATGAATTTTCATTTTAAAATTTTTTTTTCAATTTTGACATTTATTTTCACTCCAAGAGAATGAAGATTTGGCTTTTATTTTGTTTTAAAAGATATAATTTTAAAAATAATTAATTTTGAGCCAGTCAAAATTATTCATATTGATGACATTCCATGTATTTTTTCACAATTTTAGATTCTGAACTAGACTTGAAATTCCACTTTAAAAATGCCAGAAATTTTTAAAAAATGTAATTTAAAAAATGATAATTTTCTAATGTGGTATTTTTTTACCATGTCTAATAATAACAACTGTGTGGTAGGCATTGGGAATATGGGAGGGTTTTGGAAATTTGATTCCAGGCAAGAAAATCATAGCCAGTGTCTTCACCATCAGGGCATGGATCGGCAGGCAGGCACATGTTAAACTTGTCTCAGAATCCCTGAGGGAGCCAGCGGAACCACGCACACAGGCCTTGATACTGTAGCTTCTTTCTAATGTGATTATCAACATTACTGCTGTGGGTAATAGTGGGTTAAATGAAACCACATGGGCTTGCACAGTCCTGGACATAAATAGCAGCAAAACCTTTATCAGGGTATAAAGGTAACTGTGGAAGACCAGAAAAGTACCTAGTTTGACTGGTATTGTCACTCTGAATGTGGTCAGCTTTTTACAGAAAAACATGAGATGCAAAAAACATTGTTTTTTACAGAAAAACAATGAGCATTCTTTTTTACATACTTTGTTGTCTCTTGTCAAAGGTCAGCTCAGGACCTCCTGATCCTGAAGACAACTCTACATCTTTGTCATGCCAGCCCTTTTCTTCCATTAGTATGTATAATTTATTTTTCCATAATTGAGTGACAAGATGTGATGGGTCAACATTCATTAGCCACCAGTTTTCTATCAAGGGAACACTGACTGCTGCAGAATGGGTCCTCTTTGAGGTCACAATTCCTGTCGACAAATCTGGTCTAGTGCAGGCTCCTCTCTCAGAAGGGCCACAGGTCCTTCAGGAGTTTGCTCCAGCACAAGCTTCTTACAGGTTCACAGCCTCCTTCTGCACCCCCTGCTCTGGAATGAGGCTCTCTGGGGGCTGCAGCTGGATCTCTGCTTCCCTGTGGATTTTCACGAAGAGGGATATCCTTCCTCACCATGGCTGTCACCCCAGGCTTCAGGAGAATCTTGCCTCCTGCCCTACCTTCTGCACAGACCTTGGGGTCTAAGGGGATGTTCCTCTCACATATTCTCACTTTTCTCTTGCTGTAGTTGTGAGGGTTTCTTTTTCCCTTCTTATATATATTATCACAGAAGCTCTACCAATGTCATTGATGGGCTCAGCTTCAATCAGTGCAGGGTCGACCTTGGAGCCAGCTGGAAGTGGTTCAGTCCAACAGGGAAAATGTTTCTCAGAGACACCATTGCTGTGGCTTGTCTGCTACCATAACCTCTGTACACACACCCAATACACTTTTGGACTCTACAACACTTTTTGCTGAAGTTCTGCTGTCTTTTCTATGTCATTTCTGCTCATAATAAAACCCAGATATACTTCATTAGAAAGCAATATTCAGACACTTCCACACTTCTCTTTCTCCCATTTTCCACAACAGTAGGAAGATGTTTACTGCATTTTCATATTTTACAAAATTTCTACCTTTCTTAGCTTTGCAATTGTCTTAGGAAGTGTAATGATAAGAAGCATGTCCAATAAACTCTATCAAAACCAGAATTGAGGTTTACTGAACCTAGAGAAGAACAGCTGATATTAAATTGTAGAAGAATTTTATTTCCATTCAGAGAAGGATATTAAACATTTTGGTGTGAGAAGATTCTGAGATTAAATCAATTTGTGATACAAATAAAGTTCATATTTATTTATTCTGCTTTTCTATCATGATGTGTTTGATTTATTACAACAAATTTTCATAGCAGAAGATGTATGAAGTCAACGTCATATGTGAAATGTATTACTACATTACTTCAGTTTCAATAACTGCAAAACAATGAGAGTATTTCATAAACAGAGTAGTTCATAAATATCAAAGATTGTAATCCCCATCCAAGCCTGTTGAGTCTCAGTTCATGCCATGGCTTCTTGCCAAGAGAGAAGTTTGCTGTGGAGGTCATAAAATATATTATGTGAAAGTTGGTTGCAAAGCGTTTTTACTCAGTAAACACAACTTTTGACATTGATTGTTTTCTGGGATGGCGTCAAGTGGCTTTTGGCAGAAACTGGAAGGATCAGACTGACACTTGGTCACAATTTTTATGAAGCAGAGAGGGGGGAAGAAATGCAAGTTCCTGCTGTCAGCTGTGGAGTTGATGATGGATACAGTAGGAATTTCAGACCTACAGCATGAGAGAGGGAATATCACCAGAGCGAAACACCAGCAGTGTAGGAGGGATGCTCCAACATTTTAATTTAAATGAGTATTGGCCCTCAGACTTCTCCATTTTACTATGTTCTGGAGTTATGCCTGTGGCAGATAACTTTAGTTTGGGAACCAAATTTTGGGCCATTGAGCACATACAGTGAAGCAGAAAGCAAAGCTCCAAACGGTTCTTGTGACGTCCTTTGGCCTGATTTGTTTTAAGGTTTCACCTGAATGGTGTTGTCTCTTCCATGCAATTGGAAATTATGCTGATATTTTCCTGAATCTGCATAATGCTATTTTAACAACAACCTTTTTTCCCCTCTGAAGAGCATGGTTTAAAGAAAAATGAAAGTATTTGGGAACTTAACTCGAATTTGAGAAATAGAAGACGAAAAAAGGTGAAAACAGACTGATTAATTCTGGTGAGAAAAATAGAAACTTCTTCTTTAGGAACAAGCCAAATATGGTCTTTTCTGTCACTGCATCTAAATAAATGCATAGGGGGGCTATATGAATCTACTTATCTTTCTACCTATGTTTCAAGTTGTCTGCGCATCTGTATTCATTCCTTTGAGGGTATTTTTTGGCAGATAATTACAGAAGATGTCCTCTCCAAGCCCTTAGAAAATTCGGTACTGTATAAAATGATAGGATACTGGTTGAAGTGCTTAGCCAGAAATAAAGAGATTTAAGTTCCTCTCACGCATGCACATACATGCGCACACACACACACACATTGGTGTGATAATTGGAAAATCTTCATGTTCAGCTTGTACTACTAAAGAAGTTTTTCCACTTTCCTTTTTACCCTGCTGGGTTGTCCCATTGCTGCCTTGCACTGGCTTCACAAACAGCTTGGGAAAGGACAATAAATTAGATTTTGCTTGTTGCAATGTCATCAGTGCTGCAGCGCTGGGGAAAGACGGGAGAAGGTGTGACCAGGAGAGGTGAGAGAGGGTATGACTGATGCTGTTGGGAGTAGCACTGCTGTAGACTGACATAGTAATGACACTGCTTCTCAAACTCACTGACAAGTATTTTTACATGAAGGAGCTAAGCCAGCCACCGTAAGTAACTCATGATGGAGATAAAGGAGACTAATAATTTTCTTTTGCTACTACTGGCTGTCACTGCAGCATTCTTTTGATCCTTAAGTTTCACACTAAAAATAAGATACCTGAGGAGAAAGCAGGATAATAACTGTCCTGTACCTATGGAACAGCGCTTGATCCAGCCTAATTATATCTGAGCAAGCTGGGAAATTTTAAAAACCTAGCAATTCTTTCCAATGTATAATGTATATTAACAAGTTAATTATATTTCCTTGGACTTGCATTTTATTGTAGGAAATATTTATATTTGGAAAGCAAAAATAAGCCATTTCAAACATAATTTCAACACAGTTCATTCATCTCACTTACTTTGTTTACATGATGATCAGTTATTCCAGATTTCCTTTGCTCAGAAACTACTTAAGACTAGAGTCCATGTTAGACCTAAAGCTATTGGAAGACCTGAATTTCTGTCTCGTGATGGAATTTGGGGTTAATAAGGAAAAAAGTGCTAAGGAAAAAAATCCCGTTAAAAAATCCCTAGGAGAAAAACAGGAAAAAACACCATAGGAAAATGTTTCAATATATGTTTTTCACAGAAAATAATTTTTAAAAATGAGTAGCAAACATAAATTTTGCCTTTCCATTTACCATTATAGCAGAATCTTGTTCAACTCATTTACCTTGGTGCAGAATGCTAGAAGATGATAGAAAAGATGACAAAATACAAAATTTTTTGTTAGTGGAATGTTTCTCCTGGAAAGTGTCTCTGAAAGAAAATTATAGTGTGAAATCCACATTTTGATAATGCCTTATCAAGACTGGTTCTGTGTAACAGCCTGAGAGATAAGAAAGTCTTTTGACTTAGACAGTCTATAGATTGCTGACTGAGAAAAGAAAGTGAAGATCAGAGAACGAAAAATCAGCACTTTTGGTTTTTTAACTGCTTTAAAATTGATTGTTTAATTGTATGAAATGTCAAAAATTAAATCAGATGACCTCTTTTTTTTCCAAAGAGTCTGTGACACAGGTAAGAAATTTTTGAGATGTGATGAGCTCTCCCCAATGTTTGACCTCAGTGACTGTACAAACCAGCCCACACAAATCTTGCTAGATGTGATTTGATTCTTTACCTTCAGAATAAAGTGAATGAACTTGGAAGAGGTTTAAAAGCAGAACAAGCAAAAATACTGGATCCATTTTACGGAAGAAAGTGATCACATTGAGGTCAGTTGATATTAAATATGTGAGGTTATCATATATTACAATATGTCACCAATTTGTTATGGGAGCTACAGGGACAAGATCATACTTTGGGGATGACCACGGAGGCAATTTCTAACTGGCAGTATTTCCAAGATTTTTGCTAGCACAAGGGGGAGAGGAGAAATGTTCCATAATCCTGTCATGTAGATGCAGTGCCAGGCTGCATTCAAAGTCCTAAATGCAGGAGAAGGAAAAAAATTGTCACTCTCAAGAGAAAGGTTGTTGTTTGAACTTACATCAAGCTGTTCCTTCAGTTTAATGTTATCTTTTTGGCTTTTTGATGTTGGCATGCCTGTTTATATGCTTATCTATGCTCCTCTGTTTAGGTTTTACTTAATTCCTTTAGGTTCCAATCTTCTAAAAATCTCTTGAGTCCTCTTAGATATCGTCCAGCCCATCTCACATACACTTGCTGGGCTCAGTAAATTTTATCCTGTTATTAGGGCTTATATTTCCAGTCAATCTCAGGTCCATCTGTATCTCCTTTTGACCACTGCCATCTGTTTTAGTTTCTGACCAACTGCCTTCGTCACTCTGACGAGTCTATAAATCACACAGAAACTAACCCCAGTGGCCCTACTTGTGCTTGCTAATAGGAAAACATCCAAAGGAGACCTCAGCATTTCTTGTATGGCAAATAATTTCCTTACATGGAGGTTTAAACTCTGAGCTTCTCAATTAATTTTTTTGAAGCAAATATTGGAATAAGAAAAGGAAAATTTATAAAATTAGAAAGGTATACAAAATACTTCAGGCTTTTCTGTGATTGGATATACATCTGAGTGTGCACTTTGAGAAGAGTCAGGAGATTGAGTCAGCCTGATAGCTTTATCATTTGAAAAATTTACTGTGGCTCCTAATAGAATGAAACTATACTTAGTTGTGCTCTTTTCCAAGCATGGTAGAAGTCCACCTTAGATTCTGAACTCTGATTGACCTCCTTGTCTGCTTGAAAAACTGTTATGTTACTGTGCAGAATATTAAAAACTAATCATACAGAACTTATAGGAAAATGCCTTTGTATACATTTGTAAAATGCTTTTGTGAACACTTGATCAGTTTGGGTCAGTTACTTGTTGGATCATGCCACTCTTTCCTTAAGTGTATTTTGACATCTCTCAATTAATAGAAATCGTCACAAAACCTGACACATTTCACCAATGATATCTCAAAATTATGTTTATTCCCCAATAAAAATCAAATAATATTTTTGTACTGTTTTAATTGTGTGGTTCAGTGAGGACATAAGCTGAAGGGATTTGTGTTGACCTCATAAGTAGAAAAATGGTTAAGCATCTTGAAAGATGGTACTACTTTCACTAATTCTTTAGAAAACAATTTCAAACTCTTGTGTCTGAAACTCAGTTTGTGTTTGCAAGAAACACAAGAGTAGAAATCGGGCTACATTTTCAACTAAATTCGGTGGGTTCCTATAAACGATCAGTCACTTTTTATTTAAATGATTTGGTCCATCTTCCAGTAAAATAGTAAAGATTTAATTGAATTATTCATGACCAAACTTGCACTCTGGCTAAAGAATATATGTTAGCTGTATAGTGAAAAGTAAAGATAATGTTTTGTTTGCTTACAGTATTTATGTCTCATTTACATTACACCCTTCAGCACACCAGGTTGCTAAAGGAATTTTTTGCCCAAAAGACTGTAAAAAATTATTGTAAATCTGGTCTGCATCACTTTAATGTCCAAAACGGGTACAATATTCCTACATTTTCTTTTTTTTGGCTTGATATGCTCCTAATTGAAAGAAACAACCACCCAGTCTGCACACTCTGCTCCCATACACACAAAGAAAGAGGCAGAATCCTATGAAATACTGAAGTAAGCTATCTATATCATATCTATATATATATCATATTTATATCACTGATCCTGTTTTCTTCCAGTGACTGAGTAGGGAAGGTGGATGTCTCTGGAGGCAATGCTGGAGTTCCCTGTTCCACCGAAAGTACAAGTCAACATAGCCCATATTACGTACCTTCCTAGATTTATTTTCTTTGTCTAGCATCCTACTGGCAATTCCAGGATCTATATAAATTTCACCCAACATGTCCTTGACACTCAGCCAGTCAACAGTTTCACAGTAGTTTTACCCTGTTTTTTGGTGTTAGGTAGATGAGAGTCAAAAGACACCATGAAGACCAGAGTGGATGTCTCTCAAAGGCAGGGAAATTTCCAGGTGAGGGAAAGTGAGGTTTTCTTCCCTGAATAAACTATACTTACATTCCATTGAAGTATATAATGTGCACACTCAAGGAAACTAGAATTTGACAACTTGACAGGCAATACTGTATTAGTGCTCCAGCAATGAAATAATTATTGGGCTTTGGGTGTGTCACGGAATTGAAGAGGTTTACAGAGAGAAATGGAGTGAGCTTGAAGATTTCTATGAAGCATTTCCCCCAGGTGTGACAGCACAAAAAAAGTACCTATTTAAAAATTTAACAAGCAGGTGGAATAGGCTGACATCACAGCCTGATCAAAAATGAAATTGATGTTTCAGGACAGTGAGAGATGACAGAGTGAGGGAGGAGAAGCTGTCTTGGGAGGGAAAACAGCTAGAAGTGAAAATAAGTACTTTGGCAGAGAGACAATAGAAAGATGTAAAAAAACCCTAAACAACCCAGATCACAACAATTCCTTTTTAATTTGTTAGAATTACTGATCATCTGTTAGTGTTTGGAACATAAATTTATATATTCTGCTGCAGAATGTATTCTTTTGCACTTCTAAAAGGCAAGCTGTCCTTCCAGAATCTCTCTGCATGTGATAAGCAGAGAAGCACTCCCACTAGAGTCAGCCTTTCTAAATCTTTATGATGCAAGAGAGAAAGAGATGCTTTTAGCTATGATAGATAGATGTCTGCATTAATAAGCAGCATCTTTTCTGAGGAGACTCCCTTGAGGATGCTATGTCCACATCAATGAAATGCCATCAGACTGAGATGCATTATCTTGGCAGCTCTTCTGAAGTGAAACTCACGAAATCTGAGATGGTGATGTCTGCCAGTACATACTAACAAATAACAGAATGAAAGGATATACAACCACAAAATCTGAGCTGGTATAACACAGAGGTTTGACAGACCCAGTAATGCAAGGCAGTTCATTCAGTTTGAAGGCTGAAAATCCATCCTGAATTTGCTATGTGGTCTATTATTCTAGAGCTTTTGCTGGTGGTCAGCATTTAGTAAAGCTTATAGGGACCAGGTAATCTTGACTTTCATATTGCAGAAGTGATTGTCTCTTTCACAAAGTGGTTTAATATGACCTTGAAAAAATTTCTATAGGATGTTTGAAGCAGTTTTGCACCTTATCTACTTTTCAGGGTTTTAAAGGCATAGATGACAGTTAAAAACCTTTCATAGCTTTAAATGCAAGCATCATATCTATTCTTATACACACATACAAATATTTTCAGGAAATAATCACCTATTTTTAGATTTATTTAACTTGTAGATATGACTGATGAAAAACACATTTTGTGACTTCTTAACTCTTTTTGTTTTCATAAAGAACAACCATGAAGCAATGGAGATAGACATGAGGTTGTCACAGCCTTGGGAAAGGACATATTCTGCCTGTATCATGCTACAGAAAAGGCCTCACAACATAATCCATGAGCTAGTCAACAATAATATGCAGGGGTTTAATAAACTTCCAGTAGTTTCCATAGGATAGTTTACCAAACTCTGGTTTCAAAAGATTTCCAATATGAAGTGAATGTAAAGAATATGATAAATTCAGAAGTATCATTAAGTTATCTACTTTTCTATTACTTTGTGTACTTACATCTTTATAATTCTGGAAAAATCTTTACCCAAACCCTGTTCAGACACCCTGAAATTTCACCTTGTATTTTCATATTAAACCCAGTGTCGTTTCTGGCACTGATGCGTAATTTTGCCTTTGCAATATGCAAAATCTGGACTCAATATCCTACTCTAAAGAGAAATGTGGTGCAACTTTGGTGACAGCATGCAAGATATAAAGTTTGAAAAACTTTGAAAAAAAAGGAGACATTGGGGAAAGAGTGATCATCTGCTGAGAGTTTAGTCAGGAATATCTAATGGTGGATTTCTCCTCGATGATGAAATAATTTGAAGGGTCCAAAAACCATCTGCAGCTCCACAAACTAAAACATAAAATTTTGTGACGTAAGAGATCTGAGAAAAGTTTTCCTGCTTCAGTTTGCTTGTTAAAACCAGGAAAATATTCCATAATCATGTATATTTGGGTTATGTTTGACAGTTATCTCTGGTACTTGTGTTTTTATTAATCATTTAAGGGTGCTCTGACATGTTCTGATTAAATCATGAGATTACGTTAGAAGTATAATAAGCTTAAATTTTGCCAGGTATAATGTTATGCTGGAAGATTACAATGTTTTTTATAGCTGAATCTATAGTATATAGATTTATATACTAGTTCAAACTGAATATTTAGCATCTTCACTGAAAGTAGGTGAGTTTTCAGATCTTACAGCAAAAATAGCCAGATACTTTGAGACAATTGGCATGTTCATGGAGCATCTATGACTTTTGTCAGCTTCTAAGATTGTTTTCTGTCACATCTGGAATTTCTCATGCTAGATCCAGTAGTTTCTCATGGCTTACTCAGATAGCTAAAACTCAGGATACTCACTGACCTGGACATCACAAGGGATCAAAAACGTAGAATTTAAAAGAAAGCAAATATTTAAATGCTAATTTCTGTTTCATATGCATTGAAACTCTGGTGATTTATGTGAAGAATAGAGAACTGAAGGTAGCATATAAGGAATATGATTTTGCCAGCTAAAATTTTAAGTCAATGATTATTTTTATTACTACAAATGAGAGAATTCCAGCTATGTGATGAATTGTTAGACAGCCACATAAGTGATATATTACCTGATCATAACTGACCATTGGTTTTTTTCAACAGAATTTATGATTTTAATGGAATAAATAAAAAACTGGGGGAAGTAAACAATAAAAAATTGTATCTGTATTTCCATTTCCATTTAAGTGATTCTATTTATGTTGCGTATCCAGGGGCTGATTAGATAAATTGATAGAATCATAGAATAGTTTTAATTGGAAGAGTACTTCAAAGACCAGCTAGTTGCAACCCTCCTAGCATAGACAGGGACACCTTCCACTAGAGCAGGTTGCTCAACATCCCAGCCAGCCTGGCCTTGAACATATTGTGGGGCATCCAGAACATCTCTGCGCATCCCGTGCCATTATCTCACCATCTTCACAGTTAAGAACTTCTTCTTTATGCCTGATCAAAGCCTTCTCTTTCAGTTTAAAACTATTTCCCTTTGTTCTGTCACTATAGGCCCCAGCAGAAAGTTTTTGTCTGCCTTTTATACAAATTCCCTTAATAAGTTGAAAAGCTGCAGTAAGATTTCCCTGGAGCCTTATCTCCTTGAAGCCTGACAACCTCAACCCTCTCAGCCTTTCAGTAGTTATTGCCAAATACTACAAAATGTTTATTGCCCAGTTTTGAAAGGTTTCATCATTTTCATCCAATTAACTTCGTTTCCAGGTTAAAAAAACCTTAATTTGGGTTTAAAGGTAGGAATTGCTCTGAGAGGATATTATTAAAAAGTCTAAGGAGAGTAGCCCTACTTCTGCACACCTATGACTCGATCTCCCAAAAGTTCTAAGGAAGAGTTTTACCATTAAAATGACACAATAGCTCAACTATTCAAAAATCACTTTTTACTGTCTTCAATACTTAAAGGAGGAAAGATGGTATTTGACTAGCTGTGTGTTTTGATGAGGACAAATCCCAGGGTAAAAAAAGCTTTTTGTTAAGACTCGTGCCTGCAAGGCTATTTTCAAGTGCTCTCTCTGCTCAGGCAACTAAAGCAAGTACAGAGCTAGAGGGTGCTTACTGGAGTATCTCTTTTCAGCAATTCTGTTAGATTAGTCCTTAGGCTCCACAGGCATTTCTTTTTCTCCTCTGTTTTACTGCAAAACAGTTTAGCTTCATAAGCATTATAGGGTTCATCAATTGATTAAATATTTAAGCCTTGTTATAGCTGATATTTTGGAATGACCCTTGAGGGCCAGCTGTCTCACCTGAATTGTCAACAATTAAGCAGTGATTATCCTCAGTTTCCTGAAATCCTAATGCTGCCCTTGGCTTTCAATGGTGCTATGTGGTTTGAACAATCACATGGCTCTCCCTTTTTGCCTAATTCCACCCTCTCTGATGAATATTGATGACTGGATCTTCAATTCATACAAAGACATAGGGCTGCAAAGTCAGAGAGGAAATGGTGTCCTGCTCAAATCAGGACTTCACACAGAACTTCATACCAGTTAAAAATATGAAACTCCATGCTGCATTTGCCTTGATGCTATATGTATGTAGCTTGTGTGTCTGATCATTCTCGAAGACTTCATTAATTTTCAGTAAAGCACTGACAGACAGCTCATTAGATTTATAATCTGGGGAGCAATGGACTGCGACAGTTTTTGTAGGCTGTCAGTTGCATAAAAAGGAGTTTGGAGAATTTACTTAATCATATTGTGTCTCGGGTTCCAAAGCAGAGAGCATGAGGAAATATGAACATTCATTTTCAACTAGCACTTAGAGATTCTTTGGTGACTCATTCAATAAAAGGGAAAGTTATTTCTACTAATTATTATCGATTTGGGAAAATATATTTGGTATTGTTTTCTTCATGGTTTAATTAGTTCAGTTTCCATGTTCCTTGGTGTATTTTTTTTTGTCTCTATCAGTTTGAGTAATTCTTATTTCATTTCAAGAATATTCTAATTTTATTCTGATAATTTTACTCATCTTTATCACATTTCTTTTTAGAGTCCTTTTGATGCTTACAAGAGCATCAGTAAGGGCCAAAAGTTCTTGAGGAACATAAAATAAACGAAGTTGGACCAAAACCCCATTAGCTTTTCAACCTAGAAAAACGTGCTTGTCCTCATGGGACTTATGTGGTTTTAGTCTACCCAGAATTAAAACGAACATTTTTATATGGCCCACAGAAGTGATAATATAGAATGGCTCATCTCTACTCATCTGTGTGGACTCTGGAATCTACATTATCTGGATGGAAAATTGCTAACCAATGCTAAGGTTAAGAAAAAAAGTGAACCTCCTGGCACACTGTGGCCTTATTGTTTTCTGTTTTCAGGGAGAATTTCTCTAGCAGAAATTCTGACTTCTATGCAAAACATACTCAGTTTTTCTTTCTATTATTTTGTTACTCTCATCCCCCACTCCTTTTCATTTTTTTAAAACCACTGTATATTTTTTTTTCTATCACAGTTTGAATATTTTGAGACTGAAAATATCTTTCATGTATATTTGCAGCTATTAGTACAATGGATCATACATTATAGTGATCAGATAATAATGACAAAGCAGTTGTGAATGGCAATAAAGAGGGAATGATGTCACTGGATCCTCTGAACACTAACCAAGATCTAGTTGCAACAGATGATACTGATCACACGTTCCACAGACACAATTAAAATCTTCCTTGAGGCACTAAACTCCTCATCTGTCCTCTTGATATTCCCCTGCTTCTTAGTTGCTGAGTACTACATGACTATTTTCTGTCATATCTCAGAATGCTGGAGGCGCTTTGTTATCTCCCTTATATCCCCAGGTTCTGTGCTTTAGAGAAAGGTGAGAACTCATGATGCCACGTTCAAGTGACAGGGTACCGTAGCTTTGCAAGGGCAGGACACCATTGCAGATATCCTCCTGGTTATTACCTGAACATCATGTTAAAGGCAGTATTTCAGCTGTAGACCTCACTAGTAAATTGATTTTATTAACCCTTAGAGAAAAAAATTAGTTCCTGCATTTTTGCTGTTTTTGAAGGGAACTCTGAAGAATTTGCTTTATCTAAAAGCAAATAACTAATTTCACAAAAACATAAAAAATGTGTTTCTTTTGTTGTGAGATAACATTGAAATGATCACAGCAGGTCCTTCTCTGTTTGAAACCTTCAGATGCTGAAAATCAATTTGGAATTTCATGGGAAGGTTTAAATATCTAATCTGTCTGAAAGGAGAAAAGCATTGAAAGTAAACAGACTTCAGTGTCAAGCAGGGCATTGTCACATAATACTACATTACAGGTAAAATGAAGATAATGAAGATATTGGCAGATAGCTAAATACATTATGTAAAGCATACATAATTTTAGAGTATTTAAGAGATGAATAAGAAGAAAATGTAAAAAAAATTAAAAGGTAGAATTTAATTTTTTTCTTTCATGCCCCACAAAAAACCCAGAAAAGACAGAAAAGTTTTCACAACTTCAATCAGAATTTTCTGCCTTAAACTGCTTATACAAAGAGAAAATCAACATAACATCATTAACTTTTATGCAGGAACAATACCCAAAAGCAACAACCTGTCATTAATGCTGCAATACATAATAATGAAAAGCTGACAAACATTCAGGAGTTCACTAACACAGGAACACATATAGAGAGGAACACAATCATTTGGAGGCCAGCAGGCATCATTGCAGATTTCCACCTGCCAGCCTTGTTAACGTTATTTTTTACTAATTTTTACAGCCTATTGCATCCATTGGTTAAAATCACCTCCATTATTCATGTTCTTTCCAGAATTACAAATCATACACATGCTGTGGGGATAGGGATCTTTGCAAAGCAGTTTTTCATGTACATACCAACAAAGCCCAGTGCAAATCTTCTCAAACGTATTTATCAGAGAATTAGAGCTGTTTGCTAATAACAAATTGGAAATCTGTGGTGCAGAAATATTATGCATAACCTTGTAAATCAGATTAACTGGTGTTCCTTCTTTCATACAATAAATTCCGTGAGGAGCATCTGTTTAAGCCAGTGCCTGATGACCTGGCAGCAGATTAGAGAGCTTGCTGCTTTCTGCACTAATTTTGGAATCTGGTCCAAGCAGGAACATCATTACTTAAAGTCAAATCTATTTTACACTGAGATTAGCATACTGTGGTACCTGCTCATTGTGGTCCATTACTCCTTCTGCCATTTGTGCACTCAGCTGTGGTGTGTTCAGCAGCTCCTCTGCTCACTCTTAAGTGCTGGTACATCTCATAACATCGACATTCCACACTTCTGGGGCCTCTTTCCAGCAAACACATCATTACAGCTGATGGGGAAATGGAAATGCAAAGAGGTCTGCAAAATCAGAGAAGTTTGCCACAAGAACCGATCTGCTTTTTAACTAGGATTTCATTGAATTTTACAAGAAAAATATTATTTTGAAGACAATGTAAAAGCTATTGGAGACATATCTGTTTAAGACTAAGGATGAATAGTGAGGGCAAATTGGAAAACAAGGTAATCAGTTCATCAAGTCCTCAAATAAAAAAGGAAAATGAGCTTTAGATGTAACTGACTCTACAGAAGGATCCAAGGTGAAATTCTGTTATGCACCTCAAGTATGGAGATGCTCTCTGTCTTTATGGTAAATGTTTGTTTGAATTGTCTAACAATCTAGAACTGGGCTTGTAATGAGGGAGTCACTGAAATGGAGGAGTGGCCAACTGAGGCTTAGGATCTCGACACATGGATGTAAAGGACTAGGAAGGCAATGGGCAACTAAACTGTAATTATATATATTGAATTAAGAGACTAATTTTTGCCCTAGCTGCTTAAATTAAAATTAGCTAGTTTTGCAGAGTCATCAATTTCAAATAATGGAGGATTATGTAAAATTCCAATGGTCCAGCTAGTCAGTAGCCAACAGTTTTGACTGTAATGCCAACATGAGAGGGATACAATCCACTTTATGACAAATGTGTTAAGTCTTCAGAGCTGTTACTTAGCCACCTAAAATAAGATGAACAAAGTACTCTATCACCTACAGTTTACAAAACATTCCTTGGGAGGATTTTTCATTTTTATTTCAATTCCCCCAATATAAAATCAGCCAGTAGAACCAAAAAAACTCGCAGAAACGTGGGAGAAGAGGTTTCCTAATATATGCAAAGATTTTCTAAATAACCCAGTTCTTTCACTGGAACCTAATAGTATAAAATTTCCTAAATCTAGTATTGGATTCCTTTTCTGGCTCAGTTTTCTACCCTTATGTGGAGGACTAAATCATTTCCATGATGACACTCTTACTAGAGCTTGCAATTTATTTTTAAGGGTGAGAAACATTCTTTTTCAGGTCCAAAATTACATCGAACATTTGGTCAAAAAATACCCTGCAAATCAAGAAGATTTTCTTTGTGAAGTGAAGGAGAGAAGATTTTCTCAGAATTCGATTAGGGAATGAGAATAGCCAGGTTCAATGCCAGATTGGAAGGAGTTTTGAGCAACATATCAAGTGGAAGATGTTCCCATTCATGTCGAGGAAGTTGGACTAGATGAGCTTTGGAGGTCCCTTTCAATTCAAACCCCTCCATGATTCTACAATTAACATGTTTTTGGTGGGTTTCTTTGGATATCTGAAAATAAGACAACTGAGCAAACCTAATTATACACTCTGCAACCCTAGTCACCTCATCTATCAAAAAAAAAAAAATAGAAAAGATGTGTAAGACAGGCAGGTATATAATCTCCTGCAGTTGCTGGTTCCACTTCATTTGCTATAAATGGAACAAAGGCAGTGCCCAGGAGTTGGGACTTAAGATGCCAACTGACAGGGTTAAGATCACAATTAGAAAGAGTTATACCAGGAAATTTATCTAATCTTCCTTTATAAATAATCATATCCCTGACATTTTGCAAGTACTTTTTTTTTTTGTCTTAATGTGACTTCATTTCCACTCTCACTCTTTGCTTTTCTTGTATAATTAGAATTATGTATTTTAGAAAATCTGCTTTCTTACCCTGACTTTGTGTCATCCTTAACATGGTGAGACCAAGATTGTAGCAGGCAACACTTAGTATTAATATTGCTTACAATAATAATAATTAAAGATATACTGTTGAAAGGTATAAGTACATACCAGTTTATCTACCTACTCAGTACTTTGCTTTATCAGAAAAGTAATATACAAAAAATCTTCCCCTCATCCCCTTTCTGTCTCCTTTCTTTCTCACTGTTACATATTGTTCTGTATCTGTGCCACCTTTGCAGGAGAAATTTTCTCTAGTCATTACCTCATATGGACACTGCCTGTTACCATACACCATTGTCAGACCTTTCTGAAAATCAATTGCTCCTGTGGTGTGGGTTGATCTTTATGATCTCCACTAAGATCTGAAGTCAATACACTGTGTCAACTGTATGCATGATGAAAAGGACTTTGACTTCCCCAGTTAGCCTTGAGCCTTGCACCTGATAGGGAGCCCAGATGAAAACTTAACCTGAGGCCAAAATCATGAAGGATGCTGTCATCTCTTTGTAAACAGTACTTTAAAAAAGTAAGAAAATCCAGAGACTAAGGCTGGTTTTTCCATATTCTTTAATAATTTAAATTTTATTTATTTTCTCCCTCCTCCTGATATTTATTCTGGTGATTTTTTTCATAAAATATGTTTTATTATGAAGTGCTTCACTGTTGATGAACACTGTCACTAAATGCAATACCAGGTATTTAAACAAGTCCATGAAGTTTGCAAGAGCGTTGTAAGCTGGTTTTTTTCTTAACATAAAAATAAAAATTAAGCTCTGAGGAAGTTTTAAATATGGACAGAGAGAAAAAGCCCTTTTGACATCTCAGTCTATTTCCTGCTTTTTCTATTTCCTGCTTTTTCTTTCTATGTGCTCCTTAGTTATGCTCTTAATTAAACTAATTCCAGGCAGGTTTAGATTTCAGATTCATTTGCAAAATCACACAAGGAAAGTCTCCTGCCACAGTCTTTTGGACCTAGTTGTGCCTTGTGGGTATACCTCTGAAAGGAATGTAATATTCACTATCTTTCTATCCCTTTTAAAAGCATATGTCCCTTCTGGAATGAGATAAAAATTAGCATCAGAGATTGTTGTAAATATAATTTCTAATATCCTGTTTTTAAAAATTGCAGCTCTGAAGGAAAAGTAATTTTCTTTTTAATTCCTAGCAAATGGAAATTCTCCAAACAATTCAAATCATTAAAATATTTTGCTTTAGCATTATAGGAAAGAATGTTTTATTTCGTAGAATAATTTTGAATTTTTTGGCTAATTTTCCATAGTTTTTGGTTTAACTATGACAAAGAAGACCAGTTTATTTTGCCCAATTTCTATTCAAGTCAACAATATCTTTAGCAAACCTTACAATGTTTCTGTGTCCTGGCTGGCATCCTAACCCCTGACAGTAAAAAGCCATTTGCAAATTTCATTAACATTGTTTGCTACCTTTTCAGATCATTAAGGAAAAAGCTAATATGATGGATGACAGTGTTTAGCACATCACATGAGGCCATCTTATTCAAACTTGAGCATCTTACGCTCAAAAATAGCCTCAGGTTTTCTGATCACTATGGTCCAAAGACTTTTACTCCATGTCCTTCCAGGGGACCTCAGCACTCTGGAAAAACTGCTTGTATTTTTAGTGCCCTCTTAGGTAAAACCTATCTAAGGTCTGATCTCCTATACATAACCTTCCAGAAAACTGAAATGACGTAACACTCATCTGCCTCTTCTTGAAAGAGGAACTGAAGAAAACCTCAGCCAACCATATTTCACTTCTGAAAAAAAGAAACAATTTTTCATAAGGAATGAGTACCTTCTTTCTGGTGTCATAAAGAAGCGACAATGTATTCTTTTAAAAAACGTGTATCAAGCCAACGTAGTATCCAGTTCAGAACATTTGTGTGGAATGAGTGACTTTATCTTACAACCATGTATCAAGAGGATATGAATCTAACTTCCCTGTTAGGTGCAAAACTGAACTTAAATAATTGTTTAAACTGTATTTCTCACTTTCTAACAGGAGACATAAGCTCAGTGTCTTTCCTAAAGAACTGCCTTGATTTCATTTTTAATTATATTTTCAACAGTGATTTGAATTATGATAAAGAGAATATGGTTTTGAAATCTGTAAAGTGTACCATGCTGGATGACACTGCCCCTAGAACAGAATATTCTAAGACTTAAATGGATGAAGAATGCTTGACAGGGAAGCAGCTCTGCAGAAAACAAGACATAGATAATTAAAAATGGATCACAAGTTAAACTTGAGTCAACAGTGTAAATAAGTATCCATTTTTAAATATGGTAAATATCCTACTGGAAGTATACAAAGAGGTAAAAGGTTTTTGAGGCATGAAATAGTCTTTCAAGTCTACTCTGCCCAGGCAAAGTACAAGATAAGAAAGTACCATATCGAAAAAACCTGCACACTATCCTGTCTGGACAACATAAACTAATTTGCAATCACCCCCAAGAAAACCAGAATATGGAGTTGTTTGATCTTTAAAAAATAATAAAATGTTAAGTGGACATGTGGTGGTTGTGTTAAAAACTGTTGAGGGCCTCTGAAAATATCAATTTGAGAAGCTATTCTCCTATTTGATAGAAAATATTTAATAGGATCAAATTCAAAGAAAATATAGAAAAACATGTTAAGAACTAGGGAAGGAAAACTTGGCTTCGGACATATCGTTCAAGGTAACCATGAAATCTTCACTACTGTTGAGAGCTTCTAAACCAAAAATCATTATGTAATTTTTAGTAACTAATTATGCTTTTGCTATAGAGCAGCTTAGTCTGAACTTCAGCAAATCACAGAATCACAGGATAAGGTTGGGTAAGGTTGGAAGGGGCCACAGTGGGGTCATCTGGTCCAACCTGCCTGCTTCAGCAGGACCAGCCCAGAGCACACGGCACAGGATTGTGTCCAGATGGTTCTTGAATATCTGCAGTGAGGGAGACTCCACACCCTCTCTGGGCAATCTGTTCCAGTGCACAGTCACCCACACAGTGAAGAAGATCATATTCTTACCTTCAACCCTGTTCTATTTTCTCCTTCTTCAGTTTCTGCATCCCAAAGCTGAGGATCGTAGTGTTCTGGTGATATCATCTGCAGGAAAAATTCAAAAACCACCTTAACCCCAACAAACTTAAATGCATTTTTCAAATATTTTTGTAAGATTCAATCTTTGTGATCCACCAAGAGGCAATGATTATCTAATGTGTTCCTAAAATGAGAACATCTGAAAGAAAGTAGCTGGTCATGTAGTATAGGTCTTCTTATCCTATACAGTATTCTCTAAGAGTTATAAATATACCCCAAGAAAGTTCATATTGACCGCTTCAAACTCTTTTGACAAGCACTCCCAAGAAATACAGTCAACAGACCTGCCTTTCAGTTACCATACTAAATATTCATGGATTTATGATAGACCTCTCTGTTCTCCAAGTTCATATTGAGAGAGTCACAAAATCCACTCTTGCCCCAAATAAAGGTTCTGAATATGAATGTGCTTTATCATTTGAAGTGAAAATAAGGTGTACTCTTTGGAACAGCCTTGCCATCATCTTCAACTACTCTTGGGAAATTTTAGGTGGTTTTATTTTGAACAAATATTAGACAAACAGTGATTGTTGCTACAAAAAACATGATGCCATCATTATTACAACCAAGCAAAAGCAAGTTTCTGTGAGGCAAAACTGTCATGTTTCATTCAGTCCAATGTAAATTGTGCTCTTTTACTGCAGTTATCTGAGTTTTCCATAACATACATTCCATTTTCCATAGCATGTTTATTCTTGCACCACCACTGACAGGGAAACATTTTTGCCTTCATTTCACATATGAGGACATAGGGCAAGAGCAAGGCTCTTAGCAGAAAACTCAAGATTAATTGAAGGCCTTCAGAATCTATTAATCCCCAAATTATGCTTCTTTTTGCTGGATGACTTTTGGTATTGCTCACCTACTGCATCAGCAAAATAGGACATCATGTGTATTTCAGAAAAGACTAGATGCAAATCATAGCAGAGGTAAGAGTTAATATTACATGAAGTTATGTTCCAGTTTGTGAATTTACAGAAGTGTAATGTTGTTCATTTGTAGAACAGACCAAATCTTTTGAGAAATATAATAATTAATAGCCTAAACCAGATCTGGAACTAGGTCCAAATGCTAGTTCAGGCAGCTGAACTCCTAGGGAATTTTCACTACATCCACACTGAAGGATACAGAATCATAGACCAAAGAGTTCCTACTGCAAAGCCCTCTCCTTTCTTCCTCTTCTTTCCTAAAGTCTTAGTTTTTGTCTCCTGGAAGAAACAGCCTGCAGTCCAATACTGTCAGTCTCAGGTGTTCTCATTTCTAACTGAAAACCAAACAAAAAATGAAAAGTATAACCCTGAAGGAAAATGAAAGAAAAGTTGAGCATCCCTGGAGTCCACTAGGAACAGTTCTTTTATTAATGGAAATGTCTAAGAGTCAGATAGATAGAAAGAGCTATTGCTCAAACAGAATGTACAGAAAAATCTTAATCTCTCCAGTCTGAAAACAAGGAGAGCAGTCAGAGATGGCAGCATGTTTCTGCAAGAGCTGCCAGACTTAAGATCCTCTAGCAGACATTAGCATCATGTAGGACTTCAAACATTGCTCAGTGAACAAGGGCCACAAAGCTGCAGACATTCCAGTTAGCAGGAGGGATCAAAGGAAGCACATAGAGAAAGTGGTTTCCACATTGCTCCCTTTGGTCACATAACAGTAATGTTCAAATTAGTTTCTCTTTTAAAGTTATGAGGTGATAATTTAAAAATAAATAAAAGCGGGGTGCATTAAACTGTGAAACTAGGTCATCATTATCTTGAGAAATTAATTTATTATTTCAAAATAGTCCAGAGAAGATGAGAGAGAAGAAACTTTGATATCAAACTGATGCTTCTGAGCTCTCTTAGATGAGGAGATAATGAACAGATTTGTTTAAATTAATTAAGTACAGTTATTTTTGGAGTATATTATACGTTACTTGTCTAAAATAATTTAAAAGTTGGTTAGCTAAACAAACACCTTATGAATAGAGCTGGTCTAAATGCCTTTGGATGAGATCTTCTAGTCAGAAAATACCTAGTATCTGAGACTTAAAGACCTCACAGAAAAGAGTTAATCAATTTCCTAATTAAACATGTTAAATTTATTTTTAAATGTCAAAATATTTTTGCTAATTATTTCAGAAATAAAAATAGTTTCCTGATTTAAAATACATGTTTGATTTTATTTTACACTGCAGAAAGTAAAATTATTCTTACACTAAAATGATAAAATAGTCAATATCTAAATTAAATATTATAATTTCTACACATTATTTCAGAGGATTAAATTTTAAGATCAGAAGGGGGGGGCTTTGACTAGCTGACATTGCTGTGATTATGAAAACATTTAGTGTTCTCAAATGTAGAAAAATGGAAAACCTCCAAACTCTTCACAGAAAATGAAATTAAAGTTATAGCTAGCATGACATCATGGTAACTAGTGTTTCTTTATATTGACACACCTTGAATTGTAGTATCTGAACTTACCAAGCCACTGGGGACATAGACAAGCCTTTGGGGTCTGAGTTTTATGAGTACTTGGCAATAGATAAATGCTGTTTGAAGAGCTTTCAGTTTGAACAGGAAAGATTAACATCTGAGAAAAGATGCACCTGATTCTCCACTATCGTACAGACAGCTGAGGGCAGAGTCCTAGCTGCAGCCATCAGTGGTTATGTCCCCTGTCAGGCCTCAGATGTTAGACTGAGTCCTCTGAATCACTTTGAGACTGTCTGTGCTTACAGAAGGCAAGTATAGCAATTTTAAGAATGGAGTAGGTAGCATTCTTAATTTAAACTCGGAGGGAATTTTTGCCCTGTGCCAGTCCTTTGCTTAGCAGGGCAGAGAGAAGGTTTCTCCAAGCCCAGCCAACACTGCCCATCTGCTTCACTAGAGAAGTCATTTCTTTGGAGGAACCTTCTATCCACACGAAAGTGTTTACATATTTATCTTTTTTTCCCATGAAATTCAGACTTTCATATTTAACATTTTATGAGGAAAGAGCCCAAAGGTCTTGAAGTTGCTATCTAGCACTCAAGATTATTGAAATGGAACAACCCAGTCTCCAAGTGATTATTAAGGAAAAAGTCTAGTTGGAAACAGTTAAGTGGAATATATTTGGAGGAACTATTCTCATTTAAGCTGCTTTTAATGGGTTGCTTTCAAATGAACTTTTTATTTTATTTTTTATTGTTTTACACATACATATTTAATATAGAAATTTAAATCCCATTTAAAAATAATTTAAATAAAGTATTTGGATCAGATGAAAAGAAGTTGAGTTTCTTTTTTTTTTTGTAACACACATAGACAACTCCAGAATTTCTGGCATATGTGTTTTGATTTCATTTGGTTTGTACCCTTTAGAATAAAATAACACTCTATTGTCATGTTCTATTTGCAGACATAACTACACAGAAGGCTGTGATTTTGATCATGTTATATCAGTGGCATGTGGTTGCTCCAGCTGCTCAAAAGACTTGGTTTATGCCCCTGTTCTTAACAGTGAGGTACTTTAAAACACTCATAGTCACAAGAGTTAAATGTGGACAATATCTAGTAGGTAGTAGCAGGTCCTATTGCTGTTTTCCCATGATTAATTTTAATTGTAACAGTCAAAGACACCTCTAGCACTTCCATGTGGGAAACACCCCCATATCCTCAACTTTCGGGAAGATCATCCTGCTAATCAACCAACATGTTGCCTTTCATAAATGTGCTCTATTACTCCCACATGTATTTTCAAAATTATACCAAAGCTATACCTTCTTTTTTTATATTTCTGGCAAAGTTAATCCTTTCGGTACAAATGGAAACTAGTGGAAAATGAAGCTCTGTATTCCCTTTATTTCTTGCAAAACCTATACTGTAAATTTTAACCTGACTTGAATTCTTTTCCGTGGCTCAGATACAGCATAGAATTTTATTCTGATTTGCTCTTCCTTGTCTAGAAAAATAATGAGAGTATTTCTGCTTAAATAAGTATGCTTTGTGACAGGTAGGATTATTACCAGCCTAATGAATGACATAATGCATTTCTTCTGTTTCACTCAAGGCTCCTCTTCTTTTACTTTGTGAATTTTCACTGTGACCTGCCAGAAACACATCTGTAGATGTAGAAATCCAAATCTTAAATCTCTCCTAAGTGTCGATGCTCATCTATGGTCACTGAAAATCTCTTAAATCAAAGAACTATCTGATAACAATTTGCATGTACAGCTATTAATAGAAAAAACGCTTTTATTCAAAAAGACGTACGTGACATCCCAAAAATTCCTGGGCAGGAGAAAACATAGTTTGTTCTTCCATTTGACAGTAGAGACTTTTCACCTCCTATTGGTAATCTTTAATGTGATATGCCAGATGTCAGTACATTTTGCTAATTTTGAGAATTAAAACATTGTTTTGTTGTGTAATGCACATAAGATCTTAATGGTTTATGGTTAGGTAGTTTAATTGGCTCAATTGCTGAGCAGGAGGGGAAGCAAGAGCTGCCTGCAGTTTGCCTGACCCTTTTCTATCAGATTGAAGTATTATTATGTGCTGTACTATATTAAGCTTCATCTGGAAAAAAAGCACAATATGTTCTTTTTAAGCTTCTTAATAGTTTCTAGTACTGATTCATGGGAAGTGGAACCAGCAGATTGTTATAGTTAGGCTGTAGGTGGGGACACATATGCTTGAGTTTTGAACAAAATTCCAGCTCTGAAGCAGGGATAAGTCTTTTGCCTGATGATGTAATTGGTTTTTAAAAAAAAAAAAACAACATGAAGAGACATATGGGAGCAGCGTTTGACTGGGCTTAGGGCCAGACATTCAGGTAGGCAACATGCAGGATTCAGGCCAGTATTTTAAAAGAATCCAGCAACCACTTGTTGCCAAGAGGACACATTTACAAAAGCCATCTACTGCTAATAGCTCTGATTGAAGCACCACAGACAAAGTTCCAAGAGGACAGGAACATCCACTAAATAACTGTGACCCTCTAGCAGAATCAGTTGCAGTATAAAGGTGCCAGTTTCCAAAATGGAGATGGAGTTTTGTGGGGCAAGAGGAGCTGAATTTAAATTGACCATGCTTGAGCTTCAGATTGTGTCATTTGCAGAGTCTTTTCTGCTGAACTGGAGTGAGGCAAGCAAGAGCAAATCAATCTCTCCCTTCTTGTTAACATTCCTTTGGAATTTTCTCTAAATTTAGAAGGGGAAGCAAAATAGATACATGGATAAATTCCCAAGATATAGGCAATTTTCATCACGGGGGACTCGCAGCAGAATGTTGGTTTTCTTCCAGCTTAGTTCTGAATTAACTTTTGCTTGGGAGTGAAACTACAAACTTCATAAGACATCACCATTTTCCATCCATTTTTTCAATCTTGAAGTCCCTATATCCTTCTTGCTGTGTCACAAACCTTGCTGGACTTGCAGTGTGAACTGCCCCTTTGTTGGAAACTTGCTCTTTTTGTGGCAGTTTTGGTAGTACTACTATAGCTATACCAAAGAATCACATCCTTATGGAGGCCAGTTCCTTACAGAAAGCTGTAGATCTTCTTCCACTGTGCACCTCACATCTCATCCTAGAGGAAATGACAGAATGTACCTTACCTGTTTTCCCCCTCTCGTTCCTTCAATGCTACTTTTATACGTTTATGCACATATGTGTTTTATTCAGAAAGAAAGAGCCCATAGGAAATGTTTCTTAATATGTGGTGCAAAGAAATTTAGCAGAAAAGATTTTCTTTTTCCATCAAGGAGTGTTCATTATCCCCGCAGCATGGCTCATACCAGATATACATACCTCATCAAACCACTTGCACAACAGGAGAATTCACTACGAACAATTAATTGCATAGAGTTTAACCAGCAAGGCAAGAGCACCACTGGTGTATTTGTGTGAGTGTCTTGAAGCAAAGCTGCTTTCTGTTTTCATCAAATCTCCCTTGAGCTCATGTCATAGAGCTGTAGTTTTCCCAGTTGGAAACCTCAGTGACTCTGAGATGTGGACTGCCAGGATGTATTTTCTTCCAAAGAACCTAAAATTTTCCTGAGTACCCTCAGTAGTTTAACATGTTTCCTATGATTTTGGATGACACATAATTTTCTGTATGGTTTCATAAAATCTTAATGCTTGATGAAACCATGGTGTTTGTGCTAGAGCAGATTTTGTTTTATTGGAAAAGAGTTAATGCATTTCATGCTCACTGAAAGACTTGATATTTTTCATTACTGTAATTAAACCTATTCTCAGCTTTATAGGATAGGATAAGGCCTCAGGATAACAGTTTGCATGTTTATACCACTTCCAAACAAATACTGCAGTATTTGAAACAGAAGATATGCAGTTCTGTAAGTCAGCTGGACGTCTCCGGGAATTTTCCACTAAGAGTTTTTTGACAGAGGATGAGATCTTCAGAATTTCAATCTCTTTCAGTGTCATAATTTAACCCCACCCAGCAATACAGCACCAGGCAGCAGCTCATTCACTCCCCCACCAGGAGGAGCGGGGAGAGAATCAGAAAGGTAAAAGCTAAAGAACTTGTGGTTTAAGATGAAGACAGTTTAATAGGTAAAGAAAAAGCCCACAAGCAAAGCAAACAAGCAATTAAATCACTGCTTCCCATGGGCAGGCAGGTGTTCAGCCACCTCCAGGAGAGCAGGGACCCATCATAAGTAATGGTGATTTGGGAAGACAAGCTCCATCATTGCAAATACCCCTCCCTTCCTCCTTCTTCCCTGCACTTCATTTACTGAGTGTGATGTCACATGGTCTGGAATATCCCTTTGGGCAGTTGGGGTGGCCTGTCCTGGCCATGCCTCCCAGGCTCCCAGGCACCCCCAGCTTCCTCACCAATGTGGCAGCACAAAAAGCAGAAAAGGCCTTGGCTCTGTGTAAGCCCTGCTCAGCAATAACATCTCTATATTATCAACCCTGTGTTCAGTACAAATCCAAAACACAGCCCTGTACCAACCACTGTGAAGAAAATTAACTCTACCACAGCCAAAACTAGCTCATTGAGATATACAGTTTTTCCTCAAACTTTCATCTTCTATGTCAAAGATTGACAATGTTTTTATGTCCTTTTTATTTTCTGTTAGAAAAAGTGAAACAAAATATTTAATGTTGATCCAGAATGACCTAAATGAGAATATTTTAGACAAAGTAGTGTATTTCAAATCAGACAGCCTAATTTTATTTTTGAAGGCTTCAGAGTCTGCTGGGAGTTAAATATGACTGACCCCCATGTTTCCCTCAGACTGACTTTGGAAGCTATAATACATATTTCATGAGACACCATGGTTTTGACCTCTAGCTGAACTGTTTCAGCATCCCATGGGAATCACTTGATGCTCATGTATCACAGGAAACACAGTTTGCCCTAAGGGCAAGACACGGGGAAACACTGGACACCTGATTTACTGCTCCCAGGAAGCACTGCAACAACAGAGTTTAAAAATCCAATGACATTTTATCCAGGCACAATTTGCATAGTAATGTGGTTTCCATTAGACCTCATCACAGCAAGGAGGAAAATGAAAGTTCCTTTAGGTAGAGAGACCTGCATTCAGGCTGCCATTCTGCTTGGGTGCTGTTTGGAAATTTAGTGGTCTCAAGGTCTCAGTGATTCATTCCTGATGCGAAAGGAAGACAATGTTATTTTCTGCCTTCTGTTCTTTGCCTCTTTTGACTATTTGGATGGTAATATCCTAGAACCGAGGGCTGTTTTTACATTTGTATTCAGTGCTTAGTGCAACAAGGCCTCTGAGCTGTAGCACCAGAGTGACAGGGATGACTGCCCAGGAGGGTAAGCTGAATGCTTCATGGCTCCTGTGTCCAAAGTCAAAAAAAACAGGTGACAGTCCAAACCTCTGCCTGATTCTCACTGCTTCATATACATTTTCACTGTCAGTGCTCCTATGCACTTGCAATTCTGCTGGTAAGAGAAAGAATTTTTCTTACAGATTCTTCCATCTGCACACTAACAAATTTCGAAGGATCAGCAGTTTCTTGCAACATCGTCACTTTAACACAGTTTTATTAATTAATTAACTGATTAAATTGTATTAATTGATTAACTTCTGTAGAATATTACTGAGGGTTTAGGACATTATTTTTGAGAAAGATTTACTGCCTCAGAGGCCTTCGTATTTAAATGAGACATGAAACAGATTTCAACAGCCAGATGGAGATGCACAGGCAACCAGACACAAAATCCTGGTCAGGATGACTGTCAGTGGCATCAGTACATCCACTGTCTTAGCACTGTGACTTTTAGGTAGGCCTGGCAGTGAAGAAAGTTTCTGTGGTGAGACAGAATAAAGGAAATAAAAGTATCTGTCTGTTAATATCTATTACTAGTTTATTCCCACAGGCGAAGAAAAGATTGAAAGAAAATACTACGTTTTTCCCACTGGTAGAAATTTAATTCAAAACAAACAAAAAGAAAAAAAAAGAACCAGAGAAAACACTAAAGCACATTCAGTTCATCTGTGGTCTTGTGATCCCTGTAATGCTAATCATGAATTTTAGCATTTGTTCTCCTGTAGAAATTTCTTCTTCAACAAAATAAGATTTATTTTTCACTCTAACAAAAAAAAAATGTTGCTTTCCAGATTGCATTCTGAATTAGGTAATGCTATGAGCTTTTTTTTCATACATAAAATATTACAACTAAAAATTAATTCTCAACATATATTTTTTAATTTACTGAAGTAAATCACAGAGCACTCGGTCACACTTCGTCAGTTTAAGGGAATTAGAAGAGATTGCCATTTGTATATACATTGTTGTACACATTGTGGACCAGATCCTCACAGGTAGTGAGGTATACAACAGCCTTTGACTTCAGCAGAGACGCAGGCTCTTGAAGACAAGTGAGTTTTCTAGGAAAATTTGTTGATCTTGAAAATGGATTAAAAAGTTAAAGTGATATTATGAAGATTGGTACAGTGATCTCTGCGCAGACATTTAACATATTCTTTAAGATGCCTGATGTTTCCATGTTTACTGCAGATTTTAATATACTCATTTGTGTTTCTGTTTACATTTAGGAAACTATGGCGAAAGTGGAATGGAAGCTTTCAAAGACATGGCTGCCAAGGAAGGGATCTGCATTGCACACTCCTACAAGATCTACAGCAATGCTGGCGAGCAGAGCTTTGACAAGCTGCTGCGAAAGCTTCGCAGCCACCTGCCCAAGGCCAGAGTGGTTGCCTGCTTCTGTGAAGGCATGACTGTGAGAGGCCTCTTGATGGCTATGAGGCGCCTGGGACTCGCTGGAGAGTTTTTGCTGCTAGGCAGGTGAGTAATACTGTGCAATTATAGACAGACATTTTAGTCAGCAGGGCAGAAAAAAGAAGACAGTCCAGGCAAGTATACATAAAACACAGACTCATGGCCTCTCCTGTGCCTGTGCACATCTGAAAAATAGGAAGTAATGTCAGCAGTGTCGCAGCAGGAAAAAGGCTACAAAGACATGCATCATTCTCATGACATGCCAGGCAAACACAAGTCTGCTTGGCCAGTCTTATCAGCATCGTGTAAGGGAAAGCTGGCTCACAAATCTTTGATCTATATCACTTGCTTTGTTTACTGCAGTTTAAAAAGCATCATGTACATACATAGCCTGAAGCTGTGTCTCATTTGAGTAACTCTGTGTTAAGAATTGCTGATGTGGCCTCTGGGTGTACCTGAAATAGAACTTCCCAAAACAAAGTTTGTTAACTATGACCTTTTCTTCCTGAGCCAATGTGCTGATGTGCAACCTCTCCTAAGGCCAATATATAGGCAATCCTTTCTCTTAGCTTAATTATATCAGTGTATCCTAACTATCAAAGGAAGAAAAGTCACTTTGTGTGACTTTTCACCCAGAAGGAAAAGATCCTGGCCTCATAAGCAGAGGAGTAAGTTATTGATGTGAACCTAAAGGGATCTTTTAATTTTCCCCTTATTCAACAAGAGGATCCTAAACAGGACAGGAAAAACAATGTATTGAGCACAAAATGAAGTATACCAATAATCAGTTAACGTAACTCACTGCTTTTCCAGTGCACTATTAGAAGGATGACCTGGTGTTGTCCCAAGCATGAACCCTATAGGAGCACAAGTAAAATGGTGTCAGTGAAACCAGACATCATGGTGAGAGCTCCAGGGAAATTTTCAAGGACTGCCTTGGCAGCTGGGAGACTTGAGTCTGTCCAATTGGCAGGACACAAGCCTCTGTTCCCAATCTGCCCTGTTGCATGCAGCTGCCCTTCTTCCCCCTTGGGCAAAGGGGAAAGCAAATAGGCAAAAACAGTGACTCTTGCCTCTGCCCTTACTCTTTGGCATTTGCATATGGGAATTCCTTAATTCTTTCTCTGATACATAGCAACTGCCTCCAGCCTTCTTTCCACATACATTTCATCTGTAGGGTCTTCCATGGACTATCTTGGTCCTTTTCTGGACTGACATGCAAAGAGACCAGAATCCTCAAGGTGAGATTCACCTAAATATTTTTAGATGTCTACAATTTATACACTTCCATGTAGCCATCAGGATTCTCTCCACAGTTAATAGAGGAAAATAGGATCTTCTTAGGTCCCTTCTTTGTAATGTGTTTCAAGTAGCCCAGAGAAATCATGTTCTTGAAAAGGGCTTGTACAAAGACTCTCTTGATCACTAGCTTTGGTGGAAAAGCCTACTTGCCACTTGTTCAGAGTGGATTGGAGCAAATGTCACCTCCACTATCTCTAGCAGAATCTGGTGCCATAGGATGTTTGCTATCTTCTTCTGTCCTAAATGCAAGAAAGTGTCAACTATCTGCAACAGTATCCAAATTTAGAAACCTGTAAGCATTGTTTTCAAAAAATATGTTGGCCCTTAACTACTCCAGACTCCAAACTACACAGAATTTTGTATGGGATTTATGTACAACAGTGCTAAATTTAGCCCTCTGGATGCTTTTATAAATAAAGACTTCAGGAATTGCTGATTGTGAGTAAGAGTGGAGCAATTCAGATTAGCCTTCAAAGAAAAAGCAGAGTCTAGAGAGAATAACCTTTGAGGCTTTTCTTGGGGTTTTTGTTTGTTTTGTTTGTTTTATTGTGTCTGTTTGTGAAAAATACCTGTTTCTAGCTGCAGTGGGAATTATAATGAGTAACTATAAGAAAGTTGTTATTTGGTGTATGACATCCATTCAGTAAATTGAAAGTGATAGCTTATCTTAGAAGCTTAAACTGTAAAGTCTTTCAAATTGAAACAAAAATCCTTAATTCTACCTGACCATTAGGGTCCATGCTTGTGGCAATACTACACAATTTAATAGTGAAAAATGTTACACGAACTGGAAGTTTTACAAAGAAAGAAAAAGAAAAATGTAGGGATTTTTTTTTCTATACTTTTTATTTATTATCAGAGTTCCCAAGGTAACGGCTGAGAAGTGGTTACTCAGACAGAGTGGATGGCCCCATCCACTAACTGCTCCATCACACAAGGATAGCCAGAGAGATACAGACTCTCTACATTTGGCTCTCCACTTCAGAGACCCCAAAGATCTTGGAGAATCCCATTTGTTTCCAATTTCTTATCAAAATCAGCTATAAGACAGGGAAAATAAAAAAAACAAGCAAAGTAACTAACTAACTAGTTTTGCTTACTGAGGGCTTTTGTTAGGCTTTGAGCTACTTTTAGTGTGTAGAGCAGTGTTTTATGTTTCTGCCACACAGCAGGAGTCATGTGTAGGGTGTGGGAAGCTGTGGAGAGACTGTTCCACAAAAAAGTCATTCTTACAAATAAAGTTCTCCTCCAACTATGGGCTAATCTCTAGGCTTTGGACAAAAGAAAGAAGCAAAAGGAAAAACAGGGAACTTGCAAGAAAGGTTCTTGATGTAGATGGGGTGTAAGGCAATAATATCATTGTCTTGTGATAACCTGAGTTCCTGTAGGGATTTAAAGCTCTATTTTCCAGGACCTTGATATGCTGTGTGCCCTCTTGGTTCTGACTGTTTTGCTCTGTTGTCTGGGGATATTTAACTGTTAGTCCAGGGCTAGGATTGTTGGTTGGTTCTGTACAGAACTGAGTAAGGCAGTGACCTGAGATGGATGTGATGCCAGCACAAACCCAGATATCATACAAGCAGATTATATTGGGGACCTTTTTGTGCATCATTTATAGGGGGAAAAGGTAGTAGGCAAGATTTTAAGAAGAACAGATGGTTCAGAGTGCTCTAAGGGGGAAGAGCTACATCAAAGAAGGATCATGAAATTAATTTTTCTTGCAAGGCTATGCAGGAAAATGGACTAGGATGAGATTTGTGCTTTCATTCATTGTCTGATCCTGAAGTTGCTGTGGGCTGCCCATTCAACTGAGAAGGTTATAAAAGGACATTCCAAGTGTAGTGAGAGTGCCTGTCACTGAAATGCAATGGGCTCACAAGAAGAACCTCATCTGTTAATGAACACTTTTTTTGTTCTCCCAGAAATGCTTCCCTCTTGTTTTGTTAAGTGGAGAATTATTTTGTTTCTTTTCCAAATGCACAGAAAGAACTAAAGTCACAAAGCCACACAGTAGCTTTATGGGAAAGCACAAGAAATCAATAATTCCACTTCCTCTTAGCTTTCCTTTTTCTTCCATTTTTAATTTGGAGCCATCCCTGGTATTTTTCTTCTGAAGCCTCCAAAAATATTGGGATTTTTTTGAAGCTATGGATTTCTCACAGCATCTGTTTTATGCTCAGATAAACAGAAAATGGATTGGCCAAGGAGAGTGCATATCAGATAAATTACCTTATACAGCCCCAAGGGGAGGAAGAAGATGTCTTTCAATAAACACCCCACTCTTGACCTACTATGCAGTTTCTGAAATTGCGTTGCCCACCTGTGACAGAGATGAAAGGTGGCATGTCATTAGTGATTGTAATATTCCAGAGCTTTTGGATTCATGGAAAACATTTTAAATGCAATATAAAGGTGAGTGTGCTGACTTCCAAGTGCAAAAATAAAGTTATTTTAACTTAACCCTTAGTCAACTTAATTGAGATATGGACACCAGGCTTCATCTGTTTATCCTCACTGCTTCTGTTATCGACAAGTCATATGCCAGAAAAAGCCTTTACAGATAAATTTATTTGAGAAAAAATAATACAGTCACATAGCAGAATAACTTTGAAACAGATTTCAGAAGTAACTATGTGTAGATATAACCAGCTTGGTTGTATGTGATTTTCAGCTTTTTCCTCATTTTATGTAATATTCAGACCCAGTAGCTGAAAGTTTCTTTCATGTTGTACGCTCACCTTCATCCTGCTCCTCTGGACTCCTAATTTCCGATCTTTGGACAAAATGTCTTCAACAATTCTTTACAATGATAATTTTATTTGATGCTTTTCATCTGCAGAGATTCCAAAACATCTCTCAGAATGACCAAGTATCTTAGTGTTAGGTCACATGATTTTTCATAATAAAATAAAAAAAATTAGCTGCAACAGAAATTATGAGTATTGACTATTACTGTTGTAAATAAAATGTATTCAGAAAACACTACTACAGCACTGAATATTTATATTGGTTTTTTGCTGGATGGAATTATTTTATCTTATATCAACTAACACTTTTGAGGTGGGACTCAGCATGGCGTTAGTGACATCAGTTGGGGGATTGTAACCAAGCAGCAACTGGGACATAGATACTCTGTTTTGGAGTAGAAGAACATCAAGACTCATGGATGCAGTCACTATATGTCTTTTACCTCTAGACAAGAGAACTTCCCCTGGTTGACCTGTTTATTGTTACAAAACAGTTATTGTACAAACCTAAAAAGCAAAAAACAGAAATTTTGCAAAGAATTTGATTCCAAGTGCAAGACCGTCAGACTTTTCCTACCTAAAGGAGAAGAGAAGGGCATTGGAACAGTCAGGCATTGGAACAAATCCCTGCCCAGGGAAGTGGTGAAATCACCATCCCTGGAAGTGTTCAAAATGCATGAGGCACTTTGGGATATGGTTCAGTGGTGAACCGTTGGACCCGATAATCCTTTAAGTCTTTTTCAACCCTAATTGTGGTAGTGTGGTTTTGGACTTCGTTGCTGTTTGTGGGGTGTTCCATTTGACTTTATTGTATTGTAAAATGTTCCTTGTTATCCCCTTTAAATGGTTGATTCCACCCCCCCTGTTATGTATAAGTGCCATATCCCTGTTATCTCCTCCCCTGGACCCTGTATATGGGTGTGCCTCCTCCCCTTTTCCAGTTCTTTCTCCATCCATCATCCCAACCCCACCTCCTCAGGTTGTCAATCCATTCGAGACTGGACCCTCCCCCTTTGGAAATCCCCTAAATCCTCGACGCCCCTTTGGTTCCCCTTGTTGTCAATCTCCCCTGTGTTTGCCCCAGTGGTCCCAGGTTATGTAAACCCTCCCCCAACTCCTCCCTGTTTTGGCCCCGATTGGTCCCCAGATGTACTACCTTTGTACCACCCTCCCTTAAAATCCTTGTGCCAGCCGTGTGCTGGGGCTCTTCTTGTCAGCTGCCCTGGGTGTTCCACCTGGTTGTGCTTTATGGAATAAAGCTTTCCTGGATTGCACTGGATGAAGAGTCCCTCCTTTTATTCCCCTACTCCGGCTCCTCGACCAATATTCTAACTGCGGCGCTGAGCAGCAAGCACTGTTGTTAGCAGCAGGAAGGTTGCTCCTCTGACTGACACTGCTGGGTTGCCCTTTTATCCAGGCGCAGGCAGCTGGCACCAGCCCCTCCTAGCCGGGCAGGTGAGACAGGGCACCAAGCCCTCTTGCCTTTCGACCCCCTGCGGCCAGGCTGCGCTGCGTCACCTAATGATTCTGTGATTCTAAAAGGAAAGTGGGGGTATATAGAGATGAAAATGGCTTGCTCAATGTCTCCAGCTTCCAAAAGACATTCCACAAGCAGTACTCATCTTCAAGAAATTACCGGACTTTGATTTGCTTCATGTGTTCACGTTGCGTCAGATTATATGCATATATATGCATACGTTGTGTCAGATTTACTACCACATTCACTTTCATATCTGATAATTAAGATTATCCAGACTTTCTGTTGTATTAAATGACACAATTATACAAAATGAATTAAAAAAATTATCAGAGATGGAAATAAATCCTTAGGCTGCAGTACTGATTCCGTTTTCCAGCTGTCCAGCTGAAGAAACATGGCAAAAATTTATCGGTCTGATTTAGTCTATACATGACTCTTAGATACTGAACTCAGCAAGGATTTAAGAAAATAATATAAAACTGTGAATTGGCTACAGTATCTATAAGCAAAGGAATGGGACATCTAGAACTGCAGGGCATCCCACAGAGTTTCCATCTTGTTTGAGGTACAACCAGGACTTGACTACATGCTGTAAAATCCTTGCAAAGATGAAGAACCACACCCTGCATTTTCAGGATTCACTCTGTTCTGTGATATGTGAAAGTATGTGCCTTGGGCTGCCTCAGGCTGTGTCCCTGAAGCATGCCATGGCTGCAGAGCATGTCCAGATGAAGGCGGGCAAGGGCAGGACACCATCATCTAGAAGTGTGATGATCACAAGCAATTCAAATGAGGCTCTGGAAGAGGGCAGAAGGACCACCGAAGCAGTGCCCATTCTTCTCAAAGCAACACAGATATTCTCTATCACAAATCACCTCTCCTAATAAGATATCTGCTCCACTTCTGAGGAGATGGATTGGAGGAAATTGTTATTGATTCTAACAGATGTTGCAGCAAATGAGCTAAGTAGAAGGTAAATAGTAGAGATGAGGATAAGGAGGGAGAATAAAATGTGGAGAAGCATTAGTTCCTGGAAATCCCGAAAGTAATTCAGGTGATAGAAAACTCAGCAATATATATGAAGAAAAGCTGGTCAGCAAATCAAAAAGGCAACTATAGCTGAAGGAATATTAAAGCAAGATAGATGATCTGAGGGAAATGAGTTCTTTTCAATAGTTTAAAAAGAAATCCTTTGTGAGATTTTAAAAACTGTCTGTTGGATGAAGAAAAATCTCACTGCAGAGGATGTAGTGATATCCTTCCTGAAAATATGCTGTGTGGTGTGGGTTAACACACCTTTTTCTATCTTTGTACAAGTCCAACTGGTGAAGAATTTCTTGTGAAAAAAAAGGATATGAAATTTCATAGACCTCAAATGTGCTCTAAATTCATTTTTGGTTATTTCTGTTGCTTCAGGGAAATATTAATCAGACAAAATTCTTCTATCTAGAATATTTCTTACTGTCTAACCTTTGACAAAACTGTGGAAGATAAATGCAAGATAAATGTGCAGATCTCTCCTCCAGGGACAAAATAAGTAGGTGAAAAGGTACTTTTAGAGTACAATAGTGCAACCCTAGCCTGTATGAACAGTCTGATCCTATTTCTTCAATCCACAATAGTCAGGAGTCTGGTGCAGCCTCGCTTGAAGGCTGTTTCTTCTAAGAAAATTGTCTGCTGCCCACTCATTTATTTATCTCTGTTCTCTTGTTCAGGCATCAATGTGTAACCGGAGGAAGCATGTATCATTGTATATGAAGTAATTAAATGCACTGTAAATAGAGAATCTTCATTGCTACCTGAAAAACCAGGAACTTAACAGCAAGCAGAGGTTTGCTTTCTAGAGCTGTAAAAGAGATTAGGGAACTGAAAAGTTGCCTTGCCTCCTGTATCCAAACAGAGTCTTTAAAAATAAAGCAAATTAGAGGGTAAAGAATCACTTGGTTTGGAACAGGAACTTTATGGTCTCCGTTTGAGGCAGCCTCATGGCTCAGAGACCCTCAGGGTGAGCCATAGCAGTGGTGTCCTGCTGCAGATGGAAGCAGTGAAGTGGTGGATCCAGGCTGCATGTGCAATGAATGAAAAAAGCATCATTTCCTTTCTGTGGTTTAGACTACACAAGCTATGCTATAGGATTTTAGGGAGGCAAGTGAGGCAAACATATCAAACATATACACTGAAAGCAAATCAATCTGCCTGACTTTTTAATGTCCTTGAATGCCTTTAAAATCCATTTTTTTTTTTTTCTTGGAATCTATCTGACCTGTTTCTAATAAATATTACATCTTGCAGACCAGTTTCACAGTCACTAGTACAGACCAGGTAGTGGGGGATGGGAGTAAGCTCTACAGCTGTTTGGAAGAATGCCTTAAATTCTACTCTTTCAGGAATGATATGTATTTCTTGGGGTGGTGAGTGGTGGAGGTGGTGTGGGGCATCAAGCAAACAACAATTTTCCGAGTGTACGTTTTGGCACATAAGCACACCTTCTACACATCTGGAAACATAGCATTAGAAGACACTCTATCAGGTCAGATCAAATGTCCATCAAACCAATTTGTTGTTTCTGGGAGTGGTCAGCAGCAAATGAATGGCAAAAAGTGACACCAAACCAGGATGTAGCAAAGTTCTCCTGGAGAATTTGTGGTGTGTCTGTAAGGAGAGCCCTTGTGGTCATCTTTGTGGCCCTCCTCAGGACTCCCTCTAACAGGACCCCAGAACTGAAAGCAGTGCTCCAGGGTCTCATTAGAGCAGGGTAGAGGGGGAGAATCACTTCCCTCTATAAATTTTTCATGCATCCTTGCCGTACTTCTTTTGATGCAGCCCATGATAAGTTTGACTGTCTGGGCTGGGAGTTCACAGTGCTGGGTCGTGTTGATCTTCTCATCCACCACCAACCCAAGTCCTTCTCCTCAGGGCTGCTCTCAATCCATTCTTTGCCCATCCTGTACTTGTGCTTGGGATTGCCCCTTGCTCTTGGTCTTGTTTATCTTCATGAGTTTCACACGGGTCCACCTCTCAAATCTTTCAAATTCCCTCTGGATGGCATCCCTTGCTTCTAACCTTTTTGTGAGATGACAAATCATGTGTGTTCAAGTAAATTATTTACTTCCTGAAGAATTATCTCTTTCTCGCCTCCAACCGGCATTTACAGCCAAAGGAAGGCAGCTTTGTTAGTCAATACATTTGGATAGAGTTGTGCCCCTGCACTGTAGAAAAATACAGTGGCTCAGGATGCCCTTCAAGTCTTCTATTTCTGCACTGGTCCACCTCTACCGATTTGTGCTTTATCCATCTTTGGATAGACCTGCTTAAAATCTTTCAAAGATAAAAATTACACAGCTCTCTCAGGCAGCAGCTTTCTATGCTTAACTGCATAAGTCAAACCTAAAATTCTTTTAAGCCCATTACTCCTTGTCCTATCCATGGGAACAAAGGAAGCAGTTTCTAAGACTACAATTTCTATTTTTGAAGGCTTATGCTTCAAACCCTTGTTCTGCTTTGACAACTTTCAGCATGAACAGAAAACATGTTTTACACTTTGGAATAACATGAGATCTCTATTATCCCAGTGGAAATGAGGCACAAGGCAAAGTACAGAAAAAGAGATGTCAAACAATCCTGAAGAATTACATAAGGTTTATTTTCATTGCAAAATGACAAATTCATGAGATGACCTACACGGTTGAAAAATAGACAGTGTGGCAATCTCAAAAATAACTCCATATTGCCAACAGACCTGTGCTTGTAGTTCTGCATGAAAGCAAGTCAGAGGCATTGCTGGGAAATTGTGTGCATTTGTGGGTGCCTCTCTGTTCTCACATAAGAAATGTATGCTTCTGAGTTTATATTTGACTTAGAAGCCCTACTTTATCCCACAGGTTATCAAAATTCAGAATGGGAGAAGTCTATGGGAACAGACTTAAGACTGTTCAAATATGTCTTCTGAGAGGGATAGGCAGTGATCACAGAGAATTTTCTGATCCAAGCCTATTTTGAGAATGAAAGAGACTCTTACCAATTCTAAGAAAGGGAATAAAAAATACCCTTGGAATAATCAAAACATTTTCTCTTCAAGTCTGAGGAAAGATTATATGCTTTCTCCTCGAAAACATAAAGTCAAGAGGTAAAAATAAATTAAAATCTTAAACCCCAGCATTGTTATTCCACAATTTGCTGCAGGCTACATGGTAAAATGTAACTTTTTAAAACATTAAAACAAAGACTAAAAATGTGATCCAGTATATATTCATAGAAAAAGGTAGTTGGAACAGGATGAAAATTAGCATTATGCTTGAGATTTTCTGATCTTTAGAAAAGGAACAGAATTTTGAGTAATGGAGTTAAGTGAACCTAAAATGATCTTTATTAAAAATACCCCAATCGTGTTTCTGCTCCTTTAGAATGAACACTGTGACAAATAAAGGTTTTCTGTAAGGTACTGATTAACACTTAAGATTCTGTTGTCTTTCCCAGTAGCAAGTGGGTACAGTATTTTCCATGACTTCTTTATTTTTCTGATTTATCTGCATCATCCCAGAGTCTACACCCAGGACTAGCTACTCACTGCACACACACAAACCACACAAACATATCTGTGTACAGAGAAGGTATTTGTGAAAAAGCAAGACCCGAGGGTTTGTCTCTCAGTGTTGCTGTGCCCTGATACAGAGCATCTCTTCCAAGTCATGGGGGGCAGGAACAGTCTCTTAGCAAATCTGCCCTCAATTCTGTTCATGTCTTCATTTCTTAGTTACAGAATCCCTTGTGTAGGTAAACCACAGAAAAGTGTGTGGCAGGTAAAGGGGAAGAAATACCAGACCACCTGGACAGTAATTGTTCAGTTGTCCCAGCTTCACAATTACTTTCACATGTGTTCCATTTTTTGATTAGAGAAGAGTGGGACTCAGAAAGGCAGGCAGGTTCTTTCTGCAACTTCACATTTGGGATGATTTAGTTGTACTGAAAACACCTGGAAGAGCTGAACATAAAAACTTTACCTGCAGAGCAGAGATTTATACAGATGAACCCGTCTCATTAACACTGGTGAGTGGTTATGGAATAGTATAACTTGGAGTAATGAAAACTTCTGATTTGTAAACTTGTGGTGTAATTCATTATTCTGTCACTCTATTAAAGTGACAAAGCACACACAGCAGCACATTTCTACCTCGCTATGGCTGAATTGATAGCTTCTTGTGACGCCATTGTCTCTCCAAAGTTTAAGGCTGAAGGCAACTGGTAAGGTGAATGAAGGACCAAAACTCACTAAACCTCATTCTGGTAGAATTTAGTCCAATCCTGCCTTGAAAAGACATTATAAATCATGACAAGAATATACTACTTTCAAGAAGACCAGATGAAAAAGCTACATACTATTTCAAGGAATAAGGCCCAAGCTGAATTTGATTGATCGTCTTCATATTAAAAATGTGTAATAACAGTATTGATTAAAGGAACAGTATTTTAATTAGGTAGTTAAAGTTAATAAAATCAAATCTGAATTTTCTGAGGGGTCATACTGTTCAACCTTTATTCATGTTGATTAGTGACAACGAAGGAGTTGAAGACTGAATTATAATGAGTAAATCATTTCTATCCTGGGAAAATGTATAGTTATAAATCATGGTGATTTAATACATTTTAACTGGTATGTTGTTAAGCATTCTGTTTCTTGAAGTGTTGATAAGCACAAATCAGTGTTAATCTTGGATGCTAACTCTTTTGAAATATGACTGGCTAGTATGATTTTTAATATAGTTCTTCCAATGCATAGAAAAAGGAACATTATTCCTTGTATCCTAGGAATTAAAACAAAATAAGTTAAATACATTTCTGTTTGAATTATTTCTGAAAATCTTCATATCTTCAAAGGTTTCGGGCCTTGGCTAAATCAGTTCACTTTTCATAGCCAAATGTGCATCACCTGGATGCTGCCTGATTAAAAAAATTGCATGTTAGCCACTCAAGATCTGACTTTATCTGAGCATTTCAGACATGAGGAAAACTATACTTTAACGTAATGTCAAATTAGCAATATATTGGGGAGGATCACTGTCACAAAAGAGAAGGGTTGATGTTAGTTGTACACTTAATAGAGATTTTATGGAGCTTTAAGCAAAAATAATATATAAAAATGTGTTATTAGTTCCTTGATCTGACACCAGATATTTATACAAATAGCTAGAAACTGTTGCATAGACTGGAATGTCAGGAAACCAAAACGACAACTGCAGGTGGTTTGCCGGGTTTTGTTGACAGCTCATTACTTGAAATCACCTTCAGAGAAAGACATTAATGAATGCACAATTGCTTTTGGTCTTTAAAAAGAAAAATCAAAGACAGAACTGCTTCTGAAGCTGTCATCTCTTAGCTGTACTCTTGAGAAACTTTATGTGCATTTTTTTTCTTTTTATTATAAGATATATAATTGATATTATCTAGCAATAAGAAAATAGACAGATTAATTACTTGTGCAGCAATTGCTCTGTCAGAAATCTAATTACTTTTTGCTGCTTCATAAGTCCTTGTCATGGGGAATCTCCCAGTACCAGGGTTGGGTAAAGGTAATTAGTATTTTCTAGTCATGTCCCCCCTTATTTTGCACTACATTGAAATTAATATGCCAGTTTCACCTACTGTCGGCCAGAAGCTCCGTGGCAGTTTATTTCATTTTATTTGTGCTTTTGTAACTAGCATAGTAAATGATTCATACTCCAACAAAGCCTTAACTCCTCTCTCCCAGTTGGAAACAATAGGGCCAAGGGAGCACCCTGAGAACTACAACAAAGAAATAGTACAGGTGCCACAGAGCCTGTATTTTGTGCAACTGCAATAATTCGGCTCGGAGGTGCAGAAATTCCTACTCGCAGGAATGCAGCCAAGGTGTTTCCCACTGACCATTTGAAAACAAATATCTTCCTTCTGAAGTGCTCAGGGTCAGAACATAGATCCCAGGCAAGGAAAGAGTTTTTGGTTTTTATCTACATTTTTCTTGCAGTGGGTGGTGACTTCTGCATTTCTCTAAAGTGATGCCCAACATGAGCTCACGTTATACGCTCTGATTCTCTGAGATGGTTGTTGTCTGAACCTTGATTCATACATATAAGGGAGAAGGAGATAATTATCCTTCAGAATAAATAGCAATGGCTTTATATCATAATTTCATTCCTAATTGAAATAGGTTTTTATCTGACCATTTTATAGCACTGATGAAGAAGCTTAAGAGTCATCTTAAGGCCAGTGTTAACTTAGTCTGAACTCACATAAACAATCAGTAGCAAGTTGTAAGCATTGTGGACAGAGGCCAAGATAAGGAAAATTGTCCTCTGCTGGGGATTTGGGGTGGATAAACCCAAACATCCATTGTGTGTTGAGAATCAGGGAAGATAAAACCTTCACTAGTGTATCCCTCTCTCAGATGGGAATATTGGCTTTTTGGAAAAACAAAGATGTCATTGTTCTTCGATGTACTGTGGGTGGACAGATGCCGAGTCAGGAATAGGTTTAGCTGGCACCTGTTCTTTAAAAGAAGGCTAGGTCTGCGGTGGGAGTCTACTCAAGGGTAAGAATTTATTCATGTTCAGGAAGGAAAATTCTTCACCTTGAATCCCTTTTTTCCAGAAAGGAATACTATTTCTGCAGTAAATCCACATTCCTGCTTACCTCTGCACCTTCTCTTTGAGTGCAGAGGTAGGTTCTGACATCTTCTGTTGCCTTGTACCTTAAAAGGAGCTATCAGTTAGATATGCCAAGGGACAGCTGAGCTTGCCAGACAGACTGAATGCTTCCCCCTGACTCTGAGGAAGCAAGTGTCTGAAACTCCTTCTAGGTTTGGGAATTCCTAGCCAGGACTATCCTGGAGAGTACAAACTTCAAAAACTTAAAACAGTTATTCGTGAGAAATTTCAAGGAAGAAATTCTTTTCCTGGTCTTGATTTCAGCTCTGCTGATTCTGTCTGAGGATATTGCATCCTGACACTTCTAGTGATTTAGTGTCTGGGAGCTATCAGAGACAGACCAAGGTGAATCTGGACACATTGATACACTACAAAATAGTTTCTAAGACTGCTCTGTCTTCTATGTATGCAGCAGCCTTAATGGTAACCCTCTCCCTCAAGGCTCGTAAGACAGAATCCAGAGCCTCATGCAGTGATACTAAAATTTATCTTGCTTATAACAGCTGAGAATTTACTATCAGAAGAAGGTATGACTTCTAAGATTAGTCCTAGACTCCTGCAGGTTAACTTCAAGGGTATTTTTGAGCTTCTGTTTTCTGAAAATGGATTTTATAAAAAATGACTAATGTTGTACGTGTTTGTTTTGTTATTATAATCTGAATCAGTGGTCAAGAACCAGAAACTTCATCTGATTGAAAAGAAATCAATTGTTATTTAAAAAAATTTACTGATCAATATTCATTAATGACATTTCTGCATAAAATTTATTGACACTTTATTACAAATGATTTTTCTTTAAAAAATGCAACTTTGTCTTGGAAGAAGAGGAATCGAAAAGTCCTCAGGCAGGCCTAATAATGCATGTTCTTTCAAAGTACTGAAAAAAACCCTTGAGAATTTAAAAAATCTTTCTAGAGTTCTACAAATTATTTTTTTTTCAGTCCCAAATCTTTGCAGCTAGAAAATTGTGCCTTTATATGAATTTTTAAATTTTTTTTTTTTTGGTGGGCGTTCCCCTCACTGTGATTCAATTCATTATGGTTGTATGACACTGGGAATGTAGTTCTCCTAACTTTTTTAATGAAGCTATTTTAACTATGGCATTTTAAGGGACTTTCAAATCAGACACAGTAGCTGTAGGAGATACCAATAAATACTTATTTTCTTTGACTGTTTTGGAGGGTGTTTTTTTATTATTTTACATCCCAGGAAAAAAATTAATTTAAAATGAAATGCTAACCTCATTCTGTATCAAGTCCTGAGAAACAGTTAAAAGGTAATATTTATGAATTATGCTTCTGCACATAAGGAAGTGATGATTTCTGCAAAGCACTCTGCCCTGGCTGCCTATTAGGGCTGGGACATACTTCCTCTCAAGATTCACAAGTGTCTCATCTTCCTTTAAATCTCAGTTTAGATATTGTCCTCTACACTCCTTCTAAAAACATGGCAATAATGAGCAGAAAGTCAGTATCATATTATCTCGTGATACTGTTGATTTTTACTAGCTTATCTTTATGTATTTTTGTGTTGCTTTTACTCTTTTGTCTGATTTTATTTCTAAGTATTTTATGTAACCTATTCCTGCAAAGGTTTTAACAACCCAGACTCCTGGATTGTGTCTATGAATCTTAAATTCTAAAGCAATGTTAGTGATAGATTCTACTGACTGCTCCTAGTTTGGTAGCTTTCCAGCTATTGGTTTCAGGTCTTAAAATATTTTAGTCCATTTACTACTCTCTGTCTGAGCCTTTTACAGGCAAATCCTGTCTCACATACTTAAAAAGACAGGAAGAGTTTGAGCATTTAGGAGAAAACAGGTAAATCAGTCATTTAAATCAGAGATTGTTCTCAGCCCGTCCTCACAAATACAATTCCTAAACTCAGAGACACTGCACAAATCACAGGGTACAATTTGCCTTTAATTTCAGAATTAGCATCTTAATTGGCTATCTTGTTATTAGATCTTAGGAAAAAAGTTCCAACAGTCTGTGATATTTAATTAAGATACAGTAAATTGTTTTCTAAATTGAATTTTCTATTACAGTGGATATGGTTATTTCAAAAATCAGTTGAATGGAAACAAGTATCTTAATGAATGGTTTCTTCTGCATTTGAAGCAAGTTCTGTTCTTGAATTACTGCTGATTAAGGAAAATTCTCTAGAGTCTTGAGTTATCTGTACCTTGAACTAAATGATTTGCAAACACATAAATCTGATTTTGCTGCATTTGCCTTGCTGTTTGCCTAAAAATATTTTAGAAATTAAAAATTATTGTTTATGAGACAGTCTCAGATTTTACATCATCCATTCAGCTTGCCTTTGCTGTACGATGTTCTCTTGAAGCATTAGGTTAGGAATAATTACTAATTACTGCGCCTTAAAGTCATGCCAGATAATTACTGAGTGTGTAAGAGGAATTTGTCATTCATTAAATCCCAGTTCAATTTCCATGTTCAAAAAAAATGTGTTGAGAGAACATAACTCTGTCAGTCCTGAACATTACTTAAGTTACAATTTTGAGCAAAATAATTTAATTGACAATGTTCATTACTGGGCTTCTGTTAGAAGCTGACCTGTGATTTTTTGCCGTTATGCCTCCATCCAGCCTTATGTTCAGCACCCCTAATAATCCAGAGATTATTAAATATCCTCTGTAAAGAGATGTGCATAACGAAATCATTCCCTATCTGTATAGAGAGAAAATTTAACCTTAACCATTGTTTTCAAAAATTGCTACTCAGCAAAAACCAAAACATCAAGGTGTTATCAACATTATTCTCATACAAAATCTGAACGACAGCACTGTCCCAGCTACTGAAAAGGAAATTAACTGTATCTCCGATAAAATTGGGACAGCTTTACAAACCATAATATTCATTATCTACTTCAAGAAGGTCATTACATTCAATAAGATCACATTTAGTATGCATGCTTTTATCAACCAAACCCACAGCTGCACAAGGGAAGTTTTAGATCAGATATTAGGAAAAATTTCTTCACAGAGAGGGTTGTCAAGGATTGGAACAGTCTGCCCAGGGAAGTGGTGGAAGGGTTTAAAAGATGTGTAGATGTGGTGGTAGAGTGGACGTGTTTTAGTGGTGGAGTTGGCAGTGCTGTGTTAATTGTTGAATTCAATGATTTTAGTCGTCTTTTCCAACCCATCTATTTATATGATTCTATGATTCTGGTTGGAAATTAGGGGCATTTTCAAATCTTAATGAGACAAGAAATTCCACATTTAAAAAAATCCTGGACTGTGGATCCTAAGAGACAAGATTTATTGGAATGATCAGATCTTTTGCTCTATTATGAAACTAATTTTCTTTTTCTATTTTTTAATCCTGGTAACAGTGTTATTCTTGAACAGTAGAGACATACATGTGTTCTATACTTTTCTCACTTTTGCTGCTTTTCTCTTTGATTTTGTGTTTATCTGCATATCTCTCTTACGACTTCACCATCCTGTAGGAACAATAAGTAAAATAATTAGGAATTATCATGGAAATCTATGTGAGATGTTAAATAAGCACTTTACAAATGAATATCTCATGATGACACTAATTTAAAAACAAGCTCTTTCAAATTGTGCATTTTGTTATGGCAGCTGAACTACTGGCATGCCAAGGAGCTCACAACAGAGAGCAGCTTCAAGTAGGCTGAAAAGCCCAATGAAGGAGAGTCACTGGGTTAAAAATACCCAAGTGCTTTATGCAGGCGTGATGTATCATTGTAAGGGAGATGAAGTGTGTTTGTTCTGAACCAAAACTCTTGGCTGGCTGTTGATGGTGCAGGGTCGCTGAGATGTTAACAAGAAGGGAAAACTTGCTCGATTTTATGTAAGCCAGAGGGGGTTTTATGCCATGGTCTTTCAGTACTTGAAGCTTCAAGCATTTTTCAGATGTCCCAGGTGTTACCTTTTCATGATGTGAAGGGTCCTGGAACATCTGAGATACAGGAGTTTTGGGCTTCAGGTAGGGCAGAGTCATTTGATCCTCTGTGTTGGACACATGGGTTTAATCACTCTGAAATTAATACTGTATGGGTATGCTCTTTCCCATGATAAAAAGGCAATTTCTGTTCAGTCCTATTCATAGCCTCTTTTGGGAAAAAAAAGAATATAATGAGCCCTAAACAAATCTTTTAAGGTCAGTGTGCGCCAATAAGTTTAAAAGATAGAGTACATAGCATTCATATCATTTATTTGGCATTTGGGTTGGAAGTCTTTGATTCCTGCTATAAATCATCCTCTGTTCTCTATAGATGGAAGTCCAATCAACTTAATCAGCTAATGTTAGACTCTGAGACTGGATGTTTTGAACAACATAATAATAATGTTTCTCATACTTTTAATGAGGGAAAAATGTATTTTCGTACTTTAACTTGAATGCATTGTTGGACTTTCCTTAATAGCTGAAAATTATATTTCCTAATAACCAATTGCACTGCTGTAAATGAACCCGTAAACAGTATGTGACAAATGGGTAAATTCTCCAGTTTATCTGCATGAAGATGGTCCCTCAGGAAGAGTTTATTCACACAAGATCAGTGCCATTCTAATGGTCTGAACCTGGAGTGACTTTAAACATCTTCAAACGCAGAAACAGGAGCCCACATCCATCTGAGTAACTATTACCAAAGTCACTTGATCCTTCTCATGCAAAAAGAGAGTAACTCTTAAAATCAAGACTTGGCTTTGCATATCCAAAAAAGAGACCTCTCCTTTTTAATTCATACTAAATATCTCTTCAGTGTCCAAAATCTGTAGGTAAAGCGGATGGTTTTTTATGCCTATGGATTACTCAGAAGTCACTGAGATGCTTACAATCAATAATAAATAGTACGTAGTATTGGTTATGTGGCGTTTTCTCTTTCTGGAAAAGAACTCTTTTCCTTCTCCCTTGAAAACATTCAATCAAACCAGTCTGGCCTTCTTTGATTTGAAAGAAATGTCAGGTTTGGGGTTTTGTCCTAAATTCTACAATTAATTATGACAATGGATTTATAGCCACTTGCAAACCATTGCCCATAATAACTAGGAAGAAAACAGTATTTCTATTATTTATGGAGATGAATTGCAAACATTAAAATGTGAATTCAGCTAGTGGAAATAAAATTAATAAGACATGTATAAATGTCATTAAATAGCTTTTCAATTTCATTTTTATTCTCAAAGCCCTTAGAGAAAAATCAAAAAGAAACATAATGGGGAGATCAGATGCTTCATGTCAGTATACAGGAAAATTAAGGAAAATTAAGTTGCTGCTACTTATTCCCTGAATATTTAGATATAATGGCTTCTGATGTTTAAGGATAAATGCAACATGATGAAAAATGGATATTGATGGAATGGAACATGATGAAATTAATGGATAAGGGCTAGAGAAATATAATCTAAAAATGGAGGAAGATTTGTTATAAAAATATATGGGAAGACAGAAGAAATAACTTATCTACTGAGAAGAATGTAAACCATAAACTGAAAGGAAAGGAAAAATGAAACAGATGTTGAGGAGCAAGAAAACTGCTGTGATAATGAATCTGATCATCAGATCTTCAATATTTTGAAAAAAATTTCCATAGCAGGAATTTAAATCTTCGTTTATTCCTCTGGGTGATTCCCATCATCCCAGTTCCATCAAAAAAATACACTGAAGATTGACAAATAAGGGAGTTTTTTTGTCCATCTGTATATCAACCCCAAACATCTGTATGTCAACCCCAACTAGTACCTCTAAATGCATTGTGGCAGTTAAAAATAAATCTGAATATCTCATTCCTTTTACAAACTCAGTATGTGCCCATTCATCTTATCAGTGCCAGATTTTAAAAAACACAGTCAAAGGCTACCTAAAAATATATTTATACTATCACTTCGATTTTCATCAGTCATTGTTCTTCTGTAACTTCTAGAAAATAAATGGTTATGAATGCTCCCTAAAATCTTAACTGGTGGTGAGCAGTAAGCCCCATAACAAGACAAACATTTTAACTCAGAGAAAAGAAGGTGTGCCTTGAAATATATTCCCCACTTTCTCGTGCATGAGGATGTGAATTAGGTACTGCTGAAACTAACAATTCCCATAGACCTCTCATCGCATGAATTTTGTAGAAATGTGAGTTTAAAACCTTCCTCAGGACTTGAAATGGGTCCAGGCAATGCTATTACTTTTAAGATATATCATGGCAAGCCAATAACACTTGCCATTTCATGACAATGGAATTGTGCAGCTCTATTTGTGTTTTTTTGAGAACTGCAATAGGAGAACTGAAATACCAGTTGATTTTTTAACTGCTGTTATTTTATAAGATTTCAACAGGAAGCCGAGGCAGCTGGAAATGACTTACCAAGATCTCTTCCACAGTATTTCATTATCAACTAGTGACACACAAACATGAAATCGTTAGCTGGATTGGTGGAAATTTTACAGAAAGGAATTGGGCTATATATGCATGCTTATGTCCTTCAAGTTCAATGATTTCAAGTTTTTTAAAGGCTTCAGGGGTTGCCATGCTTTAACTATGCAGGTGTTTTGTGGCCACTTAGCATGTTCTCAGGTTTAAAATCTGGCATTAGCAAACTTTCTCTCTGTAGGTGCTGACAAACTGCAGTCTGGGACAGGATTTCCAAAATGTTATCCATAGACACTGTCAGGTTCAGTTCTTTGACTAAATCTGTAGAATAAATCAAGGTAAACAGACTTTCAGTTTAGGAGGGAAGGTCTAGTCCACACATTGAAGCAATAATATGTGTATGTCCTGTAGACTGGAACTGATTGACTTACATGAAACTTCTCATCCTTAGAAAAAGAATGTAAGGGCACTTAGAATACTTGAGGCAGGATGTATTTTACTTAATTCCAGCCAGCTAAAATTTAGATATCTGACCCAAATGGGTAAATTAGTTTTGCTCTGTGATAAATAGAAAGAGATAAATAGTTCTCGAGGACAATTCATCCACCTCTAAAATAGAATCCTTTGTCATCTTATTACTTACAGAAGGAATCCAGGAGATCAGTTTTAGTTGTTGCATCTGTTGTGATTTAAGCCAAAACCAGGACACATCTTATTCAGTCTGACTCCTAGCTACCACTGGAGAAGGGTATAGTTATCCTTTAAGGCGTGTTTTGCATCTGCTAGCCTTTCTCAGATGTCTCATATGTCATATGGTGAAGTAGATATTTGTGTATAGGCAGCTGCAACAAATTCCAGTTGGTGAGATTTGGGTAGATAAGAAATTACAAGTGATTTTAAAATTTTACCTTACTCTTACGGTCTGGAAAATCTTCCTCTTTCCTGAAAGGACCTATCAATTTGCAATAATCACCAAAGCAGTAGTAAATTTAGTTCAGCATAGGATATTTGATACAAGCACAGTGTCAACATCATGAACAAGGGGAGGAATTCAGAGATTTCTTTCTCCCGAATATTATGTAAAGCCTACATTAGAATAAAAACTGCATGGTCCCAAGTATTTGCATATATTTCCAATATATTCCCATATATTAGGAATGTTCAAAGCATAATCTAAAGTAGAAAAAGAATTGAGGAGGAGGTTCATATAGCAGAGTTGTCGCTCACCCTAGTAAAAAGAGGTTTTTTAAATACATTTTTGTAATTTTCTATGGTGGAATTTTACCATGTATCTTGGGACAGAATCCCATGCTAGTTATTTTATTAGTATGAAAAACATGTGTATTAATTTGCCTAGAGTCTCAGAAAGTGAGTAGGCAAACACATATAAACAAAATATATTGAATAAATACATTTTCACTTGGCTGCATAATTATCAGTACCTTCCATCCAAAAAGTAAGTTTTGTTTTCCATGAAAAAAGCAGTGAAAGTTTACATATATTTGTTTCTTTTTAGTGGCTATCATGGGTGCCCAACTCTAGAATTTATTTCCCAAAACTCTTGATATGTATGGCTATTTGCTTTGGGTTTTTATTCCTCAGTTACAGTTGAAGAAGATACAAGAAAGTGTTTCATGTACGTGACAATTCATTTTTTAACAGCTTATGTGTGTGTGTGGGCTTGGGAAGCTACATGTAATATTTTGAGTAGATTCAGTTACTTATTTCTAAACATTTACACGATTTCAACCAAATTTTTGACACTCACCTCCATTTTTGAAATTCAAATACAGACCTTGAAAAATTTTATGCATATGCCTAATTTTATTTGTAGTTAGGTTCCTCAGCAAAATTAGACCGTTTTTAGGCAATCATTACCGAATCTTTTTGCTTGCGAGTGAGCTGCCTGTCCAAGTTCCCGCTTTCCATCACCGAATACAGCTAGGGGAGGCAAATCTCCATCTCTGATTCCGCCTGTCTGACCTGTTCCAGCCATCCTTTATCACCCTCCTCTGGACTCGCCACAACAGGTGCACATCTGTCTTATATTTGGGGTCCCTTCTCACAAGAGCAGAGGGGCAGCAGCACCTCCCCTGACCTCCTTCCCGTGTTTCTTTGGATGCAGCCCAAGATAAGATGCACCATCTGAGTTGCAAGTGCACATTGACAACTCATGTCGGGAACCTCATCAACCAACACCCCCAAACTCTTCTTCTCAAGGCTGCTCTCAATCCATTCTTTGCCCCATATTTGAGACTAGGCTTGCCCCAACCTTGCTCTGGGGTAAGTAATCTTTTGAGAGTGGTGGGGAGCCTCCATGTTAGGTTAAGGCTCAGAATGAACTTCCATCTGCAGATTCTGTACCCCAGGCACCTTAATGACTTTCAGTTGTATCACATAAAATAGTTCTGTTGAATGTATTTGTTTCAGTTTTTTATTTTAATATTTAAAATTCACTGTAAGTATAAAGTGAAGATTGGGACCTCGATGCGCTTAATAATATGATGTGTCTAATCCTCAAATATTCATACATGCTACGAATAATTCTGCTAAGGACCAAAACTTTCAGGGTATCATTTCACTCTCAGTTCATCCTGCTTATATTGGACTCTAATCAACTGAAGGTAGCATGCAAATTAGCCTGAAGTGTTGCTTCTTCTGAGATTTTTTTATGAAGTGGAAAGGTCATTTTGTATTGGTTTCTAAAATATTTGATTAATAAGAGTTGGAGTTTTTTTAGAAAGTGCCTCATAAAAAAGGATTTTCTTAAATTCTACTACTTGTTGCAATATGGAAAACCAGTTTTGACTTAGCAGCATTTTCTGATAAAATAGAGAACAAAAATAATAGAATTGAGTATAAGAAGTATAACTGAGACCCTGTTATCTTTCATCAGTCTCCCAATAATTGTTTATACTTTTCCAAGTCAATCTTGGATATTAATCTCTAAATGCAGGCTTTGAAGTAAAAACAATTAAGAAAATATATGAAGAAATGTCACTAGCAAAGAGAGAACAGGAGGTTTGGTAGCAGAAGCAGAGTAACAATGGTCCATGCTGAACAAATACTCCATAACTCCTCAGCATTCCTTGGCAGTTCTGCATTCAGGTGCTCCTGCCAGAGTCGGCTGCCACAGTCTATGTGCGACACATGCACAAAGGGAATAGGATAAAAAAGTTGTCAAAACCTGTGCATCAGGGTCCAGAATGTTAATTATCTTTCTGCTTATACTTTCCTTCAGGATACAATATCCAGCTCTTGCACCTGCAATGATACAAATTTCTTCATTCTCACGTCACTTCAGGTTTCCTCTCCTTTTTTTGCACCTTTTTGTAGCACAGTGCAGAAGTCATCCATGCAATGATTTTGGGGTGTGTGATGCACTTGAGCCTCGTGTACCGAGTGTCATCAGTCTCATCAGCTGCAACAGAGAAGAAACAAGTGATATATTACTTTACCTGAAATGTTTCAAACCTTGTAAAGGTGTTATCTTCAGTTTCATGTGCAGCAGAGGAAGGTTTTATTAAAGAAGCTTGGAACCTGACCTAATATCTCCTCGAATCAGGTGTCTCTTGTTTGTTCCACCTTTCCCCAAATTCCTGGTATTACATTACTCCAGGGACCCCCCTAGATTTCTTGGTCTCTTTATTTCAGATGACTGCATTTCTGTCTGTTAATTTTCCCATGGCTTAAATGTCATCTAGATCTCCTTTGTTTCACTATCTCCTTGTTACCTACCTATTTCTCCCGCTACCTCCTCTCTGCTTACAAGGTTAAACCTTTGCAGGCAGTCCTGTCTGAGTCTCTGGCGAGAACTGCAGCCTTGGTGCAGACACGTCCTGAATCCAGATGGAATGTGCTGTGACTCAGCAGTTCCAGTGGTACCAGCCCTCTCCCAGGCACATCAGCCCCAGCAGTAGTTTAGGGCAAAAATGCCCCCAAGGCCATTTGTGTGCGTTAATTATGCTCTAGCACAGATTCTGTGTGGGATGTGGGTGACTCTAAGTATAATGAGCTATGTAATTTGCTCAAAAAAGCTTAGGAAAACAGTTAGCTACCTCGGAATATATTTGTGTTACTAAGTAACAGATGTTGCCCTTATACCATTTAAGTTTAAATAGTTATTAATCTCTGCCTACACGAGATGAAACAAAATAAATCGTAAATTTACCTAAAGAAATTAAATGGTTGAAGCAGAAAATAAATGTTTAAAACACATGGGAAAATATTACCTCACACTTAGAAAGAAAGACCTTCATGTCACAATCAGGGAGGAGTGAGTCTTCACTGGACTTTTTTGGTTTTATATACCTCCGCAGGAAGTTAAAGATGGATTTATGTAGTAAAAGTTTTCAGGAGGTCAAGATCTAGTTTTTCTGAAGTTTTGGTAAACTTCATATGTAAAATCTTTAACCTGAGCATCTCTCAATTTTGTTAACAGCAACAAGCCATTCTTCTATATATGTGTAACTATATAGGTATATTTAAATCACACTTTTATGTACTATTATGAGTGAAAACAGCTGATTTTGCCACAGAGCACGTTAAAAGCGTTGAATGTTACCCCAAATCTTCTGCAACTGATCCTGGCATGAAATCAGCATCAATTTGGCCATTGGTCACAGCCAAGCTCTCCCGCCTGAAACGGATGAAGCAGCACCACACCATTCCACCGACGGTAGTTTTGGGAGGCAGCCCAATCTTGCATTGTGTTACAGAGACATACAAGACCTCTCAGTTCTGTCTCCTTGTCTTCTGCATCACAGACTGAGCTTGAGTTGCCAGTACCCAGACACCGTCATTCAATGCCATCCAGTGATTGAAAGGACAATTGGATTTCATTTCTGCTGGCAATGCCAAGTGATAGAAAATATTGCTGCCTTCAAAGATAACTGGAAATTTCCTGAAATTCCCTATGAAAATAAAAAAAGCAGCACACAGGAAAAAAATAGAAGGTAGAACTCTTTTTCTTGCACTACACTTGGGTAAATAGCAAAAGGAAAGTAACTGAATTTTCACTGCCCACCAAGGATTATTACTGAAACTGACATATATTTGACAGGAGAGAAGATCCCTATGGAAGATGAAGTAGGAGTGAGGCTGAATGCTCACCAAAAGAACAACTGAAAAATATGTAGATTAACACAAGATTCCAAAGCAACTGGAGCACCTAGACATAGAAGCACAGGAAGCTAAAAAAGGCTTTGTAGGAATAATAGCATAGGAATAGACAATCCCTCCAGAAATTACATGGTCATATAGTTATCATGGTTCAGAGCATTAGTACTCCCGGACGTGGTGATTTAGGAAGGTAGAAAAACAAATTATTGTTGTGGGGTTAGAGATATGATAGACTTTGTAGAGATAAAAAGAGATAAAAAGATATGATAGACTTTGTAGAGATAAAGCATGAAATAATCTCTGTTTAGGTTGAAACAACCTTGGAGTGATTGAAGAGATTCTACTACTTTAGGGTTGGGTATCAGCTGTACTTGGAAACAGAAAGCATTTCTACACTCTTGAGTCTTAATGGGAAAATTAAACTTCCCAGAAACAGAATGGAGAGCAAACACAAACATTAATGATAAGGACCTCCTATTCCTGAGTGTGTTAGCCACGAGGCTGTCTCTTGGCCAATGAAAGACATCATATTTCAGACCTGTTACCAGCAAACAAGAGGGATACTAAGGGAGACACAGTTTTCTCCGTGTCTTCCTTAGCTTCCCCCTTGTTTACTGGAAACAGGCCTAAATTAATTTATCTAAGAGCACTAGATTAAGGGCCCAAAAGTATAAAGCTGTGCCTCAAGTTGTGTAGAGAAGTGTTTTGAGCCCAACAGGACTACCCAGCAACTCAAAAAGCAGAGATCTAATAATAAGTGGACAGAAAGAATGAACAAGAGAAATTAGGTCTGTGACATGTCAAAGTATAGCGACAAAGCAAAATTTTCTATAGAGTTATTGAAAACAAGCAGCAAAAGGTACTTCCATCATGTAAAGAAAAAGAAACCCAGGAAAACAAGATCTGAATTTGCTATGCAACAGTGATTAATCTAGTGATGGTCAAAATCTGAATAAATACTTTCCTCTCAATTTTCCATAAGAATAGTTTTTCCAAATAAGAGACAATGGAGCTGTTAATTGATTTATTGGATATGGAAGTGAAATGCTACTATTTGAGGTGGGAGTAAAACTGAGGACATACCTCAACCCTCTGTTAAAAGTTGTCTTTAGCACTATGTCAGCATTACAACTCTCTGTTTGGAGTAGACCAACTGTTAGTCTGGAAGCCTGTAGACTCTGGAGGACTCAGAAAGTCATTTTCAGAGCACATGAAAGCACAGTGGGACATGAAAAAAAAGGTCTCTTTGTGTTTTCCCAAAGCAGTTGTATGGATCAGCAAAAGGCAGAGAGTAGAGGGTGCGCTGCTTAGCCCAGGTCTGGAAAAGTGGCTCGTTCAGTTTGACTGAAATGCAATTGGTGTACCCAATGATTCAGAGGAGTTTTTCATTCCAGAATGCTGCTGAAATTGGTAAACAAATTTGTGAGGATAGTAGGAAGGCTTCTTGATTAAAAAAATCTTACTTACAAGTTTACAAGAGGTGTACAAGTGAAAAATGGAATAAAATGAAATAAAATGCAAGACACTCATAAAAGGTAGATTGCACAGGAATTACCTGCTAACTTTCTTTGAAAAGAAAAATAATCATCTGGCAAAAGTGAATGCATTCCATCCATCCCCTGAATTTCTGAAATATAGACAGTGTAGTGACAGTGAAAAAATAAATTAGCTGTTGTAGTATTAGTGCTTTAGGATGACCCTGCTTGACCAGAGAGGTTGGATCTACTGGATCTACAAAAAGGTGCATCATCTACAGGTGATCTACTGTAGTCCCTTAAAACCTGACCCATTCTGTAATTTTGTGAAATGAAATTAATTACAAACATTGTGAAAAATCACCAAAAAAGAAGGTTAAGACTTCACTATTATTAGTTTTGTTGAGAGAGAAAAACAGAGAAAGGGTCTTGGGCTCATGTTCATTATTTTCACAAAGGCACATGGCACAAAAAAATAGAAGAGTGTAAATGAACCAAAATTCATTTTGATATATCAAAATTAAGGCATGTGACCAAAACAAGAATAAATTGAAGGGGTCAAAAACAGTTGTAGTAATTTAAAAGGGAAAATGTAATCCTACAACGTTCAAAATTGTGCATCACCACAACAATTCATTTTTAGAAGATTTGGCTGAGATGAGATATTCCAGTATTTGCCATCTATGAAAAGATTTCCTCTGTAAGCATTCAGTTAAATAGAAATATCACAAAGCAAACATATGTACATAGTAATTAATCATTGTTTATATTCTATGCCTGTGCTCTGTTTGTCTTAAAATAAGCTGATAATATCTCCTACAAGAATCAGGTAATATTACTATACTTATAGAAACACTGTCTAATGTACAGCTGAGACAAGATATTCAAACTATGAATCAAAAATTTGGTCTGATCCACTATCCATTTTACAATCTCATCTAGAAGACTCCATAGCATTCTCCATGTTTATAAAAAATACAGTATAACTGAAACAGACATGAAAAAGCACTGTGGCATGATTTGAAAAATTAAAAGGCCACTTGTAAGAGTGAAAACTTGTTCAGTGTGGATCAGCGAAGGAGGAAAGATGTCATGTTTCCTTTCAGTAAATGCAGTAGATCAGAGTAAACACAATATATAAGTAAAAGCCAAAGGGGCAGAAATAGACTTTAAGAAGAACAATGCTCAGCAAAGGGTCATCAGCCAAGGAAACAGCCTCTTGGATGGCGTTAGGAAGAGCACTGCTAACAGGTTGAGAGAGGACATCCTTCTCTTCTCCTCAGAGCTGGTGACAGATAAATGGTCCACTGTGTCCAGTGAAGGATCCTTCTGTCTGAAAACTTTCTTACGCATCTGCTGAACATTCAAGTAGTGGCAACGAAAATCAAGTTTCCAAAACCCATTTAGGTTTTAGGGAGAACCTGAGCAGTTTAAGAAAGGGATTACATCACATTTACTTGTGTCATCAGGAAACTGGTTTTAGGGATTCAGGAAGACTTTCCCAATCTTATGTTTCTCTTGGATTTTTAGTGAGGCTGCTGAGCAGTGAGTGAGTCACAAACTTGCCAAGAACACTTGTATTCACTATGTATTGTATACACTATGTATTGTATCCAAATCTTCTAAATTCTTTTTTTGCAACTTGGCAGGAGCAAGCCACAGTAAAAGTGTATTCAAGTACATTTCCAGCAGAGTTTAAAAGGCTTTGCTTTCATCAGAACTGGGGATGGTCATAGATTAATGTTCTTCTTAAATATTCCACAAGAAGAAATTGTGTGAACTTGTGTCAGCAATACCAGGACAAGAGCAGCTATTTAGACTGCTCAAGAGGTCTAATAAAGACATGAAAATGTTTAAGGGGAGAGTCTTTTAGTCTTTTACAACTGAGGACCCCAAGCAGGAGTGATCAGGCTTCACAGTGTATGAGAATGACATTGATGCTGGATATGATGACCCTTCCCATGAAAAGGTGTCTTGCCACTACACTCAAGTTCACCTTTAAATTGATGCACCATACTCAAATTCATTTTTCCATTTTTCCTACATTGACACTTTGCCCAACTATGACCATGTGGCCAGTTTCTGCAACCTCAGATACTCATCTAGTGTACAATAAGACAAGAGTATGATATCTTAGCATTTTTGAGGATTAAAATTAGATAAAATGAAACAAGGGAAAAATAAATGTAGGGAATAACTAGTTATGGTTAAAGGCTAAATTAGATGACCTCTAAATACATCAGCAAAAACACAAAAACAGTTGAACACTAGAATAAGTTTTGCAGGAAGTATTTGGTGCCACTTTTAAATGTCATTAAGCTTTTCAGGTATTTAAGTGCTTTGCTGAACTAAAGCATAATTAATTGTTGTGAATGGATGAAAAAGATTTGAAAATAACTGAAAAGAACATATTTTCCTTTAGAGTTTGAAATAATGCAAGGAATTACTAATTCAGTTATTCAGAAACTTAGAAAGTAAAGCTTAAACAGGTAGTTATCTGTGTTATTCTTCAGGAATTAATCTTTGGTTTTGTTTTCTTCTATAAAGATTGTCTCTAGTACAATTCCACATCAGCAAACAAACAAACAAAAAATTTAGGTATTATGAAGGTATGAAATAAAGCATTATATTGAATCCATTAAAGATAGCTTTTTGACTATTTTTAGACATCTACCTATACAATATGTAAGACTACAAATTTAATACAAATATAAAGTGTTGACCATTGAGACCAGTAACTAGAAATAGAAAAGCCAGAATGTCAAATTTAGAATGTCTGATATTTCTCAAATGTAGTCAGGGTAAAAAACTTCTTTTGAAATCATTCAGCTAAATCAAATCATCCAAATTGTTAAATTATCCATAAGGGAATTAAGAAAGAAGTCTAAATAAATGGATTTGTTTTACATGTAACAAATTATAATTAGAATGAATCCATAATCCCTTTCACTGACAACTTTGTAAAGATTAAAAATTAATGAGGTTCTTTCTTGTCTTCTCTTTCAACCTGAAACTTTCTCTTGTAGTGTTCAAAAATCGAACTGCAAAGTTAACTGTAACTTTTTTGTGTTTATTTCTATTGCTGTATGAAAAAAATTTCTGTTTCTCATAAATATTTTCCTGTCTCTTGCTTTACTATCAAATAATTAATTTCCTTCTTCCATTGTCCTCTCTTGTGTACTATACTGTCTACATTGTCTCAACTATTTGCTGTGCTTCATTTACGTATATTCATACAGATTGATTTCATTATCAGAATAAATAGAAGGACAATATACTAAAACAGATTATTGAGTCCCCCAGGACCAAAATCTACCAGTTATGAATGTCCCTTTTATTCAAGGTTTTTAGTTTGAAAAAGTCTAACTATAAAGCACTAATCTATTCTTCATGCCCATATTCTATAATCTAAGTGGCATCTTTGTGTGATTTCTGTAGATTAGGTTAGAGACTCAGAGTGATATTTATCCCACTTTACCTGCATATTGACTGTCTTGAATAACATAGTTATTTAGTCTCTCTCTGTTGTGTAAGTAGATAAATTGCCTGTCCATTAGTATTTCATCTAACTTTTAAGTCCTTCAAATGAAGTGAGACAACCTTAATCTAAATGATTAGAAATTTTTGAAGATGTCTCTTACGAGCATTTACCTAATGGTCTCATTTTCAAGGGATTAAAATGTCTAGAGAAAGTATTCAACAGTTTTTCAAATCAAGGCTGCCTTTTTCCTGTTTCCTGTTTATTAGTACAGTATCTCATTAGACCTTCATTAGATGCCTATCTGCATTGAAGTCTCGCTTTTCTAGCCTTAGAAGTCTTTCAAATCTAGTCCATTTTTTATAGAAAAGTTTTCAGATTTACTTCCTGATATCTAGTGTACACAGAGCCTTTCTTTTCATGTTGTAACTCGCAGTCTGCTTGCAGCTTGCTAAATGAGAAAACACTATGCAGCAAAGACATTGAGTCATCAGGTTGAATCAAACAGGAAACCAAAAAAGATATGTTCCAATATTTTTTAAAAAGACCGAATTTTTTTTTTTTTCATTGTAGTTGAAACTTCAGAACGAAATACAATGGCATTTGAACTAGCACTTCCTCAGATTTCTGGAAGATACTAAGTACTCATCATCTGGGAGACATGCCCTTATGTGGTCACAGGAAGGCCATGGAGGATCATCACAGGCACATGATGTTTTCCACACATTTCTAAGTAAAAAAATCTTATTTGAGTAGATCAGTATCAACAGGTTTGATCATCAGAGACATAGGGTGTTGTTGCAACTGCTGCCTTGTAGCAAAGGTTTCCTTTGCAGCAAAACTGTGCATATCACGTGTTCGTTTGGTACCTTCTATAACACTCACAAATCACAAGAGCTGAGTGAGCAGGAGCACACAACCAGCCTCATAAACAGAGGAGTGTGAGCAGTCAGGGTAATATCTCTGTCTGCAATCAGTATAACCAAACACAGCCTTAGTTTCCATATCCATCAAGAGGCTATAACAACACCCTTCCAGCCCTTGGCTGAATTGCTGGATATGCCTGTTAAAACTAGTTTTTGCAGACAACCCATGAAGAAAAATCAAAATACTTTTGGTTTTGTTGAGTGATTCAGGAGTTTTCACTTCAGACTAGAGAATGATGTCTTCACTGATATAGTCTGCCAGTCCAGGCATTATTGCAATTCCAGTTTGATATCTATCTCATGTTTACATGTAATATTTTCTAAGTAGTAAATACTAGGTAAATACTTCAGGTAGAATTTAGTTCAGCTGAATTTGAGCCATATGAAACTTTTTTATCCTTGCTGTGCTGTTTTTCTGCTATTTGAAGATCTTGGAGGGAAATAAGTGTCTTTCCTGCCATCTAGTTTTGCTTCTATAGTTTGCCTTTGATTGTCTCCTTTTCATTCAATCTTCCATGAGGATGAAATGCAGATAAAACATTTATGGACATTCAGCCCTGTGATGCAGGATTTTTGGGATCTTTTTCTCATGATTTTTTATTAATCTTCAGCTATTCCTTTCCTCCCTTCCGTTCATGGCTGTGTTATATGAGCAGTATCTCCTCACAGGGTATAAGACCCTAGTACAGAATTAATTTCTCCCTCAGCCATGAGGGATAGAATATCTCTATAAAGAATCTCTCCCTTAAGGATAGGTGGGCTCTGTATCTGTTTTCAAGTGACTTCTGAAGTGAGGATAAGCAGGGGATGAGCATGGATATCTGATTTATCTCACTGAAATATGCAAAAATATGGATTTTCTCACCCTCCTCCCCTAGAGTGATAAACCAGGAATGATGCATCTCTGTAATAAAAAGAAGAAAACTCACTGGAGAGGAGGTACAGACACTTTCATTCTTGTGTCTTAATGTTCTGGAGGAGCTTGTGGAAGAAACTGATTTGATTCCATTCAAAACTAATTGCACTCCTTCAGTGCAGGAAAGCTCAGTGGAGGTCAAAAGAGTATATTAAAGAGAGGATTGTCTGTGACTTACATTCTGATGGTTTAATAAGAAATTTCTCTACAGTCAGCAGAAGCTCATATTCTGTATGGCTGGGAACAAGCCATGTCTTTCGCAGCAAGAAACTTGTCCATCAGAGCTAGATTTCAATGCATGAAATTAATGTCAGAGTTTGGGTCTGACCAAAGTCCTCCTGAAAAATTATATTTATTTTTGTAAAATTAGCTTTTCAAGATCACTAGTTTTATTAAAACTGTAACTGGTTTTTGGTTGGCACCTAGGTAAAATCATCACATCCTTAAAATCTCTTTTCGTGTATAGTGATGCCATCTTGGACTTTTTTTAGTACCTCATGGGTTGCTCATCTGTTCCTTCAATATTGAAAAGCCATGAGCTAGCTGGTAACAGATACAATAATATGTCACTAGGGATCATTGAAGCAGAGTGAAACATATTTAAAGTTTCTCCTGCTCAGTATTGTCCTTCCATAAGTCCTTTATTGGGGGAGAGGGAAGGGAAGAATAAAAAATATAGCGCCTTTTCTTCTGGTTTTGTGCTTGACATAATTGAAGGCTTTATTCCAGATCATCATATTAAAGGAATTAGTATGAGAATGGGCATCCATATAAGACTTATCATTTGGTACTTCATTAAAAGAACATGTAAAACTATAGATGGAAGAGAATTGACCACAAGCTGGAATAGAAAGAGCTGTATGCCAGCAGAAAACAGGTTGGATACACAGACGGCTTTATTGTTTTTTCTAGTTACCATACTAGTAGTGCCAGTGGCAATAACAATAACAACCATTTCCATTTGTATAATCACTCTTATTCCAAAACACATGGCGAATTATAGGCCAAATTATGGTTTTGGTTATATGGCTTAATAAAGGCACAGATGCTTCCATTTCAGAGTTGCACTAGTGCCGTGAAGAGCAATTTTATCTTTATTTTTCACAAAGAAAGAAGAAGGTTAATATCCCTCTTTTGATTGGGATGCAAAAGTAATGTAGACATGCAACATAGAAAACAGATTTTTTCCCCAGAGCTTACAGGAATAATTTGAAAAATCTTAGATATGGTACCTCAAAAAATGTGTTTTATCTATGAAAAACATATAGCAGAAGGCTAACATTTTACTTGTAACAGGTCCTCCCTTGATAACTTGCATAACAAATGTAGCATTGCAGCCTTCTCTAAAGATTGAAAGTTACAGGCAAACCAAGAGCACAGATAAGTAAAACACAGCAATATGCTAACAACATAAGCATTATTCGAGCCAAGTACCTGCTAAAAAGTTACTGAATCAGCATATTGTCAGAACATCCCATTCTATTCAAGCACCAAGAATTTCAACTCTTCACTGACTGACCTTTCATAAAGTACAATGTCATTTTGCCTCCACCACTACCGGCAAAATTTCCATATCTGATCTCTCAGCCTGGACTTTGCCAGACCATGCAGTAAAACTTGCAATGGCTTTTTGGGTAGATAGAAAAAAAAAATTATCTTTTCTTTCAAATTGCATAATATTTTATATTTTTTTGCCTTGTATTCATTTTGCTGTGAGAGAAAGAAGCTGAACAAAAGGTAATGTTTATTTTTATAAGAAATTTTCTGGTGTTGGAACCCAAGAAAGTCAAACAGCTTTCCTTGATCTTTTAGGGACCAGATTTATTCCTAAAGCCCCACAAGAAGGCTTAGCCTATGAACTAAGCCCATGGGAATAGCTGCCCCCACTTCTGGGTGAGCACAAAGCACCAAAGAAATGAAAAGATAGTTGTTTAGTGTACCATAGAAAATGGGTTTGTAGTTTTAGGTTTTACCCTATATATTAATATGGGGACAACATGAAGAATTCAGAGTGTTCAGAGTTCTTCTTCTTCTTCTTCTTCTTCTTCTTCTTCTTCTTCTTCTTCTTCTTCTTCTTCTTCTTCTTCTTCTCCTTCTTCTTCTTCCTCTTCTTCTTCTCCTTCTTCTTCCTTTCTTCTTTGACCTAAGTTCCTGGAATGTATTGATTGGTAGAAAGAATCTAGTGTAGAAGATTAATATCTATAATATTAATAAAATTGATAGATATTGGATTTAAAGACAAAATAAAATACGTAAAACTTTCCTATTTGATGATAAAAACTATATAAACTCTCTGTAACCAGCCTCTGCAGCCATTTTCCACCTGGAAACAGCAGAGAGGCTGTGTTCCTGAACCTTTGATAAGATATAATAAACAAACATGAAACAGCACAGAAGTTTCTTCATTGTTTTTCCTGACATGAGAAATTGAGAAGAAAGGACTTCCCGGGCAAGAACCAGCTTCGTGGGACCCCACCCAGGGTCCCACATTCTGGTTTTAATTTATTTTTAAAATTTCACATTCGGATAATCCTCAAGTCAAATGTATTTTCCTGTGAAAATATAATGAGTGCCCAGCTGAGTGATTCCAGAACTGGATTCTCTACTGGTGAGAGGTGGAAAACCTCTGAGGTGAAAACCCCCAATTCTGGAAGATCAGTATTCTCAAATGTTGATCAAGAACACATATTCTCTACATATTTCTGACACTGGAAGGTTTGGGTTCTCTATGTCTTAGGAAAAGATTTTAAACAACGCTCTATAATCACAGAATATAGCTTTATGCAACATACCACCATAAAAATATTGCCAAAACAAATCTTTTTTTTTTTCCTGGATGTTTTAGACTCTTTTAAAATTAAGATAAAAACAAAGCACAAAAGTGTCAATCTTCAATTCACTTGAACATATGATTCTTCGTGTTACCACACCAATTTGATTCTGCATATCTAGAAATCAACAAACAGATATGTAAAAGTAATGTTTCAGATAAGGAAATATAGCAGAATATGATAACTATAATAATAAATACGGTAAGAATTAAGGAAAGGAGAAACCATTAGAAACCCCAATTATGAGACGCAAGAAGACTCTACAGAGTTAACCACATCTCTTTCAGATTTGTAGTTTTAATAAGGCTAGCAATGTCATACAGCGCCATGACTTGTCTGTACACTTCAGTTTTCCTCTAACTGGCTTGTGAAAACATGGTTTTATTGACTTGCTTTCTGTCAATTAATAGTGGTCATGTAGTTGTTATTGATCTGTACCTGAAGCAAAACAACATCTTCACTTTCTCTCAGAAAGTAGATATCTGCAGCCAAGGCCCACCACCTGCTCACGTAGAGCTGCCTTCATATGTGTCTGCACTAGCATTCCAAATGATTGCAGGGCTTGTAAATGCAAACTGAACAATAAGATTTTCAGACTGTGCTACAAGAGTGAACTGAAAGTTAGATGGTAAAGCTGAACTCAGGTTAAGGTTCAAATAAATCACCAGTGAAATTCGCCAATTACTCCAGTTTTAATGAAAACAAGCTTTTTTTCCCTTTTTTTTTTAATAGAAGAACAAAAATCAAATATTTTGTAACCTTGCTTAACATCAGTGCTGTAAAGTTGAATTTGTAAAGCATATATGATAGGTATATTTCAATGTATAGCAGTAATTGTTCAGTACCTAGAATGTCTCTCTAAGTTTTTTACTAGTTACATAGAAAGAGATACTACCTTCAGCTGAGTTATGAAATGGTTAAGGATTTCCAGGGCCCACTCCAGAAAATCCAGAGGTAGTCAGCATGGACAGACCTACAGAATACAGTCTGCATTAATTCTTGCAATAGTCCATGAAACCACAGTGAAGGAATACATTAACAGAGGGCGAATATTTTGTCCTATTTCACTGCTTTCACTGGCACTTCAAGAACCATGGAAGTTCCAGTGTTCTTGGAGCTTCAACAGTTTTTAGAATCAAGGCTGCCTTTTTCCTGTTTCCTGTTTATTAGTACAGTATCTCATTAGACCTTCATTAGATGCCTATCTGCATTGAAGTCTCGCTTTTCTAGCCTTAGAAGTCTTTCGAATCTAGTCCATTTTTTATAGAAAAGTTTTCAGATTTACTTCCTGATATCTAGTGTACACAGAGCCTTTCTTTTCATGTTGTAACTCGCAGTCTGCTTGCAGCTTGCTAAATGAGAAAACACTATGCAGCAAAGACATTGAGTCACCAGGTTGAATCAAACAGGAAGCCAAGCCCGTCAAGCGAGGGGATTCACTTCCTCTACTCTGCCCTCATAAGACCCCACCTGGAGAGCTGCATCCAGCTCTGGGGTCCTCAGCTCAAGAAGACATGCACCTGTCAGAGTAGAGGAGCACCACAAAAGTTGTCAGCAACTGGAACACCTCACTTATAAACAAAGTCTCTGGAAAGATCTTATTGCGGCCTTTCAGAACTTAAAGGGATCAGAACTTACGAAAGATGTAAATAAACTTTTTTAGTAAAACATGCAGTGACTATGCTGATGGGAGCTTTTCTAGATTTAGACACCAGAGTTATTTCAGGATGTCCTTGTGCTGCTGTGACACATCTGGGGCTTGGACAGGAATACTTTAAAAATGAAGAAGATAGAAATGAATGGAAGACACTGATTTATCACATAGAAAATAAAGTATTATTCAGCCGATTCATTAATATAACCGTACTAAATAATTCTTTGGTATCTACCAACCTTTATAAATATCTTACTTTATACTTATAAACCTGTAGAGTGTTTGCAGAAAAAAATAGAAGTACTTCATGCATTTCTGAAACACAGTGACAGCTTTGCTTTCTCTTTGGATTAAAAACAAAACAAAACAAAACAAAACAACCAAAAGAACCCAACCAACCAACCAAAGAGAAAAACCAAGTCATTTTTACCATTATTTTTTCTTTGCTTCTTTTACAAGATGATAGTTTTGGAACCCTGGAAGAGCCCTGGAAGAACAGAATATGGTTGTAGTTTATATAAGCAATTCTCTAAATGAGAAATTTCTTGACCTTTGAATAAGAATATGATGACATCAAACCTGAACCTTCTATTTGAAAAATGAGAGATCAGTACCAGGTCCTTTGCCTTTCATTTATTTGAGACAAGAGCATCTGGAACTGAGTGACATTTTAGAAGGTAAAAATGAATAAGAAATTATTTCTGAAATATTTTTGAGTATGGTAATCTGTAGACCTTTAGAAAACAGATGAAAATCACTGCTGTACAGCAATTCATAGTTGTTAAAATGATTTTTGGATAAATTAAAGTAAAATGTTAAATCACAGGCTGGTTGACATATCACTAAAAAATTTGCACTATGGATTGTTTGCCACAGAAAAAGGTAATAGTGGCTTCTTGTTTTTAACGTCTGTGAACTTGGGGCAGAAAGGATTGGATATGTTTCCGGGAATTGATAGGCAAATAATTTTCTCTCTACAGTAGCATTTCTTTGAGGGAAAGCATTCAAATTCTGCTTATATCTTCACAGATGGGTGATTTGTGCATAGATTAGTGCAGAGACAACTCTTGTCTCTTGTTTTTCAGTGTTAGGGTGCAGGGTGCATGGTACCTGTAGGCTACATTAAATCTCGCAGTAGCACAGAAGTGTGAGCACTGCAGCACAAATAATGAAACACTGCACCCATCTCTGCTGCCCTCATTTCTGCACTGCTGGTGACAGCCTTTGACCAGTCTCCCCAAGAAAATGTGAGCCAGGGAGTGAGGGGATGTGACACTGCCTCCACCATCCTTCTTCCATTCACCAGTATCACACATCTTCTCCCAGGAACTGAGGCACAGGGAGAGAGAGAAATGGGGAGTGGGAGAGGCATGCATCCAGCCAAGTCATGAGTTTGTCATGAGTGGATGGTTAGGGCTGTCAAGACTGGGTATTTCTTGTATGGTCTATGATTGACTGTCCTCAGGTAATGGCAATGTAATGGTAACTGTTTTGACCAAGATACTTTCATCTTTTTGAAATATTATTACTGTGATTGACAGAATTTACAAACTGAATCAAAATCCTAAAGTTCTGTAAGTGGATGTCATGGACAGACTCATCTGCCTTAGAAATGAGATGGTTTCAACTATTCCCCTTGGGCCAGATATAGGGCATCATTTTGTATTTTAGTGTAATTGTTCTCAGCAGGTTTTTTAAGGTTTTTATGGCTAATGTTTTCCCCTCTTTTCAAATTAGTAGTAAGGGAGTCATTAATCAGACATTGACATCACTTTGTCGACATTTACATGCTATGTTAATCCTAAATCACCTTTTCTTTGATGTACCTATAAGTGATATCCTTGGGATCGCTAATCACATGAACAAGACCTAACAGAGTCAAACACAGAATTAGATATTGAAGACAATATTTTCCAAAGGTATAAATCAGCACCATTTCAATAACATTGATGTGACAATATCACAGCTCCAAACTGCAGAATTTGGGTAATGCAGTAAGTATTAAACAAATGTGAAAGATTAATAAAAAAAATGTTTACCTCTCCCTTGTATCTACTAAAATAGATTTCAAATTAAGTCAATAATTTTACAGCATACAAATTTGCCTACTAGAAGAGAGAATTAGAGCTGAAATGCATATTATATAATGCAAGCTCACAATATCTGTCACTTAATATCTTTGACTGAATATGTCATTTAGAGTTTTGCAATTCGTGGGTGGCTTGTGACTTCAGCTACCACTAAGTCATCCATACCTCAGTTTTGTGTGCAAGTGTGTATGTGTTTATTGAAGGTAACCAGGACACCTTCACAGAACTAGAATATGTGACACAGGATTTACTGATTCCTGCTGAAGCATCCGTTGGAAGTTGGCTGGGATACCCTTGGGCATCTCAAATAGAACTAGATGCTTATAATTAGGCAAATTAAACTTCCTCTGTGGATGTTTATTCAGAAAAATATGAAAGTTAAGGAGTTTTGGAACACTGCTTTAGTACTTATCCCTCCTAGACTCTTGGTATAATCCTCTACCCTTTCCAGTCCCTAAGGGATGACCTAGATGCAAGTGATCTATTTCTGCTTCAGATGTCTCTTTTTTCCCTGCCTGGCTGCCAGCAGCTGGTCTCCACTGGAGAAAGTTTCCCCCATCCCTGTGTTGTATCCTCCAGTCCTATGCAGATGTAGAGCATTTAAAATGGCTCTAGACATTTATGGACAATGTCCCCAATATCACCCTTTTTCTGGAAATAAATCCTGCAAGTCTTAGACAACACACTGAAATTCTCAAGCCTTGCATAACACTTCTCAGAGATATAATAATTGCATTGTGAAAGCTGTTGAGATTGCACAGATCTTTCAGTTTGCTTTCTAAGATGTAAAGGAGAAGTACATTTTCCTTCAAGTGACTGTACTGCACCAACACCCCAGACAAGTTCCTGCATCATAACTCTTCTGACGACCATGGAAGAGGTGTAGAGGATAACCAGATTCTTTGGCATGACCTATTTCTGTTAACAAAGCATTAAATATCAGTTGTACCATAAAATAAACCCTACTCAATTTGCCTTTCTCGTGCAATGATTATATACAGGTTTTTCATGTGAAACAATCTCAGGAGCAGAGACCTTTAGGCAGACTGCAATGCAGATGCCAGAGCATTCAGATTTGATCACCAAAAAAAAGAAGCATAAGTTTCTTGTTTAAGTCAAGAATAAGACTTGAACCGTTGCATCCCATAGCTGGAGAGGATGCCCTCAAAATTAGTTACTTTAAGACAGAAGAGAAATTCTGTCTCTGACATGAGCACTGGAAGATGACCAACATTTCACGTTGAAAACGAGACAGAAAAATACTTCCTGGAATGCCTGATTCCATTCAAACACCTACATATTTTTTCTGGAAAGGACCAAGACCTTTATCCTTTTGTATCAAATGAGATGTTTAACCTGGAAATTAACCTTGTTTCCTGTACTGGTGTTTTCTGCTCCCTCTGGGAGCAATGAGAGAGATAACTAGCAATGAGAGTCTAATAAGGGTTAAAAAAGGGATTCTGAAACCTTAAAAATTTAGACAGTCAGATTGTCCCTGGGAAGTCTTACTCACAAAATATGTTTGCATCTTTCAAAGATGTCACCAGATTAGCCAACACTTCATCTGTCTGTTTGCTTTTCTTATGGTTCTTTCAAAATGAAATCAGTGCACTGACACAGCTTTATATTCTAGTTATATAATAGCTGTTCACTGACCAACCCTCAGACAGTCATAAAATTACCTTATCTTTACTCTTATGAATTCACATATCCCCTGCTACCACGCAAAACCTTTTCCATCAACAGTCTTAAATGATCAAAGAGCTGTTATTGAAAACAGCTGTATTTTGGAAAGTAGCACGTAGCAAGAAAAAGACATGAAGTCAGAAGAGAAAAAAAGTGTGTAAAATTTAGACCTATATTTCATTTGGAAATCTCCTTTAGCTGCATGCCTATGACAGTTGCCTTAAGATAATTATTTCACAGTCATATTTTCATATCTTACATAACTGTTGTTTGCCTTCTCTTTGCTTTGGAAGCAGCATGTCAGAACAATATTGGCAAATTGACAGGAATGGCAATAGCACATTTAATTACATTCATAGATCTCAGACGTAAGACCAAAGGAAATGCACAAGTAAAATCATTTGCTCTACGCTGGCAGCCTGATTTTACAAGAAAAATAGCACAGACTAGACACAAAGTGATGTCAAAAGCACAAATTAATGCAAATACACAAATTCCTGAGAAATAATGGTTTGCAGTTCCGATAAGCCCAAGTGTTTTCATAATAGCAGCCAGTAGAACAATCTGAGACAGAAATATAATTTTAAATTGATAGTCTCCTTTGAACATTACAGCTCAAAGCATAAAAGCTGTGTATCTCTGTTCCTGCTCTGTTCTGATACGACATCCAGCTGGGCTAAGCTTTCTCTGAGTGAGCTGTCCTTATAATCCACTCAAATCAGTACAGTCATAAAACAAATGAGGATTATCAGCATCTACTGCAAAATGATGCAGCTTCCGTGGCTTCTAGATTATCTTTTTATTTGAAATACAAATTCTGTTGGATAAGCAGTAACTGCAGGACCCCCAGTATTTGAAATTTAAGTATGTATAGTGGTATGATGTTGTGATGATCTAGCACCAAGCAGCTTCTATGTGGCTTCTAACATTTGTGGGGGAAAAGAGGTGCATTTTGTATAGGGATGGAGAGAAAAAGGAAGAGATGTTGCCAAAGTGTCCATGGCATGAGCAAGGGTCTCACACACGCCGATAAATGCACGAAGATAATTTCTGGCAGCCTTTGCTCACACCACCGAAGTATTAAGTAGGGCTTGTAGGTAGGACATTTTCCTCATGACTGAAAACCTTGCTCACATTATGCTAGCTGGAATTATAGAAGCACAGGTGGCCATGCCAGATGCAAGCTCTTTGACTTTCCTGGCACTACAGCGGTCTCTGCCTCTTTAGTGGAGAGGTGAGGGTTATCAGCAGCTCACATAGCAGCAGGCAGCCCTGTTCTCTGTGCTGCACCCCTGAGGAGGAAGTCTTCCTCGGATCTGCAGAGGCAGTGCAGACCTCTGATCCGGGTTCTCTCTCACACCTGTTGGCACAGGTACGTTGGTTCTGACCAGATGAACATCTCTTAGCTCATGAGGGTCTAAATTGAAACTCCTGGAGGTATTAGGGAGTGAATTTGTACTTGGCTAACAAAAAAAATATCCTTTCTGAGAAACAAGGGCTTTTAAATGGAGGTGTGTGATTCCAGCCATTACTGCAAAGAGGTAGCTATCTTCAGCTGCCTTGGTAACACTTTGTGTACTCAAAGAACTTAAGACAATAGGCATCTTTATTCCCAGTGGTACTTTCATAGGAGGAGCTCCAGGTAAACTGTGTTCCTTGCTTATTCAATGGAACTTTGTTCTACTTTAAACTCATTCTCACTCTGTATTTCTTGTATACGTTATATCTATATACCTGAAAACACACATAAAAAAAAATTAAAAAAAGATCTTCATATGATTAAAATACAACAGAAATTTTAATACCTCTTCCCTTATTGGCTGGTAATTTACTTTTGCAGGTGATGAATAAATAACAAATATTATTTTAACTCACAAAAAAGTATGTGTGTGGCAGAACACTTGCTTTCACCAGAAAATTAAACTCTAAATAAATAAAAAATTTAAAAATTAGTCTTAAAATACACCTGCCCAGATATAAATATGCTTTTTATTTCCTTAACCATATGTGTATGTGTGTGTTGGCTTCATATGTCAAATAAACAGATTTGACAGACCTGTTGGATATTTCTTTTTTCTCATTTTTTCCTGACTGATAGGGCATGTACTAAAATGAGCATTATATTCCTGACAGCTCAGTTATAATCTGAGCAGTTCAATAGGTGATATCTCCCAGGTATCCAGCTTTTTATGTATTTAGGTCAGTAATACATTTTCATTAAAGCAGTCAGGGATATAATTGTGGTTAGGCAAACAATACCAGAATTCCTTCACTTTGCTGATATTGTTCTTTCTCTCGTTTCCATTACAGAAGGTCAAGTGAGCATACTTACAGACATTTACACTTCCATTACATTACAGGTATTTCATTCCCGTTTTCTTCAGACTACTTCTATTCTTGGAAACACCCATTGACCAGCCACACTCCTTAACCAGTATGTTCTCTCTGTGATAACTAGGTACCAATTGTTGGCAAGATATACAGTATAATTCCGACCTGTTTTTCTCAAAAGGAATGAGAAAGTAATGAGGTGTGTCAGTATAAAAGTGAATTGTATTTCACTGTCCCACAGCTTTGTGTATGTCAGGCCCTGATCTTTCTTTTGCCCATTTATCTCCCAGCCTGTTCTTTGGGTCCAATTTAGTGATAACAGAACAATGGAACAATGGGAAGCAATGGATTGCACTCACTTTTTGTGAACTGCTCACAGCAAGAGGAGACATTATTCCAATAAAAATGAAATAATACACTTCTGATTTCATCCCACTTGATTGATATGTAATAACCTCTGCTTTCTATTATCATGAGAAAATAAGAAATTGTTACAGAAGTAGGTGTCCTGTGATAAAGAGAACTTTGTATGCAGAATAAGCAACAGCATCTATTTTTAAAAGTCTTTTATTGTTTTTTGTTTCAACTAATTAGAAATACCTCTACAGCTGTTGACAGAGATAACAGAACTAGTTCTCATGGTCCACAGGTCTCCCATTTAGCACACGGAGGCATAATAAGTCTTCAGTTATAATTCGACTTAGAAATAAGTACATTTTTCTCCTCTGTAATACCAGCATGTTTTCCACAGTTATATGTTAATTCAGTCTGGTATTAAGAAGCTCTGATCTGAGGGAAAAACAAATAGTTCAGACAGGAAGCTGGCCACTAGCCAGTCAGTAGCTTTGGCCAGGTAGCCCATCCATGCAAAGGATGAAGTGCCAGGTCTGTGTCTGTGTCCAAGCAGACTGAGCTTCATACACCTGTGTCTGCTTCATTTTGGAGCAGTTGGTGTGACATTGTGGGTATAAAATCCAGGATGGAAAGCTCTGTGCTAAAAGCATGTTTCCCCAGTTAGGCTGGTCTGGCTTGTTGTGTGTTAAAACCTCCCAAAACAGGACTGACAACCACACCAAGCTGAAGGCGACCTGTCCACAGACGAGGGTTGAGAGCTAGCACCAGTCAGAGAGAAAAGCAGCTCTGAAGTAAGTGACAAGGTCTGTTAGACTATACAGGATAGGGGTGCAGGGGACTGAGCTATAAGGAGAAACAGAATGAGCATGAAGAAGAAAACTTTCTTCAGAAAGCACTTGAGGAAAAATCCATTTTAGCTCCTGAATACTGTTTCTTGGGCAAAGGACTGCCCATCTCAACGCAGTAAAGGCCTCTCTTCCAGTCCGGCTTGTAGTCACTGGAACAGGTTTAAATTAACAGCTACAGAATTGAGCTAAACCCCTCCCAGAGCAAGTTCAGGAAAGATGATTTTTGGATTGCATGTCTTTCACAGATCCACATCACAGGGGTTAAGGGACGGTCCAGCTTTTAAGGGTGATCCAACCTTTAAGGGTGATCCCAGAAAACCTATTCTTTCTTTGGTTAGTTTACTGTGTTCTTCCCCCCATTATTTTGAAAAACCTCAGTTGCTGTCATTCTGTTTAATTACAACTTAATCTCTGATACCATTATTATATATCTGGTTAATGAATGAAAAAATAGATTTATTCTCTTATACCTCTGGACAAAGAGTAGTTCCTGTAGAGTGCCCATTGAGTTAAATACCATGCAGAATTGTGTACTGCAAAGTCTCCTTAACCTCCACATGTTGTACAGAAAAGTTATTTTTATTCCTTCTAATTTAGCATCTGTTTCTGCAGTACAGCAGTCTCATGCAGAGCTTCATTTAAGTCTGGAGGTCTGTGTCAGTATTAAGGTCTCTGATAACAGATTGCAGTGAAAAGTTGAAAAATTATTATACACCATATTAGTTTATGCAATATAGAAAAGTAGAAAAGGTTTGAAGACTGTCACTGTTGGAAATGAAAGATCAAAAATGCGCCACTGAGTTTTTTTTTTTTTTCAGTTTTTTCAGCGGACATTTGGCACACGAAACAACCTTATAACAAAGCTTCTATAAAACATTTTAGACCTCTGAAGCTAAAAAACATGTTATTTTTAATGCTATTAAGAAGAAGCAAAATTCAAAGGCTAACATGTTGTAATTGCTTTTTGAAAAGAAGGCTGCCTAAAGTGAAGGCTATTTTTGTCCATTTACAGAGTGTACTGCATTTCCTAGCTAAATTATAGAAAATTATATGTCATGGTTTTCTTTCTGCCTTTAACTAGCTTTATACAAATCTTATAGTTTATCTCTAGAATTTTGTTGCATTGTACCAATTGTATTACATATACGAAAATATCCTACCCAAACACTCCAGATTCCTGATAATTGGCTTTCTGCAGGGACTAATGATGAGCATGTTATTCTCTTTGGTGCAAAGCTCTTCAGGGGACCATCCTTGTGTATTTACTTTGTCTCTGCTTCCCACAACACTGAATCAGGTTTATGTTCTTGGAGGTCCATCTTGGGGAAGCACAGATTAACTTATTATAACCAGCACCATGGAACAAAGAAGCAATGGTATGAGTGTTTTGTTACTTTATAATGAAAATAAAATGGAAAGTAGGCCGAGTTCTCCTTATCTAATTCAAATAATTCAAACAATTTCTCAGTTACTGCGCAATATATAGGAAACGAAAGAAACGTGGAGATCATTTCAAGTTTTTTTAATTCTTGAATAAAATCACATGAATTATAACATGCTTTAAAAATATTATATATTAAAAATTGACTTTGATTAATCTACACTTAATTATAATGTCAGTATTTTGTAAAAGAGTAATGTATCCTTTATATTTAGAAACAACTGGACAAAAATATGATCATTAGAAATTGTTTTCATTATGGGAAAGAATATGAAGTGTCTTTTGTTTTGGCCTTTTCCCTCTGAACCTGAACATTTAGGCTCTAATATTTGAGCCCCAAATGGCAAAATAAAAGAGTCTGAGTAAAATTTGGGAAGGGTTGGTGAATATTGAATGTCATAGGTCCAAATACAATCTCTCATTCAGGAAGCTGCCAAGTGAGAAGTAGCAGGAAATGAGCATAAATCAGCAGTGGAAAGATAAATTGTACTGATAGCCAATTCTGGCAAATACTGGAGACAGAGTAATGATCCGCATGTAACTTTGGTCTGACCCACTGTGTTAGTACTTATGTTTTTAGATATTTACTTACTTTTCTTTTTAAAACATAACTTGAGTTTTCTTGAGAGTTGGAACAGCTCTCTAGCAATTGGTATGTGGACAGGCGCTCTGAAATGGGACCTTTATGGTCAAAGTAAGATATTTACTGTGTTATTGCTTGCCAATAGCCATAATGCTTTCCAACTCAAGTTGAACAATTTTATTGCTGTTACAGCATCTATATGCTTGGAATAAACACAAAGTACGGAGTGCATTTCTGTGTCCTTGAATTTTTTTTTACTGTGTTCTGAGGCAAAATTGTAGGAGATAAGACATCCTATATGGCTGTGTTTGATGGACTGGTGTGGCACAGGTTAATATCCCATTATAGGTATTAGATGAACACACATACACACACACAGATGCTGGAGTACTGTCCATGATGGGAATGAATGGTGCTATGCTCAAGGCTTATTTTAGGATTATTTGAAATCTTATCCAGCAAGGCTGGGAGATGCTCTGCAGCCCCAAGCTTTCTTTCACATCTTGTCGACTTGATCTGCTTTGCATAGATTGCTCAGTGTTCCTAAGACTCATAGGGAGAATGATGGAAAGAGGTTGAAGTGTCTTTAGCTGGTTCATGTCTCCCAGCTTTTTATTGCTGTCTCATCTGATAGGGAGACATTGTCTGGGAGGCTTTCCCAGTATTTTGGCAAGGTTAGTAGGAGGGCATCAGTCAGCCAAAAAAGTCCAAAGATGAGAAGACAGAAGCAGTTCAATAGGCTTAAGGGGAATTGCTGAAGGGCACGGCCGACTTACATCTCAGTCCTGTGCTGAGGCTCTTTTCATCAGCATTCACAGCTTGCCTGTCAGGCTGACAACTTCCACACTAACTAATAATATAAGTGAATGCATTGGCTTTTTGTGTACCACTGTCTGGACAATGCTCTTGTGCTTATTCATGTCCAACTCAACCCTAATTTTAATGAGCTTTTCTTACCTCTAGACCAAATTATTTTAACTCATATTACACTGCATACAGCTAAAACTCAAAATCATTGAGAAACCTTCATTCTTCCACAGCGCATTTGACACAGCCTCAGCGTCACATGAGCAGCCTAAAGTCTCTACTCTTCTCCTGCTCCATCTTCACCTCTACAGCTCAAGATAAGAGTCTGCTGGCTTGCAAGCCAGTGCTGCCATTTGTTGTGCTCTGAAGGCTCCTGAAGTATGTATCCTCTCTTCGGACTCTTCCTTTACTCCTGAGTCATATAAAAAGAACTGCATACTTTTTAATATATCTGACTACATTAATCACAGAATCACGATATCACAAAATGGTTGAGATTGGAAAGAACCCCTGGATGACATCTTGTCCAAACCCCCTACTCAGGCAGGGCCACCTAGAGCAAGCAAAAAACCAAAAGTGTTTCCTGATATTCCCAGGGAACCTCCTGTGTTTGTGTTTGTGCCCATGGCCTCTGGTCCTAGCACAGCACTACTGAAAAGAGCCTGGTTCCAGTTTCTTTGCAGGGTCCTTTCCAGTGTTTATATACATAAATAAGATCCCCTCATTGGGGGTCATTTTCAAGGATGAACAGTCCCAGCTCTCACAACCTTCCGTCAAAGAGATCCTCCAGTACCTCGTTCACCTCTGTGGTTCCTCTTTGGATTTTCCCCAGCACGTCTATATCTCTCTTGTACTGGGCTGTCCAGAACTGGGCAATAGAAAGATGACATTTAACATATATAACATGAACATCAAGAATTATCATAGTATGGAATTACTATTTTTAACAAACGAATCCAAATAAAATAATCATTACATAATTTTTTATCACTTTTCTGTATCTTATTTTAGTGATGGGTAAATTTTCAAGCACTTACAGCTACAGACATATCTGGTTTAGTCAGAGTGACGAAACAATCTAGATGCCCAGAATTTGCCCCTTTTCTAGGAAAGTAGGTTTGAGCCTTCAGGTGTCAGGAAGAAAAACGTCGGGGTATTCTTCTGATCAGAAAGGGAGACATTGATTCTTGAACTCACACCCCACTGAGAAAATAGAGCTTTGGTTTTGGTTTTGTATTTGACTCCAGATATATTTAGTTTTTTCAAGGAATTAAGATAATAGTGGGAGGTTATTAAAAAAAGAAATCTCATATTTTAGAAGAATCAATTTGACTAATAAATTAAACACTATTTTTTTTTACGGATGAGTTTATGGTGCAAGGAGAGTTCAAGTCAGATATTTCAGTGTATGTGTTGTTTCCAATAACTGGCACAGAGCAGCAAGCATAAACGTGCTATTTTAAGGACATATATCATGTTTAATTTACAGTGAACTTGCTGGCTTAAGAGAAGAAGAAAGTGATATATGAAACCTGGGTGTACAACTAAGCTGACTCTAATCTGAGGGTAGCAGGAAGGCATCAGAGAGCAATTCTCACTTGGAATCCATTCAAAATGAACTGCTGAATCCTTGCATCCAATACAGAAGAAACTCAATTACAAGAAGTGACATTATGCAACATAATAAAAGTAGTGTCAGCTCCAAATCTGTGAAAGCTTGTTGACACAGGGAATGAGTCAAACCGATGGGACCATATGGTGAGAAGGAGTGTGTGAACAAGCCTCCTTGTCTTCCAACCAGAGAAGTTTGTGGCAGCATTCTTGACTGCAAATACATCTCATACCCTTTAAATCCATCCATTGAAATGCCAGACAATGTGAATGGTGGCAAGGATATCAAGGTGGTCTGTGAAGGGAGGTTGTGAAGGTAGCTCGGATGCACCTGGGTATAGTCTGAGCTTGCTAACACTGACCAGGATGTACTGGTGTGCTGCCACGAGCAGCCCTCACGCAAATGGTCATGAACAAAATGAACCATTACACAGGAATTCATTGTTCCACAATGGAAGTTTAACGCAATTTATCTGGTGATGAAATGTATTGTGAAATAAAGGACTTTAGATTGCCATCATCTTTAAAGCACCCATGCTGAAAAGGCCACTTCTTCACAGAAGACTAGATAGTTGATAATTTTGAAGCCATTTACAGTCTTTTTATTGACTTTAACTGGATTTCAATGAGCTTAAAAGAAGAGGCAGGTCACCTAAAATTCTTTCTTTTCCTGTGATCAGAAAAATGCTGATATGAAAAGTTCTGGTAGAAGAAGTTCATACTCTTCTCTGCTCTTAGTTCTACTCAAATTGGAACAAGAGAAGCTTACTAAGAAAACAGGGAATACTAATTATAGGAAAGTTAGATGAAATCATTTAGCTGAGTTGATGGAGAGGGCTGAATTGTTCCCTCTGTAAGAGGAAGCCTGAGGGTTGGGTGGGAAAGACAGGAAAAAAGTCATAAGGGAAGGAAGGAGCAATTTATTTTAAAAGAACAAAAACAAACAAACAAAAAAAGTAGAAAAGTAGAAAATAAAATCATGTCAATTATCTTTGAGTAAGGAAGAACTAGAAATGTGAATTTTTTCCCTAATGGTGAATGTACAAATGCTCCTGAGCAGCCTTCCAGAGAAGAAGAATAAGAAAAGCAGGATAATTTAAGGATGAAGTCAGGGTCCAACATTATAGGAAGCTATTGCCCACAAAAAATGATGATTGAATATTTTAACTCACAAGGTGCTATTTTGTGTGTTTGCACTAGTTAAGAAACTGGACACAGAGTGCAACACTAATCCATCATTGTTCTGACTGCTACATGATTAGCATGCTCCCAGGCATGATTTTAACCTGAACCCAGCAGCACTTTCCTGGACAGGAGAATGGTTTGGAAAATAGCACATGCCATAAATTGCTCTCAGCAGGCAGTATGAGACCATATTGCCAACGGAAGTGAGAGAAAGAAAACATTTAGTCATGGGCAAATTTAACAGTGCCATTTCTCAACAGTGCCATTTCTCAACAGTGCCATGCCTCAACAGTGCCAAGGAATGGCCTCAGAATATTTTAGGAGTAAAAATATATACTTGTTATTTTTTCCTTTCAGCTTAACTAGTCATTGTGCCTAAAGTGGATATTTTAGAGCAGGGAACTAGCCGGTGGAGGCTGGATACGGAGAGCTGCTGTACTGGTATTGCAGTGAGATTTCCAACCTACAAGTAGCAGTGACCAGTTTATGGTGTTAAACTGGTCTGAACAGTAATGTGCTGAGAATTATTGTGAAAGTGACTTTTTTTCCCCTATTTACTTATACAGTCCACAAATCAGTCATCATATTTCTCCTGAGGCTCTTGCCAGAAAGACTAGGAATGTTATTTCCTTCATCCTTTCACTCCTAGGTACAGGTTATCTAGCATAAGTTAGAAACATTTTGGTCCTTTTCCAGGCTATATTTAAATAAATTGGTAAATCTTTTATTCAGGAAGACTCTTGTTAGCCACTAAATTTACATGAACTATCCAATGCACATGATAATGGACCAGAGATTTCCCTGCAGTGTAATTTCAATTAGCTGTTTTACACAATTTTTTAATTGTATGGTGTCTAACTTTTATGGACAGACAAATCTCATTACAAAATTAGTCTTTGGTTGGAGGTTTGTTTTGTTCAATTGGTTTTTTGCTTTTGTTTTTGTTTGTGGGTTTTTTTTTTGTTTTTCTGAGCAAAACTTTCAGTTGCAGCAGTTTTATTCTGGGAGGTAAAGAATAAGTTCATTGATAATGACACTATTTGCAGAGTTGTGATGTTCTCTATTTCTCAATTTGGGTTCACAATATTCTTTCTCATAGATCAGATTAATTTTAAATAATTTCATCAAAGGACAGGTAGCTTTAAGAGAAATCAACTTCAATTGAATGCAGATGAAATTCAGAGCATAAGTTACTTGGTACTTTTTCAAACTGTCATGTAAATATTTCGAATGGGGGTATCCTTTATAAGGTTATGGCTTGAAAAATAGTTTATCAGGATTTTATTTTTAAAGTGTTTGGTTTCAAAACTTTTTTAGTGTAAGTTGATACATTGCCTCAGAATACTGGCAGGAAGCCAAATTTAGTCTCTTTGGTTGGTGTCCTTAATCTCTCCTTAGCTTTTTGAATGTTGAAATGTAGAATAGTAAGCCGTGGAGTACCGTCTAATTTATTTATTTAATTTACAACTACCTAAAGTACTACTCACTTCTTTGTCCTCCTAGGTAATTCAATATGGCCTTAGTGGATACTTAAATAAATCAGGTCTGATACGTGAATCAGAAAAAAAGGAACCAAGCTTTCCAATGCAGTGAGCCTAAAATAAAAATTACAGCTCCCAAGCAGGTGATTCTGCAAAAATAGTGGGGCCTTGGGTTTTTTAATGATCTGCAATGCACCAGAATGGCCCCTGGCATGTAATTAAGCTACAGAAGGAACATTTTCCAAACTCAGCTGCATTCATCCATCTTCATAAATTCTATTTCTTTGCACAGACTTTCTGTTCTTGAGGCCATTTGGCACTATTTAAAAGTGCCACTACGCTGGGTACCTGAAACACCCATATCTGGGAAAGGGATTTCATATGCAGAGGTAATCCTACATCATTACCTATTCTGACCCAGCATTCCAAAGCATCTCTCTAACTGTTGTCTTATCTTTTCAAAAATCATCTCTTCTCTCACTGTTGGTATGAGACAAGAACTTTAGTTTTATTCAGTTGTGTAGTACTTAGCATGTCAGAGCCCTGCTCCACTGCTGACATTCTTGCATGCTGACACCAAGCAAGAAACAGGAATTTGGGAACTGAGCTCTGGTTGACATGACTCTTCAAACCATTCACAGAATTACTTGTTTAACCCCTGCACTGCTGTGTGCCTCTGAAGGTGCTGATTGCCAATCTGCTGAGCAAGACATTTGAATGTTATTCCGCTATTTTCTTTGAGCTGGGATATTTTTCTTTCCTTTTCCCACATACTTAGGAGAAATCCTCTTTATCTTCCCTACTTTTTGTCCAAAGCATGACAGGCACGTCTCCATCCTGATGTATTCCATGTCATATTCACCACATGATTTTGATTGAAAAGGGTGTTTTTATGTACAGCTTTCAGTTTTTGCTCTACAATTTTAAACAAAGTTGTTTCATTTGCGAGAGCTTAAGTAGTGTTATTTTGGAATGGGCTTTTCTGGGAGTATGTGACACTGACTAGAATCAGTGCTCTTTTCTCATCTTGATGCTCTTTTTGTAATGATCAGCTTGTGACACGATTCTTTCTCTAGTGCTTCCAGCAACACATGCTGTCACCACTCAGTTTTGAGTGTGTGTCCAGGCATTATAGTCTGTGCTAAAGGAATGGGACATTCCTTAAAATCTCTGTTCACTTTACAGCCCTAACAGCTTGCTTCCAGGCTGAGACTGCAAGTCCAATAATTGAATCAAGGCAGGATCCTAAATTGCTACATCACATTGTTATACATAGAAGATTAAAGAAATCTGAGTAGAATTCACAGATTCTATGTCAGCTATATTGCTTGGCTTACAGCAGGTAACTGCTACTGTATTTTACAGGTCTGGTGAATGCCTCAGGCTCATTCACATGTGAAATGTTCAACAGTAAAATCAATGTGATATTGCTCGGGGATGTAAATTCAGGTGTCCATGTGTTTGAGAATTATCTGAGTTAAACCCTAGTAATGATGAATATGCTTCATACTGAAATTTTCAGAAACGCCTCATGAGATGAGGCTGAATTGACTACAAGGACTTCAGATCATACTAACTGCTTGAATCCCCAGGCTGCACAAGTCCAATCTGAGCAGTGGTTTAGCTCTATTCTGTCTCCAAGGCATAGCTGCCTGCTTAATGATGTAAAGTAGTTGACCTTTTACTTTCACTTTTATTACTCAGTATGTCCCTTCATATGGCCAGAATAAGATTGGTATGATGGTTTTATGTTGATTACAGACTGTTTTTCACAGGAGGAATCCTACCAGGTTTGATTAAATCTGTGTATGAAAGGCCCTTAAATATCAGCAGAGTAGCATGGAGAAGCCCAGAATAAGAGTGAATTAGAGTTTTAAGTTATAATTATTAGACATATAAAGACATATAAAGACATATAAAGACAGCAAGCAATAGCTTGCTGAGATCTTCATCAGCCTTATCCTATTGCACAATAATTCTCATCACTTCAAACTGAACGAAGTCCATCAGGTCTCAGAGGGTGCTGCTCACCTTCCTGTCTCCCTCTTCTGCCTGACCACTGCTCTGAGGTACGGGAGAGGCCCCATGTCCATGTCGTTAGGATGTGTGCTTCTGCTTCCACAGGTCTGAAAAAAGTCATGATATGCCATTATATCCCATGCCCAAAAGGAGGTTTGCAAGCTGGACATTCATGGATCTTAATCCTCTTACAAGTTTAATTAGGCAATGTGCTGCAGAAAGCCTAACATCTACGGGATGGATTCCGCCCCCAGAAGAGTTACCATTATCACTTTTGCTGAGACAGGTTGCTAGAGATAATACTCACCTTGCATGCAATAGCTTAATGTTTACATCACTTGGCCAGGAGATAGGAATCTTGCCTTCTGGATTCTCCGTGGTCCAGGGGAGAGTGGACTTATGCGTCTCCAGCAAACGCCCTAAATCCAAGATAGATTTGGAAAAAAAAAGTTAAGGTTTCATAACTCCCTAGGAGTTATGAATAGGAGTATCTAGGCTGGTGTACATCCTGTGAAACAGGCTACAGTGGGATGGGGAGAGAACATTAAACACTCAGTGGAAAGGCTGTCTGAATGGCATGCAAAGAGATGTTGGATGGATTTGTGGCTCTGCTCAGGATGGAACTTGTAGTTTGTGTGAAATAGTCATTATGCAGAAGATGAAAGTAAGGACCAGCCATCTTACTTTATATCATAAAGTTCCTTTTTGGATCTACTTCTACTCATATAAAATAAAATGGAAGCAAAACCAAAGTGAAAAGAAATGCAGAAAATAAAGATATTTCTGAATTTGTATTATAGAAGGTTGGAGTCCCACTGTTCAATACTGTAGGCAGCTAGTAATTATTTCATGCCTTAGAGGATGCAGTCATGAGCTGACACTTCAATGTACCCTACCATAAAACAGAAACCATTAGGACTGTCTGTCTTTCAAGAGATGGGAGAGAAAGTTATGTCTATCACAAAGTTCACAGATTCTCAAACCTTTTGATAAAATGAGACAGAGATTTACTACCTTACATCTATTTCAATGGAAGAGAGGTTTATATACTTCAGCCTAGATATCTTCTTTCTTTTTTTTTTTATTAAAAGGAAAAATAAATATATTTCTGTTAAATTTTTCATATAAATCCTCATGAAGAAGATCTATTATTCAGTTTCACCTAAGATTTTGCACTGTCCATCACTCTAAGCAGTTATAGCAAAAGTTTCAGGGCATAAGGTAAAATTACCATATTCTTTATAAATCACTAGGACAAGAAGTTTAGTTGGCATACTCTAAATGAAGTTATAAAACACTAACAGCTCTAATTATCCTTCAATTTAGAACAGATGACTAGAACTAAAATTGTTTATGGAAGACATCTAAATCAAATCCATGGTACTTTTATAGCTGGTTCTAATGATTCAGCCTCGTAAACAGCACGTGTGTACATCAGCAGAACACTGTCTTCCAAAAATGAATGTTTGAAAATAAAAACAGAAAGAACATATACCCCACTGTAAATTCTCATGTCCAAGGAGTTCTCAAATATGGTGAATGCCCAGCATCAATGCGAGATCCATTTCAATTACCTGGGCTTCTTAATGTGCTACTAGATCAAGAACACCTCAAAGAACAGTTCAAACAAAATGCATCAGACAAAACCTGACATGTTCTGCTGGGAAAGGACACCAGATCAAAGAGATGGCACCATATCAAAGAGATGGCATTCTGGCGTTCTGGTTTTTCATGGAGTGATGGATGGCTATTGCAAAGGCAATTAATATTGGTAAAGGACATGTTAAAGGAAGATGAAACTAAAGAGAGTCACTTGAAGGCTGCTCAATGACCATGGTTAGCTAACCAAACCTCTATTTCTTGAACCCCCGACATTCAACCTCCCCATGTCTGCTAATATAAATAGATCTTCTGTAATGTTTCCTTTTAGATTTGGAGTTTGCACCACTGCTACCTCTTTTCTGACATGTTTTACTGTTGTCCCAGAGTCCCATGAAAATGTCCCATGACAGCTGACAGCAATCTACTGGAAAACACCAAGAAAACCATGAACAAAAGAGAAACAAAATATAACACCTCTTATATTACCCATGCCCTCTATCTTTGCCCTCTCATACTAGCTGTGATCAAAGCCTTATATTTTATTTTTCTGTCAGAAGATTCTTGGTAGCTTGACTTCTAATTATTTTAGTCAGAGAATACTAATGCTATAGCCAAAGTAAGTATAGCTTCCTGAGTAACATGGGGATGTTGTACAGGCAATGCTCTGGATCAATAATTCCCAGTTTTTATAAGTCAAATTTCACACCAGCCAGGACAAATCCCACTCAGAGAATGGAACATCAGAAGAATTTATTAGTTCCAGTTGTGTCCACATACTTGGCTCATACTTCATGGTTTGGGAACTTCTGCCTCAGATTAGGAAAATAAAATCTATTCTTGTATTTTCATGTCTTTCTTCCCACTCCTCTTGTATATAACAGTTGTTATTAACATTATTTTCATTTTTGTAACTTAAAAACAATAAAAATCTCTGGGACTTTTAATTGCATGAGTATGGAAATTTGACATTCTTTTTTTTTCTTAAGAATTTCCTAGGATGAGGCTGAAATTTTTTTCTGTGAATTAAAGTTACATGTTTCATATTAGAAACTATGTTTATTTGTCTAATAAGACTTTTTTCTTAAATTCTTATTGCTTTATTCTTTCCCATCACATAGGCACTTTGATTTCAGAATACTAAGCAATTTCAAAAACTCTTTTATCATTCTAAACTTTCTGTGACTAATATAGGCATCTTAGATAAGGTAGTCCTTTTATTTTAGAAGCCTCTCTTGAGTTGAGAAATCCTCACAAAATACTTAAATTGCCTTTACAATCCTTTTGGCAGACCTTTAGAAGGCAATCTGGGCTATAAAAGATCAAAATGTAAGAATTCTTTAGCTGTGTCAGACCCTGGCTGCCGAGTCTATTTTGAAACAAGTTCTTACAAGAAAAGTACTTCTGAGTTATCTCTTTTTTCTTCCTGAAGGTGTTGGTTAAGGCAGTTTTTTCTCTTCATGTCCCCAAAGCTCTTCTTCATTTTCCTTCTTTATGAGCTATTCAAGCGGTTAAAACAATTATAAAATTATAGACAGATATAAATAGGTGTGTGACAAATACAGACCTACAAAGAGCTCAGATTCGAATCTCATTCTTCCAAACCTGTATAAGATTGGATGGTCCACAGCACAGCAGACAATTTAAGAACATAATTTCAAAATAAAATCCTCAAATGCCACAAAATACAATGATGAGATAATTCTGTCTTAGAATCAAGCATAAGAGTATTTACAAGTTTCAAAACTTCTGAGAAGTATGAAATAATCAGCACAAGTTATTTTATTTTTATTTCATCAGAAGTATAGTCCACACCTCTTGTCACACTAACACTGTGTGGATAGACATTCATTTGTAACACTCTGTGCTATTCCAGCCTAATGGATGCTCTGATTTACTGTCAGAAAGAGAGAAAAATAATCCAGATAATTGTGTAACCTGTCAGAGGAGAGTGGCTTCTTCATGACATTGCTGGCCTGAACATTAGGTGGAGCCATATGCACGATACCTCTTCAGACCTCAGTTGTGATGGCACTTTATCATAGATAGCATCTTGCATGTAGGTGTTTCCTCACAAATTAAAGTGTCTTTCCCAGTCAATTTGATCTCTGTAAAAAATGGGAAGGTATTAAACTAAAACTGATTTCTGTATGTCACTAGATTCCTTCCTGAAAAATTCTACATTGTCAAAGACTTGTTTCTTCTTTATCACAGTATTAATTGCACCTTTATTTTTACGTTTCCCCATGCCATATTATTTATTACAATTCAATTTCTTGTACGAGGTTAAGAAAATAAAAAAAATGAAAATTAATGCAGCATGTGACCTATTTATTTAAGGAAAATGGTGTTTTGCTACTATGCTCAGGCCCAAAATTATTGCTGTTTTCTTACACCGAGGTTCATTGAATCAGAGAAACACTGAAAGGTTTGTGTTGGAAGGGACCTTAAATGTCATCTGTCTCCAGCCCCTGCCATGTGCAGAGACACACACTTTGCCTTTGCTTTCCATATTTGCCATGTAGACTTAATTTCATCTCATGTGCCACTACATGGACTAAATTACTGTTCACTTTTTTCTGCCTCTGACATTTCTGACTCAGAATATGAAGTAGCTGTGTTTCCAATAAGTAGTCACCCCTCAAGGCTGGGTACCATGCAGTCCACGCACCAAGGTCTCTACTAGCCATCTTTAGCACATGAACTGCTATTCTAACCCTACTGCATACTGCTATAGTTTCAAACACACTATTTTTTCAAGATGAGCTTTTTTCTATTTATTAACCCAACAGTATTTCCTTCTTGCTCTTCCTGTCTCTACAACAGCCTCAAGAAAACCAAAACTATGGCAACACAACAAGCAGGATACATTGCTAAATTTTTCTCCCACTGCACTGGAGAAGCTGTTTTTTCTGTGAATATGTATTCTTGGTTGGGCAAGAGTCAGAAAATGCTGTGGTAAGCTTTGTGTCACTGCCCAGTCACAGACCACATGAGCACCTCAGTGTCAGTGGCTTTTCCTTGAATGATTTATTCAGAAGGAAGGCTTGCTTTGCTCTCTCCAACAGCTGGTCTTCACAATGTTTGTTCATGTCCTTGAGACCACCATGGCTCTGTTGAATTTGCTTCATGTAGGCTGTTTGTAAGATTCACAGGATATTCCGGAGGGAGAAGGCTACATGGACTGATAGCTTGATAGTAAGAGACTCATATCTTTGGAGAAACATGCTAAACAATAATTTGTAGCAGAATGTCACAGTTATTTCACCTGTGACAAACCAGCAATCATGAGACTGTGGTTGCACAAGCCTCCATTATGTTCTCCTTCCTGGGAAGCATGTTCAGCTCCTCTCTCCATCCAATCAGAATAGAAATTGGTCTGTCACTAAATTCCTTAGAAGTTATTCTGAGCTGCTTCTCTTTCAGTCTCATCAGTACTTCTGTTCTACTACATAGAAATCAACAAAATGTTCCTGTAGAACATTTTTTAGTGGTGGACTTGGCAGTGCTGGTTTAATGGTTGGACTCAATGGTCATAGAGGACTTTTTCCAGCCTAAGGATTCTATTTCCAAGCTTAAAGGTATAACCACCAAATTGTTTAGTCATGTCCATTCACACTTTCATTAAATAAATTGATTCAAAGAGGATTTTTTAAAAAAATAACATCAGCTTGTTACCTATAACGAAAGGAATGCCGAAAAGAGATCTGATGATGAATATTTTCTTCATTTTATTGAGTAGTATAAATAAATACTCATGTCAGGATGTTGGATACAACAGGAACTAAGAATCATCATCCAATAAACCCTTGGCATCCTTTGCTGAGGTACTCGGAGTTCTGACTGATAATGACAAATGAAAATAAGTGAATATATTCTGGTTTGGTAAAAATAAGCATGACAGTTTTTAATGCATAATTTAAAATAAATAAATAAATAAATAAAAGTACTGTGACCATATAGTAAATCTTATTTTAAGCAACATAGATTCAAAAATTATAAAATAAAATACTCAGTGTGAACAGACAATTTTTGTTTAATTATCACAGAGTTGCAGTTAAATAAAAGTATTTTAAATATCTAGGTTTTGTACTGTCAGCTATTTTGCTGAAAGGGTCATCTAGTCAGAAAAATCACAACAACTTCACTTCTAATTGATTTGGATTACATGGACTAAAAAAAGTATTTTAATAGTTTTTGAAATGAAAATGAATTAAAATTGGCATGCAATTGGCATCTACTAAAATTTTAAATGTCCCTCAAGGCAGAGAATTGAGAAGATGTTTTCTTCATACGACTTCCTTTCCTCTGCTGCTTTTGAAGCCTCTGAGACTGCTAGTATTGGACTATATAGTGCATTTTTGAAAAGTTCTTGTAAGCTTTCTTTGAAAAGGTCAGGTACATCCATTGATTTACTACTGTTAGGCACTTCTGAAGTTTTCAAGTGATTTAGCATTAGTTTATGGCACAAAAGATTTTAAAGCAAAATAAACTCTTTTAAAAAGTTCTCTATTTTTTTCTCCTTAGCATAATTCTATCTAAAAGAGAGCTTCTACCAGTCTATTATCATAAAACTTAAATGACATAACTCTGCTTAGAAAAGCTGCTATTGAGACTAGCTGGGATGACCAAAAGCTCTCCTGGCACTTATAACCCTACTAATATTAACCCTTTTCAGAATCACTTCTCACTTTTCCTTTTCTCATGGTTCTCCTAGTTAGGAGAGCAAGTCTATGCCTTCAATCAATATTTCTTTTATGCCAGGTAAACAGAAGATTATCTATTGACACTTTGATTCAAGAAAGTACATTCAAACGCTCAACATGGCTTAGTGATCTGCTTTGGCATAGCTCCCATCTTGACTCTAATATTTCCTCCTATATTTTTATATTTTCTTAGTTGAAGACTGTTGCTTGGCAACATGGAAATGCATTCAACACTTTTTATTTTTTTCTAGCTTTGAAAGATTACTTTTCTGTTTGTTTGACAAAGAAATCTGTTTCTTCAGTATTTGTAATATTATGGAGATGTTCCCATAAAATTTTATGAAATATCTAGAATATTGTAAACATTGAACGAAAACGAGGGGGTAACTAAATTATGGAAATAAAAGGTTAAGATATATAAACAAAGCTGTGATGTAGAGGCTTTGTTGCTCTCAGTTCATGCTGACCCATGCCAATCAAATTTCTGGAAAATGTTCTCTCCATCCATAAAATTTGGAACCAATTTTCCAGTGGAATATTCATGATAGGATTTGGCTCAAATACAGCGTAACAAGAAAATTCATTAAGATAGTGATAAACATTTGAAATCATCAAGAGATTTGCCCTTGAGTGAGAACCCTGAATTAAAGTGTTTTAAATGTAAATGTGTAAATAAGATTTTAAACAAGGGATGGAGTCCTACATTTATTGTGCAATGTTTATAGAGGAATAGATAGAAAATGTATTATCATATATGAGCCATTTTAGTTGGAGACATACTTTGCTATTTTAGTTGGAGATTTTCACTTACAGTGCTGTCACAAGGAAAGGTCTTGCTATGTATGAACTGATTAACCATGATAGGTTAGTCTCTATTATCATAAGTTATCATTGGTTTAGGACATGGATACAGTAAGGAAAGAAATAAAAAATTCCTGATGGAATTATATTGCCTTACCCTATGTCTTTCATGTCACCTCAAAAAATTAACCAGATACATCTCAAATGTCAGCTTTCAAACAAGAAATTATTTCAAATATTTGGATTTTTAAAATCTGTGGCATATAATTGCAAGACAGACAAGCCTGTACTTCATGAAGTTACAATTTATTTTATGAAAAGGAATCAGGTATTGATTTTACACCACTATTTCCTAAATTTATGTCAATCCATGTGATCTCTGTGTAATTTAATTCTGGAAAGTATTTTGCAATGTAATTTTTGAAAGAACTCATCAAATAACCTATTGTGTTACTGTACTACAGAAATGATGTTTAAGCTTTATAAAAAACCCAACATATTATTTTTTTTTCTGTAGGCCACTATTTATTTTCCATGTCTATGGAAAGGCCATGGAGTTTATTTTCAAAGCTTTGTTTTAACAGATTAAAAGCCAAAACACCCCAATCAGACCTTAATATTTGCAGATGAGTGAGAAGTTTTAGTGATAGGCGGTATTCTCAGAGACAGACATGGATGTGCTGACAAATTTCACTTGCAGGATTCGCTGGTGGTAACCACAGTCACATTTCTGATACTTAAAGCCTGATTATGATGACTTAAGGGCTTTGCATGAGTATAAGCATTGTTTTCAGTAATTTCAACAAAACAGGTTAAAAATATGTCCTAATCCTTTCTTTGCAGACTTAAAGTCAAATACAGATAGTATGTTAGATGACATGTATTTATTTGAAGCGTGATCATCTCATCATGTTTTTGTGATGAGATTTTTCTCTCAGTATATTCTGGATGGCATTTGTTTTCAACTTTACACATTGACTACTTGAATTTTTAAGCAAATTTCTAATGCAGAAGGCAATTACTTAGGGTACAGATCACCCATGGGCTTCATTCTATTTTTGTCAAGGCAAAATTCTGTCAACTCAATACAACAAAGGAGACATAAAAGTGCTGTTCAGTGAGAATCAGGCCCTCTTCAACAGAGAAACTAGGCAAAATTTAATGGTACTGGTCTAATGGTCTTCATACCAGTGAGTTCTCTCACATTGTTTTAAAAATGTTCTTTCTCTGCATGGGTTACCACAGTGTAAAGAAATCTCAGCAGTATTTATGCTGAGAGAAAGGAATTTTTTTGATAACAAAACACCAAGAGATGGTAAAGAAGCCACTGGCTGTGAATTTTAAAAGTTTCCTGTACTTGTTTTTAAAATGGTATAGTAAATTGTTATGATTTACAGTCTTAACTTCACCCAGATTGAAATGATCCTAAAGGCCACTTCAAATAAAACTTCTATTGCTTTATGCTGCTGACATTAATCCTCACCCATTATAAACGGTAGAGCATCTGAGCTGGTGTTTGATAAACTTATTCAAATTCTTCTTCTGGGCCTTGACTGCATATAAAATGTTTTCATGTTTCATTCATGTTTTGCTGAACACCGTTAGGGGGAGATTTCTGGGTTTGATGAGCTTTGGTTTGACTACAGTAAAGCAAGTTCTATCGTGTCTGTGTGGATGGCAACACAGAAATCAATCCCTCACTGTGGGTCTCACAGTCACTCCCTTAAAATGTCTAACTCCAAGCTCTAGGCAACTCAAGTAGTTGATATAAAATCAGTTGAGTGCATAGATGTGCATTCGCTTTTGAAAATGATGGTTCTAAATCTGTAGAAATGAGAAATACAAGCTGCTTCAGCAAAAGAAATCATAAAATCGTAGAAGGGCTTGGGTTGGAAGACACCTTCTACTAGACCAGGTTTTTCAAAGAGACCAAATTGCTTAAAGAAATATAACAGTGGAAGTCACTCTGTTTTCAGATTACTTCATGCCACCAAGATGTGGCACCAGATTACTTTTTGCTCTGATTCTTGTACGAGATTTTTGATTTGCTGCAGTGACAAATCCTTTCTTCCAGACTTCTCAAATCCTGTGATATTGCATCTTAGCTCTGAGGTGTTAGTATGTTTAATATGACACACTCTTTTCCAAGAATAAGGCAGTTTTGAATGCTGCAGAGCAAGACACACAGTCAGGCTGCACGATCTTTGACACAATTTCTTCCTCTGATGGCAATGACTGTCTAGTGATGCTCTTTCTCTGACAGCCACGAGAGTGTGTGCCAGGCTTCTCAGACAGTTGACTGAAAGAACGTCATGTTTATAACCCATGACGCTTGAATTATTCTGAACTGGGTCTTAGAAGATGAAGGGCTCACAAAGCTGCTCCATAATTCAACACTGTGTATATCCACGGATAACACCAGCGTGAATGGAAAAAGAGCTAGTCATCCCACATCACACTGTCTGAGGGCAGGCACTGACGTAATTAGAGGGATATGTCTTGATCTGAGCACAAGGCAGTCCTGACTGATGTCAGTGGCAAAACTTCAGCTGATTTCAGCAGGAGGAGAATTTCAGTATACTTACACTGTTTGTGTCATTGTTTTAGGTCTAGCTTGGTTTCATTTGCCGTATTTGGCTCCTTTTGCTGAACAGGATGTTAAAAAAATTACTGAAATTACTGATTCCCTGGGACACTGTGAATATTAATTTATTTGTATTTTTGATTAATTAACTGTGTGCTAATTTTTGCATTTGTGGGCTCAAAATGACTTATTCTTTCTCTGAAAAAAATCCTACATAACATCTGTAATTTTAAAGCCTTTGCATAGGCAGAATTTGTTATGTATTGTACAACTAGAAATTTTATATTAGCCCCTCTAGATTTACTAGAGCATACACCAAACTCTGAAGATTTAAGAATTTTTAGAAAGTAATTGTCTGCTTGCCTCTGTGCCATTAGACATGTGGAAACTTTCTAGGTATGAGTGGCTTTAAAATAGGTCCTAAAATACAAATAATATTGTTAACATATCATCCTTACCTTTCTGTTCTGCGTTCAAAGGGTCACCACAAAGTGACCGATTAGTCATAAACAAATTCTCTCCAAAGTAATAAGGTTTAGGGTTAACATACCCATTAACTGTAACTACTGAAATATATAAATATATGTACTTACGCTTCTTTCAATTTTATTTTTTGTGGTCTAAATTTTTAACTCATTTTTTTAATGTTTACTCCTCTGTAGAATACCTAGCTATGTTAATTTATACTGATTTGCTTTTACTGTTGTTTATACATTCAGTATATTATTTATTACTGAATTGTTATTCTACAGAAACAGTAAGGTAACATCTCAGGTGTTGTTTTGGATTATATTTCATAGCATAGTTTAATAACTTCACAAATACATGTTAAAAGCACATGATAGCTGGCATACAGATATGAGACATTCTCTATGCTATTTTTTTCAGGCTAAAAATCCCGTAAATATACTCATAGGAAATAAATATATATTTATGAATAAATACATAAATCTCATATGTATTACACTTTCAATCAAGTGTAGAATGGCTTCACTTAAACTATTTTTTTGCCCATTTCTGAAATATTTTAAAGTAGTAAGGTTATCACAGTTGTGATAGTCTGTTCATTTGTGTGACTGTGTTTGAATTTATTTTAAGGATTTTTGTGGCATATCCTTTAAAAGTGGTGGCTGGAAATCTAATGGGGAATCATTCCATCCAGCCAGCCTCAGAAAATTATAAGATAACTCTGATTCAGAATAGGTTACTTTTCTCCTGGTGGACTTGATGTAATGAAAAATCCTCTGAATCAATGGAAGCAATCATGAGAAGAAATGCAGCACTGGTTTATATATCTGTGCTGCTGTTTGTAGAACAAACTGAGGATCTTCCTTCATCCCAGGGATGTTTCCATTCCAGATGCATGGGATATACAGAAAATAGCTTTGTAACAGCCTTTCAAGACAGTAGGTATTTGGAAAATCATTTCTGCCAAGCCCTGATTTCTGTTCATGACTTTTTTCATTATTCGTTTAAATAGGCTTTGTAGATTAAATAATATTATGTAGCAATGGGCACTACCTTTTGGTTCCCTGAAGCTATCCTGAAGTTTGGCATTCTGGAGGAGATAAAATCAGCATTTTCACGGTAAAAATACATATAAAATTGAAGTGGTTTAGACATGAACCATTTTTTTTTCCTTTCTTATTTTTCTGCTGTTGCTGACATTATGTAACTGGTGGCTTTTAGGCTGTCACTAGGAGAAGTTTACAGTTTGAGGAGCTTAGAGTGAATTATAAATATGACTCAACAGCATTAATATTGTTGAAAAGAAAAGCTGCAGCCATACTAGGAAAATACACTTCAAGGATATGAATTAATCTTTTTACCCAGTAAAAAAACAGTGATGGAAGCAGTCCTGATGTCTGATAGAGGGTTCTCAAATACATTTTAGGTTTTCCTACGGGGCACATCTCTTCCTTTGGTTTTTCTCTCTTTTGACCATGCTTATCTAATGCAAAATCTGGAGAAAAATGCTTCCTACTCCTCTTTTCACAACACATTGTCATGAAAAGGTTGCTTTCTCCTCGCTCTCTCATTAAAGGCTTATCAGTTTCTCCTGGTAGCTTTAGGGAGGAGACTGGAGACAGTGTGGGAACTGCCTGCTGGGAATGTGGACAGGCATTAGTTGGGATAGGACATCCCTACCTCTGTAGGAATCACAACAGGACACTCCATCACTGCACTCTCATCTTTAGCTCACAGAGCTCTCATTTTGATTCTCACTGACAGCAGCACCCAAGTCACATATCACACATATCACACTGTCAGAGTATCCCAAGACAAGGACCAGCTGGGCACTTTGGGAGGAATGACACCCTGAATGACAGCAAGTTTAGAAAACAGGCCATCAAAGGAAGGTTGGATAAAACTGGGTTTATTCAGTCTAGACAGTCTAATTTACAAATAATTGATCTAGAGTAAAAAAGTAAGGGACTTAAATTGTAGCACAACTTTTCATTTAATCCTAGGAAAACCAAGTTGTCTATCCATCCAAAATACCTTTCTTCTTGGAAATATGGCAAATATTTTCCTTCTCTTAATAAAAGAATTATTTGAGAATCAAGAGAGCATACTGCACAATTTGTGTATTCTTGGTGTTTTCAGGAGTAACTTTCAGGCAAATTTCCCTTCAGTTCAGAGGACACCCCGTATGACTTATATGTATGGATATAATTTCACTTAGAATTATCAACCTTGACATCTTGCAAGTGTGAAGAAATAGGAATAGCACATTGGAAACTGTATTTTGTTTTATACCCTAATACAGTCAGGCTGAATTACTTTGCAGCTCTGAACTGCAGATGAACACAGCTGCAAAATTCTCTGTTTTCATGCAAATTAGATGTTGCTATAGGCTACCGATCCCTCAAGTTGCCATCACAACCTTTCTCAGCTTGGGGAAGTTTGGATACTCAGCAAGTAATTAGTACCAGTAATCCCTTGGGTAAGGTATCTGCAAATTCACTGCATAGCTACTTCTTCTAGCTAGCATCTTGTAGAAAACAGTGTGCTGTACTGCCTAAAAATAATCAGGAAATTTCTTTCCTTTTAATTACATTTAAATTTATTTATCTTTATAATATGCATGAAAAGCAAGACAAAAAATGAGGATGTGCAATCTAAAAAAAGCCAGGCAGCAAAACAAGAATTCATTGCATGCACAGTTATTATAAAACGAACTCATCTAAATGCAACAGTTTACAGCTATTCAGCAAAAGCAATTCCAACCTCCTCTCAATATTAACCAAACAAATTTACCTTTGTAAGACTGGTAGTGCTTTGAGAAGAGCATAAGGAGTCTTTAATACTTTTAGAGCTCTTAAAATATAGGAAAAAAACCTTGGAAGAGCAGAGAAATTCAGTGAAAGGAAAATTAAAGACAGCCACTTACACAAAAACTCCTACACAGGTGGAGAAATGTATTTTCAAATGTTATCGGTCAGATTTTTGGCAGGAGAGTGATTAGATGTGGGCAGAACAGCAGTTTCCATCATCATTATGTGGCCTGCCTACAAACAGATTTTTGCATAACAAAAAAAGACCAGTCTACAGCCCAGTAAATGCACTCATTATCTGTAATAGCATCAGCTATAGGTTGAAAGGGACTTCAGAGAAAAAGAAATCAGTTCAACTGATTCCAAGACCCTGCTGCGTTTTCAATGTAGAAAATAAGTAGAACTGTTTGCAAAAGGGAGTCTATTTTTGTTGTACACATGTGTCTCTTAGTATTTTGTCTAATCTTAGACACAGAGCTTTAGAATATGTGCTGAATTTTCCAGGCACAGTTTTCACAGGAACCATAAAGGTCCATTCACCAGCTCGCTGGTACTGACCCATGATGTTTCACTGATCACAGGTTGTCCAGAGCCAACAACTGAAAACTTTCTTTCAGTGTAGTGAACCACTTCATGGACCAAATTAGTAGACATCTCTATAGCTTTCTCTGCTCTATAGCACTGGTGGAAAAAGACAGAGCATCAGGTAATACGGGGAGGAGCTGCTGCAGGAACATCTCTTCCAGCTGGTGTTCTGGATGGACCAGATTGCAGCTGTAGTTGGTTTAGCATTAGACCTCTCCCTGCTACCTTCTCCCACCCAGGACTGGCAGCAGCCTAGAGCAGGCAATTTCACCTCCCTAGTTAGTCAGTTATTAAAAGATTTTATTCCCAAAGAATCTTTATATATTGATGGCATATTCTTAATAATACTAGATAGATCTTGATAGTGTATACCTGATACCTTGACAGTTTATCAGCAATAATTTTTTTTTTTAAAGTGAGAAGCTAACAAAAATATCCCCAATAAACAAAAAATTTGTATTTGCAACTCACTGTGCCTAATTTGTTAGTAAAATTAAATTAAAATTAGTTGATTGTCACATATTCACAAAATAGTGACTGAAAGGTGTTGCTGCAGTTTTGGGCACTGTCAATTTGCACAGTGTTCCTGTTTGTTCTGCTCCTCTTGTAGTATCCAACATATGCTCTTGCTAAATTTTGAGGCAAACTGCAGTTAATGGTCTTCAAATCACAGGTTGAGTATTGTTTTCTATATATTCGATTCTCAGAATAGTAAAGTCCCAGCTGTGTCAGGATACTTTATGGAATGAAACAAAACCATAACAGGCATTGTCATTGTTCAGGAATACTTAAATCTGAACCTGTCCTTGAAGGATATGGTGCCACTGAATGGAAAAATAATCAATTATAGTATTTATTTAATCCCTTTATCAACATAACCTTTTCTTTGCTGAAACTTTTTTAGTCCAGATGTCCCTAAAAAGTGGCAGAATTTCCCTACTTCCTTAGAAAGCTTCTCAAGAATCTGAAAATACTCACTGAAACCAATATTATAAACCCTATTCTTGAGATTTAAGAAATGTCTTAAAACAGTAAAAAGACTTGTAATATTTAAAAATAAGATCTGTGTCTATTTAGTGTGTATTCATGTCAGTTTCTGCAAATAATTTTGCAGTTGTTCAAACATGATATCTTACTGTCGACTTACTGGTTTTGGAGTTTCATTTCCCGTGACAAAGGTGATCTGGACTATGGAAGTAACAAGTCTTACATATAGGGCCAATATTACAGAACTAATGCTATGGATAGTCAAAACTGAGCAAGTGACCTTAAACTGCCAAACCTGCGGTTACTTCAGACTGTCTACCAAAATACCTAAATTAGGGAACGTAGAATTTCTTTTCTGTTTGGAAATCTCAGAGGATTATCTTAACTATACCGAGATAGTTAAGATATTTGGGGATTAGATGTAAAAACCTTCCTTTCACCCAACAAAAGAGAGATAAAAAAGTTTCATTTCCATTTAGAGTAATTTTGACCCAGTACACACTCCTGCCTACCCTGACTACATCACTAGAGTTAGCTGCTTGTATAGTCTAACACCTGAGATGTTACCTGATTTATCCTAAACAAATTTCTCCTGCTTGTTGCTTCTCATAGCAACTACAGAGAGACAAAAAAATATGAAATATGAAAAAAATAAGTAAGGTAAAATATTATTAGAAGCTGGGGAAGCTGTGAAGAAGGGGTATTATTTTAATTTTCTTTGTATTTTTTCTCTAACCTGCTGGGTTTTATGGAATCATCATTCCCAGACATGTCAAAACTCACCACAAACTAATGCATAATGGATGTCAAGAAGTCAGGTAGCCTACTGTCATCCCTTCACCAAAGCAGGGACATTTATATTAGATGGATAATTGTCTATGCTGCTCTCTGACACCCCTAAGACTCTCCAAGCTGTTCTGGTTCCTCATTCTCTCTACTGCAAGGAAACTTCCCTGGTGTCTGAGTCTTTCTCTTTTCAGTTTAAGTCCTGAATGCTTATGATATGTTTACGTGGTAAACAATTTGTGGTCTTTTTGCTGATGCTTTTGATGTACCCAAAGACAAGTATCACATCTCTCTCCTAGTATTGTGTTTGGTTCTTTAGGCTAGAAATTTTCAGCTAATTCAATCAAACCTTTTTTCTAGATCATCTTATTTTTGGTTCACCCTTTATCTCTGTTACTAACAAATAACTTTTTTTTTAATATTCATCCTACTCCAGTTTCACCAGCTTTTAGATAGTTTAGCACTTGTCCATCTGACACTTTGTTTTCTCTACATCATCTTCTGTATAATACACACTTTTAGTAGGTTTTTTTATAATATTCCTAAATGCCTTTTGCTCGAGTAGCTAGGCTGAAATACTTATTTGAATGAGAAGCAGCTCTGTTGAATTAAGAAGCTCTCCTGCAGAAAAGTTGAGAAGGAGGGTTATGTAATATGAAGTTGTTATTTCCATCCTTTTTAATAATTTAAAGGTATAAAATGGTATCTCTGTTGCAAATCTTCTTAGAGGGGATAGCTAATCATGAAGTAATACTGTAAATTTTATAGCACCCTTCTGGATTAGGTCTACAAAACTGCTCCTTTGAAAAGGATAAAGAAATTAATTACAAGAAAACAGGCTTTTTTCTAGGTTTCTCTGAGACGACTCACAAATCTGGGATAGTGACAGCATGGTTTTAATTCTTTTAAATTCTACCCAGTGTAAAAAAAAATCCCACACTGCAAAACCTATCATTTCCCGCATTCAAGAACTTGTCAGGTTTTATGAGGGTGGATAAAACCGCTTAAAAACTTTCCAAAGATTAAGAGTAATCCTTTAAAGGAAAGGTTAAATCGGTCATCAATTTAAAACACCTTCTGTGGCTTTTATCACAAAACAACCCACAACAGGATTTAACTCTGCCCAGTAAATATTCTTGGTGGCTGTGGGGGGTGTTTGTCTTACTGAGTTAGCACCTCTGTTCATCCCTAAGCTGGAAGGTAAATTTTCCAAGCACTGTATTCAAGCTGAACAGCAATGATCATCTTTCTCCTTTTGTGAATGCATATTTTACTCTTCTGTGCTGAGCAAATCAGTGCATTTGAAAATCTGAAGTGTGTTTAATGGTTCCTTCATTTTGATTCCAGACACTGGAATATTATTTTTCCCCTTGGCGAAGCTGCTATTTACTGACATTGCAGCTGTTCTAAGAAGCCGTAGTCAGGAGTCCAGACTTTGCTGAAAAAGTGTCTTGTGCAGGAGTCACTCTCTGAGGGCTTTTGCTCTGTGTGAGGACAGCTGAGTGCACAGCATAGGGAATGTGCTGGGGGCCAGGTGCCTGCAGCAAGATTCCTGTCTGCTCTGCAGTACAGAAGAAAAGTTGAAGGCAGGCAGTGAATGATCAAAATAGAAGAACAGATCCACACACATAAAGGTCACCTACATCACTTACAGTGTGACTAACTTACAGAAGAGCTAGCTTTAAACAAATCATGAACTTTTAAAATAAGACAAGTTGAGCTTATTTTTTGTCCTTCAATTATTCAACTTTTAGGATTAAAGGTGCTCTCTGCTTTAGAGGGGGGGGAAATGCTAATCAGAGATTCTTCTCCAAGTCTCTAACTGTAAGACCTGGGGCTTTTGAAAAATTGAAATATCATGTTCATGATAAAACAGAAGAAATCTGCAATGCTCTAATGAGATATGTGTGGAAACCCATGATAGATTTTTCAGGCATTTCTGCCTGAAAGAGATTCTTACAGCATCAAGGTCAGTCAGAGCAGCTGTGGATAAGATGCCCAGGCAGAAAAAATGTAAACATTAAAAGGTGTTTCGAAAAACGTATTTCGTCGGCCAGTGGAAAGACCTTATCTTGAATTCGTTTTCACACACTGTTCTGTTCACGATCAGACAGAGACACTCTCTCACGGTATGGATCGAGAGAGAAAGAATTTGCTCTTTGCTTTTTGTACTTTGCTTTTTCTTTTGCTTTTACCTTTGCATGAATAAAAGATCTAAGCCTTCTGATGATTTTCTGATTAATATGAAGTCATTCTTTTGCTGCAAATGGCCAGAACCTGGCCAGAATTGCCATAGATATGTACATTTTCAGTGTTGAGAGAAATTTCCTAAATATCAGCACGTTCAAGAAAATCAATTGTGAAACAGGGGAGACAGAAATTACCCTGAAAAGTTTGTGACATTTTGTTTGAATGGGGTTTTCACTTACTTCTGTCTCCTTGTGGTTAGAGTGTTGCAAGCTAAAAGGTTAGCAGAAGGGGATTAAAATTCTGTGTGTAGTACGGTATCACACAACTCCATAAAGCTCCAGCCACAAGCAACCAAGAAATAGGAGCAACACCTGGATCTGCATAATGCTCTGCCCAGCTTCATCAGTCATGTCTTCAGAGAGGATTTATTGCTTCAGATGTAATGCCATGTTGTCTCTGTGCTGGTGTTTCTGCTTGAGCAGTGCCAGCCCTTTCAAGACTTGCTTCTGGCTCTTTGTGCTGTGCTCCATCACAAAGTATGGGCACAGTCTGCAACAGAGTCCTGTCCTTTGCACAGTGAGAGGTCCTGTCCTCAAAGTCATGTCCTCTCACGTAAGAGTAGTGTCACCCCCGTGTCAGGGAAATGCTGAATCCAAAGTGTTCTTCTCAGAGCTCAATGAGGTTCAGTGATGCAGAGATCCCCTTATACACAGCATATTTCAGGATCTGTAATTTTTAATGTTGTTTCAATTACCTTACGTGGAGGATGTGAAATAGGTAATATAAGTAGAATGTGCTGATGTCAAGCAAATGCAAGTAAAACACTGAATTCTGCCTCTAGAAGAATTACAGGTGCTTTACAATACTCCACTCAGAACCACAACTGCTGGTGTGTGTGCTCTTAGGTTCTGAATTTCAGTGTTAAGGAAGCTCTTTTCTAATTCCCTTGAGTGGTTAATGTTGTGTCCCTTTCCTTTACCCCTGTAGTGATGGCTGGGCAGACAGGTATGACGTGACAGAAGGGTACCAGAATGAAGCTGTTGGTGGGATAACAATCAAGCTCCAGTCTCCAGACGTGAAATGGTTTGATGATTACTACCTACAGCTTCGGCCAGAAACCAATCATCGAAACCCATGGTTTCAGGAATTTTGGCAGCACAGGTTCCAGTGCCGGTTGGAAGGGTTTCCTCAAGAGAACCCAAAATACAACAAGACTTGCACAAGTAAGTGAATCTATTACTTCTCCTGTGTGGAACAATGTGACTGAAGATCTGGTCTGATGCACATGGTCTGGTGAAACAGTGAGTTGTGTTGGAAAAAAAAGAAGCTGTAATTGCAATGCCTGCTGTTTTCAAAATGATGAAAAGCACAATTTTAAAAGTATTCAGATTTCTAAAGAAACAGATAGTTCTTCAGTACCCAGCTTCTCTCTGTATTTGAAAAACTCGATGCTACTCCACCTCCATAGGCATGTAAACCCTTCCAAAAATGCTGCAACACAAAATGTGCCTTTTGAGAGGCAGAGCTAATCATAGTGCTTTGGCTCACGAGAGCAGTGAGAGAGCTAATGCACTAAAAGTTATCTGAAGCCCTTATGGCAGTGATGATTATTTGTGAACTTCAGATAAAACACTAGGTGATTTGAAAGATGTCTTCAGGGTTTCTTTCAATCATGGATCGTTTCAGGATATGCCATTTTGAGCTGATCTATTTCGTTCAATTGTACTAATTTTAGCAAAACTCCCACATCATTTTGTCATTTCTGCACTGCAGATAGATGTGGTACATTTTTCTGGGATTTTGTAGGGTGGTTTTTATTATTTATTACTTCTGTTAATTCCTCTTTATTTCATGAGAAGCCAAGCTGTACTAATGTTGTCGAATGTACGAATTAGTCTGCATGCTATGTAGACTCAGTCTTTCTCTTCTTTCGAGTGAGTAGTCCCTGAGTTTGTAGTCTCACTTGAATTACCATTTACCCAGCTCTTTTGGTGTGCAAGATGCAGATTGAGATCTGAGGCAAGAGGCTGTGAATTGGCACCCATCCCTTGCGTTCCAAAGGGCGTGGGGACCAGCGGCACCAGTCAAATGTCAAGAGACACAGCAGGAACCAACAACTTAGTGCCTCAGCAAGGAGACCCACACCACCTGGAAGGGGTCCTTTGTTCAGGGTCCTTCTTTTGAGGCTAGGAGAATGGTTTCACAAGCCCCTTCTCATTCTCTGTAACTCTCTGGGCAAATTTTTAACTTTTTCTGACCATTGAGATATCACTGATACCATGGGTATCCTGGCAGTGTTGGGGGTAAGGTGGTACCATGCTGGGCCTTAGTCCAACCACAGCTCTAAACCACAAGGGTTCTCCCCTCCTAAAAATATCAATATCTTCCACACATCCAAGAGACCAAGAAATATCTTAAAGGATGAGAGTCTTGGATTTACACAACACAAACCCCTGCCTAAATCCCACTTAATGATCGTTAAGTCTTTTTTTGACTTAGACAAGTTTGCAGAGGAAGTTTGTGACTGAGAAGTAAATTGAATCTAGAAATCACAAAATCTCAGTATACCCCTTCAACATTCAACTGACTTTTCTCATTATTTTTGTTCAGTTACCCTTCCAACACAGTCTGAGACAGGTTTTATTTGCACTATTGACAGGTACTGCATACTGCGCAACAAACTTCATTGATTTCCCCATGATAATGTAGACCTGTTTCCTGAGATGTCAATGCAGTGAGCATAGCTGGATATAGGCTAATAAAGACCTGGTTTCCATCAGTGTGCCACGTAAAAAAACATTTCAATTTGACTTTTCTTGGTTTCTTTTTTAACTTACCTTTTAGCAACAATGCGAGAATCTAATTTACATTTTATATGAAAGATTGCTAACAATGAAAAGCAAGTGCCTAGACAGTCTTTTATAGCACCTAAAATAAAATTCACCACCACAGAAAAATTATCATAGGGCTGCAGGGAGATGTTATTTTATACATGAAGTCACCCAGTCATGGATATAAGATAACTTAATCATAAAGCTTGAATAGTTTGGCATGCACAGCACTCATGGCTGGAAGTTTTCTCACAAAGAACCACAGCTCAAATAGGTTCCTGAAACTTGGAAATGTCAAAGACACCAAAAAAAGTGCAAAAGTCCAAATCTGCTGATTTCCGAATCATGAACAGACAAAAATACTATTTTCCAAATAGATTGCTCCGATATCCTTTTCTTCAGTTTTATTCTAATATTTAATGCTGGACCATGATGGCTATAGTAAAAGAATAAAAAAACAGATTATAATAGCTTTAATTCTTTCTCGTTGCTGTAGGGCAAAAAATGTTAATTCACTTGTGGAATTTTGCAGGTTAAAAAAATTATGTTCAACATTCAGTTAAAACTGTCCATTTAGTCAGGGTTTTCACATAAGAAGTTGTTAGTCATCATGTTACTTGGGTTTATGGTTTTTATTTTTATGTAAACCATCTGTCAGAATTCATATAAAGAAAATTCAAAGTCTGGCCTGAAAAATGGCATGCAGATTTACTTAATCACATTTCTTGTGCCATAAGTGTTAAGATACCTTTGTTGTTTTTCTCATAATAGCTGCAAAACTAGGGAAAGGTGTATGATAAAGTGAAGAAATTTGAAGATACTCAACTCTGCAGATTAACCAGCGAGAAAGGCATAAATACATTCATTGAGAAATGCAACAGTAAGAGATTTTGATGCTGTTAATTTACGATCAAAATCAACATAAATATTTGAAATTGTTATGGTAGCTGTAATTTCTGCCTCATTTCCTATCACCTATATGAATTTGAAAATCACGTCTTTTCAATTCCTATGTTTCTATTTGTTTATTTCAAGTACTCAAAGTTGTGAGTCCTAAATTCCCTCAGTTCAGACTTCACAATTGTAAAGATGACTCTTGCCCTCGATGATCACAAACATTTCACAGACTATCCTAAAAGTTTCTGCATAATGATGAATTAGTTTTGGTTCTGATTTCACCTGGTAAGAAAACACGACTACGTCCTTTAGTTAATCTAACTAAATAAATGGTCTTCTCAAGAAGCAGCATAAAAAAAATAAAAAATTAAAAATCAAACACACTCAAAAAAATCAAGGTAAAGGTGTTTCTCAGAATTGCAATTAATGAGATTAAGTTTATTGAGAAATGTTGGAGAGAAATAAAAACCTACATTTTACATCTAAAGTCAAGCAATTTTCTACTTCTTGGAATAATGATAAAAAGATAAACCTAGAGCTGATGGATGTTAATAGACAAAGTGATTATTAAATGAATGTGTCTGTATGAAAAGCAATAACCATTATATTAACAGGAAACAAAATTAATTGTTCTCTGTAATTCAGTTGTGTTATCACGAAAACATAAAGAATGGTAAACAGTATAATCAAGTTTATTCAGTAAGAAAATAAGCACAGGAAGATATGTCTGAAATGTAAGTAGTAACTGGCTTCACCTGTGCATCAGCTATGAATTTAGTTGTTAAAATCCCTGCATTTGCTTTGATGAAGACTGACTAGTAAAATATTGGGCTAACTTTATCTCTGTGACAGAAAATATATGAGGTCATAAATCATTGAAAGCATCTCCCGTGACTCGTGTTTCTCTCACTTTTTAACATAAGTTATTCATAGACAGGTTCAGGGCAGGTTTTACTATTAAGGAATATATGCTTTAGTAAGCTATGCATAATAAAATTATGAAATCAGCCAAACAAAGAGAATCCAAAAAACAATCAAAACCATTTTTTTTCTCTATTCATTTCTATTAAGCACTGAAAAGTTACCATCCCTTCACATACACTTAGATCACACTGAGATGAAAATTTCAGCATCAAGCTCATTTTTCATTTGCAGATTAGAGCATACTTGTTTAATCCAAATGGGTGTCATTGCTGTCGTTGCTAAGAACATTGATTTTCTGCCCAGCTGGTGCACTAGAGAAAGTGAGAAGTTCTCAGACTTATCTAACTTGATTTTCAGTGTAATCAGTTCCATGCCACAGGAGAGCTGCCACAAGCCACCTCTGAAGAACAAGAGTCAGAACAAAGAATTTAAAATGCCTGTGTAAAAGGAGACATATAATGGCCTCCAAACACTAGGGATTTTACAAAATTTGGATTTGGTTTCACCTCTAGCACCAGCCAGACATTTTTTTTAATATCTAAGACCATGGTTCAATGAAGTTCATAAATAGGTGTGCAAGGGGATCCAGATGAATAACTCTATTCAGTGACCAGCTTCAGGTCTCAAAAGGCTAATCTAATTCTTTGGATTGCCTTTAGACCTTTGAAGACTGGACATTTTTATGCTTGCTTTCTTTCAGACAGAGTTCCCACCTCTAATTCCTAGTACTTTTTCATCCTGGAGAGGGTGGTTTAAAAATGCATCTTAACACCAAGCAGTAACAAAAGCCAACATAAGCTAATTGTGTTGAAGCTCTGGCTCAATGGACAGTGGTGGAAAAAGATAAGTCCTCAAAGTCATCAGGAACAGATGCATATTTATTACATTAACCAGTCTGTTAAATTATTTATTTTGCCTGCACTGTTAAATGATATTATTTTTCCCATGCTGTGAAAAAGCCAGAGGCACGGATGGAATGGCGTTTTTTATGGTGATACTCAAACGCAAAATAATACCCAAATATGCATCCCAAGCATCTGTGATCTAAGTGATAGACAATAAAGAGTAAATAAATAGAGGCTGATGCTGCTGAAGCAATGCAGAATCTTACTTTGATTGGCAAAGTTTACAGACTTAAGAAAAAAAAAATAGCAGTTTCAAGAAAAGGAACAGCGGGAACAAGAATCTGGATGGAGGTGATAGGTCACTTGTGCAGGTACTTACAGCAGGGTCCTGACATTAAATACTGTGATTTAAATAAGTGAAGTAGAAAACAAAGGGAAATTATGGAAATTATCTCATCACAAACAAAGGTCAGTCACAAACAAGACATAGAGGGCACTGAAAGTGAGGAAAACAGCTTATGTCTGACACGGCTTGGAGCAAGGACCCAGTTATAGTTTGCAGGGAAGAAGAACACACAGTGGTGTACAGGTGTCCTGGTTACAGCTCCCAGGATAAAGAGATTTGCAGCAGCATTCTGGATGCATCATAGCAGGGTGCAAAAGTCCCAAATTCCACTCATGATTTAACCATGTGGCTTCTCTGAGATAAAAGTGCCTTTTCCAAGGGCGTAAAAACTCTCATTGAAGAAGGATGACCAACATATCTCCAAGCAATTTAGAAGAGGATTAAGAATGAATGAGTTTATTTGCAGAAAGGGAGATTGGGGAAATTTGCGATAGCTACAAAAAAAGTTTTGCAGCTTAAGGTACAAATATGCACACAAAATTAAAGTGCAAAAAATACCTACCTGTTCACTGACTCTAATCCAGCTATTTTTAATGATTACAAAAGGACACACAGAAAGTCCCACAGTTTCAGATGAATAGAAATTTGGTTTAACAAATGGCCCTTTTGGGGTTCCCAATAGAATGGAGGAATAAAACATGACTGTTTAGTCTTTTGCACTGCAACATGCAAATCTGTTGAATAAATGTAAGCTCAAATGCCAGAATTGGTTTAATCAGAACTCAGCCAACAAAACATAAGTGCTGTCAGAATGGAAAGGTATTATCCACATTTCAAGGAATGTGTCACATTTAAACATCATATTCCTCAGACTTAGAATTCCTATACTTTTATTTTAGATTGCAAATTAAAGCAAAACAAATTTAGTAAAATTAATTTCTGTTTTTTAAACAGTGAATTAGAAATAATTTTAATTCCCCTGAATAAATCCTGTGTGTCATTCAGTTTGATACTCATGCGTGAGGACTGGCAAGCTGAATTATGGTCGAGCCCTCATTTTTATGCCCCACATTTCAGACCTGGAACTCAAACACTGTTATTACTACTTTTACAGTGATGCTGGGTCAGATCCAGAAATTTCCAAAGGCAAATCAGCTGTAAGGCATAAATCCAGATCTGAATTTTCTAGCAGCCTGATGCAATCTGAGCCAGGAGCCCACACAGACATGTTACTATTTTTTTGATTCAGAGAAAGAAGCAGTGTGACACTAAAAATTGCTATGTGCTCTGGTTTATATTTTTGAAAGTCTTTTTGATATAAATTGATCCTGATTTTAACACACCTGTAACTCAAATATTTCATTAGCTTGAATCTTCTCATTGTTGTTACAGGATTCATCAAACTCCTCCAAAATCTTACTACAAACCTACATTAGTTTTTCCTTCTTTTTATGTTCCCTGACTTCTTCCTTCAATATATTACATGGATGTGATGATACGCCTAATGTGACTTTCTTTTTTGTATTAAAATTCTTTTTCCCACTGCCTTTCTGAGCCTTGGAAACTATTCGGACCATGTCTCTCTAGCCTTAAAAATGAAATTATAATTAAATTTATTCGGATTATATACATTTCATATTGGATGTTTCAATGGGAGTAGTTCCTGCCTTTCTTTTCTCTCAGCAGTTCAGCTTCCTCTATAGATTCAAATACTTCATGTAAGCATGTTAGCAGGTACAGAGAGTTTTATGCCACCATTTAATGTGCTTTTGCACCTGTAGCAGTTGTGCTTTGTTGCAATTTGTGACCAAAGAAACTGAATCCTGTAGAGAAAGGATAGTACTGTTGTTAAGAAAATGATATGGAGAAATAGGTATCTGTTTACTTACCTTCTCCTAGGACTACCTGTTGCTGTTACTCTTTTTGCTGATTATACTAAACATGACAAGAGAAGCCAGAGTTCCACCACTTTGTGGGCTCACAGGGATGAAGGTCAACCTCCCATCAGATTTGTGAGAGCTCTGAGAATGCCTTGGACACTCAGGCTCAAACAGATGTAAAACACCAAAGTCAACTAAGCTCACCAAAAAACCTCCTGAAGGTCATCTCTGTGTTTCAGGATATTGAATTTGGTCTCTCAGTCATTCTCCTCATTTAGGTGCTATTCAACACGTGAAGCGTAACAGTGCTGGTGTTGGCTTTCAGTTGTGAAGAGTGAAAGTTAGAACTGGTCAAAAGCATTGGGACAGTGGATTGCACCGGAAGGTACTTCCTTGTCAAATTTCAAAGATGTTCCACAACAGCATTGAAATGGATCATTTTTGTTTTCTTATCTCAGTAGCACTGAAAAGATTTGTTTCAAGTTGTTAATTTACCTTCACATTGTTTCAGTTTTATGCTATGTGTTTTGCCTTACCATTAAAATGACATTTCCCAGGAAAAAAGGATGTTTGAACTGCATTAAATTTCTTATAGAGAAAAAAATACCTGTTTTCTTCAGTTCAAGAGCCTGAAATAAATAAAAATAGGAAAACAAATAAAGATATAAACTACTGCAATTTATTTTTAGCAGAAAAATACACCCAGAATCTTACAAATAACACAGAACTGAAAGCTGTTGTATCATTTCACATTGCTTTGATAGAAAGCTCAAATAGCAGACTTTCAAAATATTCCAAAATCAGTCTTTTTCTGTATCTTTAAACAGTGGCGATTTAATTAGATATGAACAATATGTATATGTTTGTATGTATAACCTTTCCTCTATTGTATGAGATACCCCACATTTCTTCAGTGGAGAGACGTGCAGGTTTCTGGGATGACTGACTTGATGGCATGTCATCCAGAGCACCCAGATCCAGGGAAAGTTCCACATGTGTTCCCAAGGAGCACAACAGGGGCAACATGGACCTGCTGACAGAGTTAAGAAGTCACACACTGTATCCTGCAGCAGACAGACACTGCCGTGTCTTTTTTGGAAAGATTAGCCTGTTGTCCTCACTTTTTCTAAGACATTCACTAAGCCAAACAAAAGAAAGTTATGGGGAAACACATTGATTGATGGACTTCAAGTACCTTGAGCAGAATGTGAATGTGGGACATATTTGGCAGCAAAACCAGAACCCATTTCTGTCAGCCTCTTGTCCCTCAAAACAAAAATTAGCACAAAGAATCACTGAAGTTTTTTATGGTATATTAATGGAAATTTTGTAGGAACTAAATTGTGATAAAATCATGGGGAAACATTATGAAATAAGTGGAGGCTGTAGGATAGGCCTGTGGTTTCTGTTGTAACACCTCTTAAACTTTGTCATAAACAATCTTTTTATCACTGAGAAATTAAAAAAAAAAAATAATAATAAAGAAACACTACTGATTACCCTTCACTTTGGTGTTAAACTCATTGCAGAGCAAAAAAACTGCTCTGCAGTTAAAAAAAAATATTCTCCCATATGGTATCTCATATTTTGTTCTCTTATTTCTCCTCAGGGTATGAAATAAGGGGGTTGAGGGATTGCCCAGAATGTAAAGTATTTCCACTCTTCCTTTCACCATTTTTTCATTCTTTAAAATGCTAAGTATTAGACTTTAGTATTGTCATCTTTGGAAAAGTTAGAAAGCAGAAAAAGCATATGGAACTGTGGTAATTTTGCACTCTTTAACATCCTTGCTTGATGAGGCTTTGTAGTATCACCAGCTGGCAAGCAGAAAAAATTGTATTTCATCTTCCTTGAGGGTAAAAAGCAGGGAAAAAAAGGAGGGATGATAGGTTTTACATCAAAAATCTGTGAAATAATGAAATCTACTGAAGAATGCTTATTTTCATGCTAAGTATTAAAAATAATAGGCAAATTTCAGAAATTGCTGGAAAGATGTGGGTTTGGTTTGGTTTGGTTTTCCATATTTGGAAGGAGGGGGTCAGTTGTGGAAGAACTATTTTATAAGTCTCGCTGGTAGCCAGGACCACCAGTGCTGGGAGCTGCTGGAGTAGCTCTGGAACATGGAAGCAGTCCAGAGCTGGCTCACCGTGCACAGGAACTAACAGCATCCATAAGTGCTTTCTTGGATCACTGCCCATAAGTACACGAATTGTTTCTAAATAGATCCAAGAAAGGAACGGTCGCTAGTTGGAATCGCTTTCTTGGTGAAAGAACATGCTTCTTTTCCGTCTTCTACATATTTGTGTGCTTTGGAGATGTGACAACAGAAAAGAACAAACTTGGATGAGGAGTTTAGTGCTGAGCTGTCTCTGAACAGTTAATCATACCATAGAATCATAGAATAAAATGTTTTGGATTGGAAAGGAAAGGTGATGTAGTTTTAGTCCCCCTGCCATGGGCAAGGACACCTTCCACTAGACCAAAGCCCCATCCGACCTGTCTTGAGCACTTCCTGGGATGGAGCATTCACAGCTTTCCTGGGACACTTGTTACAGTATCTCACCACCTTCAATTTCTTCCTAATATTTAAGCTAAACTTGACCTCTTTCCATTCAAAACCATTCCCCTTTGTCTTATTACTACGTGCCCTGTTGAAAACCTCAGCATAGATTCATAAACAGGTTCATATATTCCAAATACTGCCATCACCATTAAATTCATCCATGCTACATTTCCATGTCAGGATTACCTTGTGTTAGGAAAGGTTCTTGACTGAAGGTGGCACTCGTGGGTGAGTAATAAGGATAAGAATATGTGCTAGAGTTCCAGCAAGAACAATACTCAAGAACTCTTAAGTCAACAATGTGTTTAATGCTACTTCAATCGTAACAGTTGAAGAAATAGATTTAAAATATTTTTTCTTTTTTTTTTTTTTTTTAATGAGAGACTACCTTTCAGCTTTTGCATTCAGCATTCCCTAAAACCACTTCCAGGGTTACTGAGGTAAATAAGAGTTACTTACACGCTTCGAGTCTGATGTGCCAAAGTACTTTGTGAAATGGGTTGAAAATCACTTTCAGCTTTGACTTTGTTTGAGGTTTTTTTAATGCTAGTATTTTTTAACACTTTATTACAGTATACTAAAAAGAAAAAAAAATTCTTTTGTCTCAGTTTTTGTGATGCTCCCTTAAATACACGATCTTGTGGTACTATAAATTAACTTTGGCAGGTTGGATTTGCCCCTATATAGCCAAGTGCGGCAATTAATATCTCAGGTGAATGTGTTCTCCAGCTGCAGGAAGTATATTAAAATTCTCACAACAGCTAAATCCCTCACAACTCCATTGACAATTTCCAGCAGCTTCTAGGAAGGGCTAAGTAGCCTCATTATAAATCATCAGATGAACGGAGTGAGGTTCAGTGTTTAAAGAAAATCAGAATAATAATCCCATAAAAATGAAGCACAAAGCCCAGTGGAGAGTACGAATTAAGAATTAAGTTATTAGATTTTTAAGCAATCATCTGCAGTGAAGCAGCTGAAATATTGTTTTATGATAAATACTATTGCCAATGCAAATCTGATTCATTCCAATGGCTACCATAATTAACTGCATGGTGTGTGAGCTGCTGATTTTGTGGATGAATAATTGGTTAAACCAAGTTTTGTGTATTGCAGTGTAATACACTTGTTCAATTTTCCACTTAATTTCAATTAATATGGGTTTTACATGTACTCCACTGTTGCAGTTTTTATGCCTATTATTTTTAATTAGGAAAAAGCAATACATTGGTAGAACAGAAGAAATGAGCAGCACTGCATGTTTTTCCTATGGGTTTTTTTTTTCCATTAAGATACTTCAAGCTCGTATTTCTTAGCCTTCCAAAATGTTAATCATCACTGCTCCTGACGTTGACTGGAAATGGTGGTGCCAACTTCCACGTAAAACAGAAGAGAAAAAGGGATCTCTTAGTTCTCTCATTCATTTACAGACCCCTACGCAGTGTTTTTCAGTTCCAGCTATATGTTTTACTACCCCTCCTGATGTTTCCAGGGCTGCAATATATTTTAGTGATTAGAACTGAGGGGTGATGTTCTTTTTCACCAGGTGTGCTTGTATGTAATCATACCTATTTTATGATAGAATTGATTACCAGCTGGAGATTCTTACTCTTTTGCACCAAAAGCGCCTACACATCAGAATGGGTTCTTGTCTTCTGGATGAATATTGTTAAACTAGACGAGAGCCACCCTGAGAGTCATATATGTGTCTTCATTTCTTTAAAGAAAAAATTGTCTGTGCCTCAATCTTCTCATGACATAAAATACTTCTCATGCCTCTGCAGCTCAGATGGGCAGGTGTGAGCACCATCCCTGCCCCCAAAATCCCTCTGTGGGAGGCAGACTCTCATGGAGTGGGCAGGTTATCTGCATTCCCTTTGTTCTGGCCTGCCCACACAAGGGACTCCCTAGCTCCTAGGCTTGCTGCTTGCTTGATAAAAGGAGAGCAAAGGTTCTAATAGAGCTCTTTGTTTGTCCTAGCTCCAGAGACAAATCTTTGCAGGTGTCAGATAAATTTCCAGCACCATTGATGCAGTTGTTTTATCTCTGACTCTTTTCACTTCCCCAGCATTAAAGATCCTGTGGCCAGAGTGCAGCTGGGAAGAAAAACTCCAATCTACTCTTCCTTAGTTTGCCTGGTGCTGTCAACAGAGAAAATCTGAGTTAGTAATAACAGTGGGTTATAAAAAATAAAGGTCTTCAAGGTGCTGCCAAATTAATTTTTCCTGTGCATTTCACAGAAACATAAATAGAGAATAGAAATGCAAAAATCATGTTTTAAAAGCCAAAAAAATTAAGATTCACCAATTCTGGCTAAACAGTCATTTCCTAACCCACACTGTCAAACCCTTCACAGATATTTTAATGTATTTTTCTGTATGGCATTGCTATGCTCTCTTCTTAAAGAGGGAGGAGCAAGAGATGTAAAGAGATGCAAGAGATGTAGGAGAATTATTTGGGGGAACTTTGGTACAGTAAACAGGTGGTGCCTAGGTCAGTCTTTTTGACACAGGTGTCCCGGTTTACATACAAAGTAATTAACACCAAACCAAAATGTAATTAGTACAGCCTAGTAGTCACTTTCCTCCAGGCCCCACGTTGGGCGCCAAAAATGTCCCGGTTTGAGACAAATGCAGAGGAGGAAATATCCCCTGAGGGAATGCAGGCCCCTCCCCCCCACCAGGTTCGGGAAAGAAAATGTCCCGGAGGAAAGTGAAAAGAAAAAAAAAACTATTTATTNCGGAATCAACCTAGAGAGAGAAAAAAAACTGCCTCCTCGCTTATCTTTGTGTAACCTTGAAGAACTCTGTCTGGGCTGTTCTCCTCCTCCCTTTCAGGCTCCGTTTAAAGACATAGGAAAGCATACAATTCACTTTTCTGGGCATGGGCAGACAATATAGGATAAACCATCAAAGGATAAACTCCAAGACAAAAGTCACTCCAAGACACTAGGTCAGTCTTTTTGCACAGGATTAGTTCCGTGTCTCTAAAATGAAAGTGTTTTCATAGAATTATAGAATGGCTTGGATTGGAAGAGACCCTAAAGATAATGTAGTTCCAACTCCTCTGCCATGGGCAGGGACACCTTCCACTAAACCAGGCTGCTCAGAGACCCATCCAGTCTGGCTTTGAGCACTGCTGTGGATGGGGCATCCACAGCTTCTCTGGGCAACAGAGTTCACTGTTTTTTCACAAGTGGAACATTTTTATAAGATCCCCAGAGAATAAACCTCTTATTAGCATTTACACCTCTACTAAAATTTCTCAAGTTTTGGAGAGATTTCTGCAGGTGGAGAGAAGTTTCTGGCTTCCCTAAGACCTTAGGTTATAATGTCCATGGTGCATGATTTATAAATACACATGAAAGAGCAGCACTTGAAAACCAGCTTATGTGAGGTGAGCTAATGAGCTGCACAGAGAAAGTAATCATGTGGATAATACAATATTTAAGGAGAACCTCTACTTTCTTTGTTTTTATTCTAATATATGTTAGAATAAAAACAGTGTGGTGTACCAATAAAAACATCTTTTATGGGCTGTTTAAGACACTTTAAAATACTTTTTCCACTATTAGTAATTAAGCCACCAGCAGATGTCTGAAGATCTGACTGTATTCCAGCCCTGTTCACTAAACCCTCTGCTTGTTCCCTGACAGGCCAGATGACTCTGAAGACTCAGCATGTTCAGGACTCCAAGATGGGCTTTGTAATCAATGCAATATACTCGATGGCCTATGGGCTCCACAACATGCAGCTGTCGCTGTGCCCAGGCTACGTGGGCCTCTGCGATGCCATGAAGCCCATAGATGGTCGGAAACTCCTGGAATCCCTCATGAAGACTAACTTTACTGGGGTCTCTGGGGACATGATCTTGTTTGATGAGAATGGCGACTCACCAGGAAGGTAACGTTGACATTTGTCAAACTGTTTAACAGCAGAGATGCTAACAGTACGTGGTAGACATGCACAGGCTAGACAAAATAGATTTTTTTTTTTTTATGGCATTTCAAGTTAAAGATGTGGACTTTCGGGTGTAAAAGCTTCCTGCACGAATTTGCGTTTTCATCTGTACCCTTTAAAAGTATTGTTATTAAAAACAAACCATCAGATGTTTATGTTTGTAGACCGCGATGTCCACCACAGCCTATTTCTCTCTTTATTTTGGAGTTTAAATACATGTGTTTGATTGAGCTATAAACAATCATAGCAGACATAGATCTTTTATTAAGAAAGCTAAAACAATATCAGAAATATTGAATTGATACATCTGGGATCTTTTTTTTTATCAGAATTATTAAAAACCTGCTAACATATCTTCCAGATGAAACCTTTCCACTTGCATAACACACTAAGCTATCAATCCATACTTTGCTGCTCTAAGACAAATTGAATTTAAACAAAGCTAATTTGCTGGTAACATATGTACATATGTATAAATACATCTGTGAAATATAAGACAAGTTTTTCTCTGACGTATGTATCCATATAAATGCACATTGAAAAGATTCACGAGGTGGAGTTTTTTCTGGGTTTCTGCCTACTGAATATTCAGAGGATGAACAGTAAGTGTGACAGTATTCAAATTATAGTTATTCCATATATTTCAATGGGTTTTCTGTCTCATTCACGGCTTTTGCTCCAGTATTGGTTGAGATAGCCCTTCATGTCCACATTATTGGGAGATTTTAAAAATTTTTGTTACACCGTACAAAGAGATGACTAGAGGGAAAATTTTTATCCTGTGCACTCATTTAAATTTTTTCTTCTCCCACTACTGTGAACTAAAAAAAAAGCATTAACTTCCTAGTAGAAATGGATAGGAAAATTTAAACTCATTGGTCAAAATATTTTGACATATCCAAAAATTTGTGCAATTTCAAACCTGATATTTTTTCCTCATTTTATTTGCAAACCTATGTAGTCAGCATTCTCCCCAAAAGTAAGCAGGACAGCCACCTACACAGCAGTCTGTGTCTGCTTCTGGAGACACAAATTCTCCAATTCTTCGGACTCAGACTCTAAGGAAGAGCACTGGGAGCTGGTAGGAGAACAAAGACAGAAGCTGGCAGAAACCTAGGAAAATTTCAGATGGAAATTTGTTTCCAGAGCTTTTATAGCATGAACAGGGCTGTCTTCTGCGAAACATTTCTATTTTTACAAATAGCTGAATTTTGAAGAAAAGTGTTAAGTCTGAATTTTTCTGACCAAATTATTTTTAAAAGACTTGTCTCAGACTTCTTTAAAAGGATTTCATTTTGGTTTTAATGGTGCTTAGATGCAGTGGGCTGCATCTAACCCTATTTCAATCAGTTTCACTTGTTTCTTGTGTAAAAATGACTGCAACTAATGAATGATGTGTGGCCTGCCAAAAACAAATATGTGACATGACAACATCAATAACAACATCCAAATATTGCAAAGAGATCTTTTTCTTTACCCTTTCTGCATGTTGATATTCTTAGCAATAATAATTTAACACCCTTTGTTGCAAGGAATTTAATTTAATATCTTGGATATTTTTAAATTCTAAGAAAGATGATGAAGAAATTATATCATGTGCAATCATTTGCTCAGTCACAACTGGATGCCAGTATTTCCCTGAAGAGCATGGGGACAGCAGGTTGAATGTACACCTCAGGATATCCCAACTTTTAAAAAGTCCAGGTTCCCTGGATTTGTGTGATATTTGTGTCTACTCAAACTAATGAACCGTGTACAGGTATGAAGTGGTCCCAGACTTTGTTTTTTTTGAATCATTGTTCTTTGTTCCCTCTTGTCCAACAATAGTCACATCATTATATCCAGTCTAGACAACATTGAGTCAAAATTTACTCTTTCGTGATTAAGAAGATTTTATAGGAAGCTCCATTTCTAACTTCCAGGTTTTGAGTAGTGTATAGCCTTCTAAGCACTGTCAAACACTATTTGCAAGAGCTTGGAGATGGTGCAGTCATACTGGAACAACTCATCTGCCCTGTTCACTTCCACTGATAACTGCATCTTCACTTTGTAAAAGAGGAATTTAAATCCTCACAGCTGTATTGTGGTGGTGGTGTTAAGCAGGAAATCAGAACATAAAAAGCCTTTCTGACCTAGAAAGCCCAGGATTTTGATGTATAGCAAAAAGGTTTTGATATTATACAACAGATGATTAATCCCACAAGATGCTTTACATCCTGGCCCTATTCCAAAGTCCTTTATGTGTATGTTGAGTTTTAAGCAGACAGACTAGTTTAGGGCCTGTTTTATGTGAGACAGGAGACATGGAAAAGAAAAATCAGTATGGAAGCCATGATTCCACAGGAAGACAACAATTATTTGTAAATACTATCAAAACTCTAAAGAAGAAATTGAGGAGGCAAGAGCAGGCAAGAAAAAAAGAGATGCTGATGTTTTAACTGTGCTACCTGTAGAATATGTGTCCTCAGTAACTTCATGGCACTTCTGTTTTGAAACAAGTATTTTGCACAGTGATTAGAGCACTGCTGGAAATGTGCTATTGTACCATCTGGCCTCTCCTATCCTGAAGATACAAACTGTCCCTGTATTATCTCACGGAACCTCCAGGGAACCAGTGACTCATGAACCTCCACCATAACAATGGACTTACAGAATCTGGCTATTTTTACCCATCCATCAATGCTGTTCTCCACAGAGAAGAGAGATAAGGCTTATTGAGACAATACTATATTAAATTTGTTAGGTTCCTTTCCAGTATTCCCCTTGTGATGTGTGCATGGAACTACTACTGGAGAGATCATTGTTTTAGGGTCTGTGGCCTGTCAGGCACTGGCAGTACTTTTGTTTGTCTGTCCATGAAATCCTAACTGAAAGCTTTAACAAAGTTATACTTGTGGGTGTGTTGCAACATCCAACAATGCTGAATAATGGCTCCACAGTGGCTTCTGGCCTAACTTTTTGGTTAGTCTGTTTAATCCTTGACAAATTGTTACTATGGCTGTGAACCTCAGAAAAAAGTTGGTTTATAATCACGCACAAAAGTCTGTTTCTTTCGGTTTGCGCTTGTCTTTCCCGGACTCAATTTTTTTGTGTCAGTCTGGCATTCACATCTCCAGCTTTGCAGAGGTCATTGCTGAAGCTCTGTACATTTCCTTCTTTATACAGTATGTAAATTGAAATATTTCTAGATCCAGAAGTATTACAAAAATTGTTCATTCTGCCTGTGCTCATTTCTTCTTTAGAAAGACTCAAGAACAAACTAATATGTGTAATATCGCATTGTCCATTCAGTCAGACTCCACTTTCATTTCCTTTCAGAAGCTGCTTGTAGATTTGATCCTGCCCTGGGTGTGATTTTGGCATTGAATTCCTACTGTACTGTAGTTGCTCCACTGTGACAAAATTTTTCTTGATTCAAAGCACCTTGAGATCCATGGATGAGATCCATGGACAATATAACAGTTTTACTGTAATATTTTTTACATCAGCATGGGAAAAATATTGATGTTAGATACAGTATAGTTACTGCTTTTCAGTCTTAAAAATGTTTCCTCAAAACTTAAGAGAGATATTTGTGTATCTGTTGTGGTTTAACTCCAGCCAACAACCAACCTTGCAGCTGCTTTCTCTGTCTTGCACCAACAGAATCAGGGAGAGAACTGAAAGAGGAAGAGCTAGAAAACTGGTGGGTTGATATAAAGATAGTTTAACAAGAAAAGCAGAAGCCATGCACACAAGCAAAGCAAACCAAGAAATTATCTAATTCCTTCCTGGTAGAAGCTGGCACCTGGCGGGTGTTCAGCCGTCTCCAGGAGAACAGGGCCCCATCATGTGTGATGGTTACTTGGGAAGACAAATGCCATAACTCCAAACAATCCCTCCTTCTTCTCCCTATTTCATATGCTGAGTATGATGTCATATGGTCTGGAATACTCCTTGGGTCACTTCTGGTCAGCTGAGTCTCCTCTCAACTTCCCATTCATTCCCAACCTCCTTGCCAACGTGACAGTGCAAAAAGGCCTTGGCGCTGTGTAATTCCTGCTCAGCAATAACAAAAACATCTTTATATTATAAATTGTTTTCAGCACAAATCCAAAACACAGCCCCATACCAGCCACTGTGAAAAAAATTAACTCCACTCCAACCAAACCCAGCAGGGTATCTTACTTAAGAGACTGTTTGATTTAATGAGCATGGTATTTTCCTCATCTGTACATTGAACCTCATGAATTACACTCTTATCATGCCACACTTAATGCAACCCTGTCTAAATGCTTTGCCTTCAGGACTAATTTTGTGCCTACTGACAGGAAAAAGATATCTCCTTATTTATGCACGAGGCACCTTTCTAAAGCTAAGATTGTCTTAACCTTCTTGGTCTATATTGTTTCCTTGTTTTCCACCAGTGAATATTCATATTATATATATATAAATATTTCATGTTGCTTAGATTAATACCAAATCCACTAAAGAGGAAGAAAAGAAAAGCATGACACCATTTTTTCAGGAGCTGCCCGACTTTTCAAGCACGCCTTACAAAAAAGTGTTGGAAGAACAGGCCTGTAAGGCAGAAAGGTGGGCTGGTGCTCAGCAGTAGGAGGAAACGAGTCCCATGTGGCTCCACAGACTTTCTGCAAGACTCTGTGGGAGTTGAAGAGAAAGTAGGAGGAAGAGGAACATGAAATTGAAAACCCTGATCAGGTCTATCTCTGACCCAAAAGCAGCAGCCTAGGACTGAGTCATGAGTACTTTTTCCCTTCCCCACCATACTGTACAAGGAATTAAATGTGTTTTGATCACCAAGGAATTACATAAAAATGATTATATGCATGGGGAAGACCAGAATTTGCTGCTGCAATGCTGGAGAAGAGAAAGGGGAAAGAAAAAAAACTCAATAAAAAGCAAACGAAGAGGACATCCCAACTCACCCAGCTTAACATACGAAGGAAAAGCAAAATTATGATATCACAATAATTACTGTGAGATTCTCAAGGGCAAGCATAATTCTTTAAATTTTTTCTTCTTTATTTCAACATGCTTTATTTTCGATTGTATGGTGTTCCTTCAATTTGAAATATCTCATGGTGTTCTCCTCAACTCAGCTATCTCTCTCCTTTCTGTTTCCAAAGATATGAAATCATGAATTTTAAACAAATGGGGAAGGACTACTTTGATTATATCAATGTTGGCAGCTGGGACAATGGTGAACTGAAAATGGACGATGATGAAATATGGTCAGAGAAAAGTAATATCATCAGATCTGTGTGCAGTGAACCCTGTGAAAAAGGCCAGATAAAGGTAAATATTTTCTTCATTTGCTTTAGTCTTGCAGTATGCACAGCCTCCAAGTTTGAAAGCAAGTTTTTTCTTGACTTCTACATTGAGACAGTATCCCACACCTTAATTAAAATGTACAGACTTATGTACTTAGTTCTTTCTTTTATTATAATCATGTCACTATTTTCTTTCCATAAGCTGCCATTTTCTTGACTCCTATATCTCTGAACTGCTGACTTTTTTTTTTTTTTATATTTCAAATGCTGTCAAACAGGTATTGTTTGGAGGCTTTTTGCTACATTTTTTTACAGCAACTGATTCAGTGGAGTGCAAATCCCTGACTGAGATTTGTCAGTACAATTGCAGGTAAATTATAAATAAAAATTGCTACTATTTCAGTGCTAGACATTGTCATCAGACTGGAACATTATTAATCAGGCCTTAAGTCTGTGGTATCATCACAGAACATCAACTACTACCACTGCTTCAAACTTCAGGAAATGTAGGTAGCATATTTTTTAATCATACCTGTTTTACTGCTTCCTTTTTTCCCAGGTTTTTGATTTTTCCTCCCTTTCCATGCTGCAATAAGTAAGGAGCAGAGATGAATCTGTCATATATTAATTATACACTATTTCCCTTCAGCATCCCATGATGCTTCTCGCACAACAGTTAAAATACTCCAAGTCCTTAGCTTACCTTGCAGTCATTTATATAAAAGCCAGTAGAATGAGGGGATGGGCATGTTCAACTGTAAAAAATGAGATGTAATTTCTGACAAGTCTCACTGGAAGCTTACTTTTCTCATGTGTTAGAACAGCATGACTGAAAATTGGGAAGCAGCTGCAGAGAGGGCTGGTGGGAGCATGACCAATCTCTGCAACACAAACTCAATCTCTTCAGTCTGAATTTTACAGAATTTTAGGACACACTCACCATGTTTAATTCACTAATTAGTCTTTGGCAGAGTCATTTAAGTGAGTTTCATCAGACTGATTGTATTTGCCTCCAGTGTAAGCACAGGGAATCATGTCAGATTTATAAACATGCTATTCCAGATGAGGAGCCATCTCAGCCCTGTGTAGGCTTTGAAAACAGTTAAGATCAAGCTTGGTGTAGAACAACTTCCTTCTCTTCATTGATGGTAAAAGACACCCAAACAGGACAGCTGTTTCTGATGAGAACACCCCTTCTGCAGACACATGAAGAGAAGGTGGGATGAGTTACTCCCACAGTCACTAAATACAGGTCTGTGGTCAGCCTGCTCCCAGCAGAGTCACACGTGGGGAGGCTAGAGGTGGACAAACAGCTAACTTTTTCAGATCTGCATGGCTCTGAGTTCCTTTGTGAGCTGTTGTCACCACACTGGTGATGGGAAGCATCTTGTGATCTTCATTAACACACTCTCCTTGCACCTTCTGCCCATGCTCTCAAGGATTCTCTCAAGAGCATTCTTCGCTATGAAGCCAAGTGATCACACACTTAGATATATTCATTCATTTCGGTGTCTGAAATGCTCTCTTTGCTCCTTGTTAGGTTATTGGTCATAAAGTTTTCGTCACAGTCTTTATCTTCACAGTCTTCACAGATGATGGTGGGAGCTTGACCCTACCAAGCTCTGTGGTGGTTTTCCTGCAAACTTCCGTGTGACTGAGCTATTATGGAGGAATCTGAAATATTCAATGTAATGCTACCCAACTTTCAGCAACAACTTCGGTGAATCCATCCTGAGGACTTGATAAAATCCAAACACAACCCAACTCTATACATTTGAAATAATGTGGACATATGTTTATTTAAATAAATACAGGTTCAAAGGATTGCCCAGATGACAAGGGGGAAGGAAAATATTTTTTTTTAAAAGACAATTATTTATGTTTAAAAGGACAGAAAATTTTTTTTTATAGTTAGGTGATACAACAAAAATTATGCAGGAAATGAAAACTAAATGATGAATAAATTGCTGGCAAAGCATTTTAACATAAAAAAAAAGTCCGACTTTACTCTGAGTCTTGAGGAACAATTTTCTTGATTTCTAGGGAAGGATAAATAATCCTCCTCTGGTAGTGATGGGTAAGAAATTGCCAGTGTATCAGTTTCCTGATTAATCTGTCAAATTTCAAGTATATTACAGAAGGTCTTCATGTGCTGGAAAGTTACATGGAAAAGTGTAAATTGATTGTTCATATAGAATTTTAGGTGTTTTGATAATAACATGGACTTCTATTTTGCCATTTAGTTTTCTTGAATATTTTATTCATTGTAAAATTATGGACTTTTATAATGTGTCAATGTTATCAAAATATATCTCTAGAAATTAGTACAAACATTCTAAAAATTTATTTTCCCAAATACAAGAAATTCTGTCATTTCTTCAACTTTTTATTCAATTTCAAAATGAAATAAATCCCAAGATATGATTTCTTCTGGAGGACAGATATCCTGTTTTGCAAGTAGCTCTAGTCTCAACACTTGCAGAATGAATCACTTATGCCCTAGCCTTTCCATCAGTTTAGCTGTTTTGGTGTGGCTGTTTTTCTTTTCATTTTCACCCTAAAATTAAAAAAACCCCAAACCTACAATACTTGAAGCTTTTGAAATCCCCATATTGCTGATGAAAATAAAATAATATACTTTTTTTCATTGCAGCATTATTAAGAGCAATCTAATTCTTTTTGATTATTCTCCTTTACATTTTTTTATATTTCTTTTAATTAAAATTGCAAAAAATACGTTTGGGTTTGAGTACAATTTCTAAATTCATCATTTCAAAAGAAAAAAGTTAACCTACTTCTTATGCTATAATTGGGAGTATTTGTTTTTAAAGTGTTTGGGAAGAGCAGAGAAACTGGGAATACTTTATTTCAAAAGAAAGTCATACTGACAAGAAGCACAGATGTTCCCAGAGACGATAAATAAGGATCTTGAAAAACCTGCATTTCAATCCTAAGCATGCAGTAACATTTGATAGTAAATTATGAAATTAGAAATCAGGTCAGATGTCAGAATGGAGAAAGATAACATTCTCACCCTTAAACGTGAATTAGAAATGCAGTAATTAAATAATTCTGAAAAAGAAATGTTCTGTTTGATGTCTAGAAAAATCAGTTTTAATAAATCACATATTGTTGGATGAAAGATAAGCAACCAAAAGTCTTTGGGTAAGGAACACTTAGGGACATAATGCTGTTGACATTATTCTCTGCACGGACCACATTGGTGTGAGTTATGTGTCTTCAACATCATGCACTGGGTTCTGTAGGCACATTGACACCTTTGGAGCTTTGCAAATTCTAAGAGGGAAAAATACATCGTTTTTGTCATTCTGCGCCTCCACTTATACTTCTCTGGGATTGGTGGATTCTTTCTTCTGGTATGTACATGATGGGAGAACTGAGAACTGAGAACTTTTGTCAAATTTTATCTATGAAAACATATAATGAAAAGGAATAATAAAATTTTAAAAACTCTTCAATTAATAAAAAAATAGATTAAAAATTAAATTAGCAACTAGGGAAGGATGAATGTGTGTTTATGTTGCTAAAACAAATGTCAATTTTTGTCTCAGGTGATTCGTAAAGGAGAAGTGAGTTGCTGTTGGACCTGCACTCCTTGTAAGGAGAACGAATATGTCTCTGATGAATACACATGCAAAGCCTGCCAGCTCGGCTCCTGGCCTAACGAGGACCTCACAGGTAAATGAGATGAGTTTGTGCTTGTGTAGTCAGTGAAAGTGCTCATCTAATGAGCTGAAGAAGCAAATGGCAGATACAGGTGAGTATGAGGATGGTTTTGGCCAGAAGGAGCACAGGGACAAAGCTAAAATTTGAACAGAAGCTTATATTTATCTCCTCAACCTAATCCATGAATTGTTCACATAGGAGTTCCTCCCCTTTCTGAAGACCTAAATTACTAGATCTTGAAATTAAAAAAATAAAAATAAATAAAAGAAAAAGGTCCCAGTTTTGTATTCAGCCCTGTCCTAACTTCTGGTAATACAGATCTTATCCATCCCAAAATAGATACAGAAACCAAGTGCTTGTCAGAGAAATTATTTAGGAAGGTTGAATGTAAGAGTTTTATTATCCTCCCAAGCAGGTGCAGAAGAATAGTGCACTACCTTCTTTTTTAACCTGAAAAAGTTCTGAACTAGTTGCTCTAGTTACTGCTGCTAAAATCTGGAGTGCTCCAAAGAGCCTTTGGTTTGAGTTAATCCTTTGTTCATCAGAGCCTGCTGGAACATAGTGTCATCCTTGCCATGGCACAGACCTCTGGGCTCTTGCAGAATACCAGTCAGGCTTCTTTGAAGGTAAATTACTCCAACACTTGCATCCCACAGCCTCTCTTCTTTATGACTAATAAACAGAATTCAAGTATTCAAACGTTCAGAGCACAAACCACTTCAAAGCACTGTTCAGGGATCTTGTTCTCACTGTGCCAGGCATGGTATAGACAAAGAGAGAAAAGAGGTTTTTTCCCAGAAGAGGTCACAGACCTGATTTGCATATAGTTTCTATGGATGAGGGGAAAAACTTTGAGGTGTGAGGGAAGACAAAGGAAAACACAGTTTGCTGCATGAATTTATGTAAGTGGGAGAGTGTAAGGTAAGGGTTGGCCTATAGACAGATTTTTATTTATAAAGTTAATCCTTTCCTGCTTAAGGATTGTTGCCTTGCTGTGATAAATAAGCTAGGCTACCAAATTATTGCAAGAATATAATTTAACCATGAAAATTATGGGGTATTTTTCAGAAAATGTCAAACATGACGCTTTTCCTGAGAAAAAAACTTTTCGAGTGAGAAAACTGTAAAGGCAGTAAAATGGATTTTCAGGTTCTGCTTTGTCTATGCTCCCATAGCCCTGCTCCCCCAGTTCTGCCTCCCTGGGCTACCAGCAATCAGCCAGCAAAGCCTTCTTCTCTCAGGGAAAGCTTTCTTGTGTCAGGAGAATGGAGAACGGGAGAAAAGGAGAACAGGCTGCATGGGTCCCCAAAAGCTGAGTACTGAGGGTGTGGCACAATGTCAGGTACACTTCTCAGAAGTTTCTAAACCTGCGTTGCAGGGACCAGGTTACTGCACCAGTTCGCAACTGGTCAGCTCTTCAGCCTCCAGGGGCCTTGTCCAAGATGTTGCAGATCCCAGCTCATGCCCTTGTTTAGGTGAGCACCTGAGGTTTTACCCAGCACAGATAAGCTGAAAAAGGAAGGAGTCAGTTGGGAGAGCACTTGTTCCAAGTGCCAGCGGAGAAGCCAGAGAATCAGTGGTGGGAAGTGCCCACTGAGCTAGTTAAGTTTGGGTAATTAGTCCCTAAGCACCATCTGTAAGGCAAAGTGGAGTGACCAGGACACCAAGTCGGCCCTCAGGCTCTGTGCTTTGAGCTGGATCCCCAGGACATGCAAATTTACCTGATTCAAGCATGACGTGGTCTTGGGGAAGGAGTCACCCTCTGGAAGTCTCACTTTGCCCTCAGAATGGCAGAGTGGGATGGGTTGGCCTCTCAAAATTTTCTGTGTTTTGAACTCAATGATTTTCCACCTATCAGTGAATGTTTTTAAGGAAATCAGTTGTATTTTTACTCAAGCCAACTGATTTGTGTATTACATGAGCAAACATTTTGTGTTTGTTTGCAAAATTACATTTTGCAAACCATTCGTCTGCCTTCAGTCATGCATTTTATGCCTTTATAGGGACGAAAATCAATCTGTACGCCAAGGAACCCTTGACATCAGTGCCAAACAATGTTCCTCAGGAAATCTAACACTTGTTCCTTCACCAGGCACAAATTTGGCAGGCTCTGTTTAGAAACTGAACCCCTCCTCTTTGGCCTCCATGAGCACAGCTGGTAGAATGTGCTTTCCTAGTAACAGGACACCCGTCTCACAGCTTCAGAGCTGCCTAGTCCCCACCCAATTTATTATTGACATGGTGGCTGGATCTTGCCTTATTTAACTTACTATCTCAAAGAGATTTTAAAAAAACCTATTCCCTGCTTATCCATACAAAATAGTGAGCTGTATTTTTAATGATCGTATTTCTAGTGCCAACTTCTGTGGGTTATAAAAAAACTGCCTCTCAATCTTGTTTACAACATAGGATTTAGTAATAAATGTGCATTAAAAGTAAGGAGAGGTTGATGTATTTTGCATTCTGGCAAGGAAATTTCCTTTCAGTTTATTAAAGTATACAGCAATCTCCTTGAAGTGTCCCTACATCTGATACTGCAGCATACTAGCTCTCTTTGCTGCTTGATAAAGCCATTTCCTAGGTAATGTCAGCACCACAAGGCTACACATATAAAAAGCTCATTAGAATATGTCTTCCCTGCATGATCACCTTCAGATGAGAGTCTTGTAAATTTATCAGCCACACACCTGAAATGGCTTTCAACACAGCGTTGCACCTCACTGTTTGCCAGAGATCTGATCTTGGATAAAAACTTATTTGGAACCCTTTCTTGGCTCACATAACAAAACATTACTCCATCTTTTTTATGTTCAATGAGCAGCATCAGTTTTGTGCCACAAACTTCACTAAATAAAATATATAATGGCAGGGATTTTACTGACAGGAAGGAAGAGATATTAATGCACATTTTCAGCCACCTATGGAATATCAGAATTAAGATGCAGCAGGGGAAAAGACAGAAGGGATGCAGTATGTGTAGGAAAACAAAGTTTTTCTCAGAACAGAAAAAGACATTGAAGTTCTGAAGTACAGAAAGGCAAAGGGAGTCCAAAGGCAGTGGAAAAGGCAAGAGGGAACAAGAATTTCTCTTGATTAAATCAGCAAATGGAAAATGTCTCAATCTAGAAGTGAAGCTGAGGCAAGAAAGGGGACATTAACTGTCCATATTTTATGTCGTCACAAATTTCAGAGTGATTTTGCATGCAATATTCCCCAGGGATCAGTCTCCTCCTCGGACAAAAAACTACTAAGTCTCTTCCTTTTCTTCAGATTCATATGTACTACCCCAACACATACCACAAGTAATTTTCTTCCTCCTGACTTAGTATCACGTTATGCTTCCCAACCTACAGCAGGTCCCCTGTGTCCCCACGTGTTGTGTTGGTAACACCCATACAATACAGCACCAATTTCCACATTAGCATGGCCAGCATGGCTGAGACACAGACTCAGCTACAGCAGCAGGAGCTTAGTGGTTTAAGTCCAGAAGTATGTGCCAGTCACTCCACTCTGCCTCAAAGCCCTTCTTTGCACTATATTCACAGCAAGTGGAAGAGAAATAGGTGCCACGCAAGTTTAGATACAAATGGAGGGATTTTCTTAGTGCTGAGGACCAGTGCTGATGCTAATGTTTCAGTAGCTTGAGGACAATCTGAGGACCTGGCATTCTGCATTCAAAAATGGTGCTCTAGAAAGACCAAATTAATTTTTTTCAATGACTCAGAGTGATGCCTTAAATGGCTACCTAGAAACAGAGACTAGACAGGAATAGAGGAATAAAGGAGGGATTTATTTGAAAGACCTTCAGAGGTGCACTCTGGGCTCCAGAGGCTCCTGCCTCAGTGGATCTCAAAAGGGATGACAGGTCACGAGTTCTTCACACTTTTATATCAGCATAAATTCACCAACCAGAACACAGCCAATGATGGAATTTCCCCAGGCTTGCTCCCCTCTCCCCAAGATGATGGTTTACAGTTCTTGGGCTGAGGACAGTCTGGGTGTCCTTGGAGAGCAAACTGGAAAGGCTTTGTTTTGTCTGTCTTAGCATAGAGAACAGCACTTAACAAGCTACAGGAAACTTCAGAGTTACACTGGGCAGTACAGGATTTGAAAAATATAAAAGTTAAAACCTAAGGCATCAAGAGCTTTTCCAGTGTATGTAGGAACATCTTGGTTCAGTTACCACTATCATTTAAGGATATTTTTGAGGTTAAAAAGAAGCAATTATTCTCTCTTTCTGACATTCAGGGACAGCATACAACAGTACCAAAACCAAAGTTTTGTCTAGTGACCCCATGAATGTCAAGAAAATTAGATTATATTAATCTCAGTGACAATTGAATTATTTTCAGGTTGTATTGACATTTTTCTCAGTCTCTGTATATTCCAAATATGCCAACTATTTGATTTTCTTAATTTGAGTCCCACGAGAATAGGAGCTTAACTATTTTACACCTCTTGAAATGTTTTCTTTGCCATTCAAGGGTGAAAGTATATATCAGAAATATATATTTTTACTACAGCTACAAAAATGCTTTCACCAAATAAAGTACAGTAAAGCCAGGATAACAGTGTCATGATTTTGCTGCCCATCTGGAAGTTACAGATAAGAGCTGGATTATCCAATAAACCCTTGGATAGAAAGGACTGAAAAATGTGCATCCCAGCTCAAAGTGACACAACAGCCATTTCGCAGAGCTCTGACAGCACTTGCTGTATCCCACTTGGTCCGGATTCCTCACAGAGGAGTGAGGATGACTCCTCAGCCTGAGGGCATTGCATGTGCAGTCAGCAAGAGCCACAAAGAGCAGATGGCTCTGGGGGAGCTGCTGTCTTGGCTCCTGGGACTGTATGGGACAGCTTGAATCTGTGGGGCAAGGGGCAGGGGCGAGGCTTGGCAGCGGAACTCAGTGAATCCATAAGGACTTCGGCTCTTCCCGCAGTAAGCTGGTTCTGGCTGTGGCAGAAGCCATTGGGGTCTGAGCCTCACTTGTCTCGTAAGACTGGATTGTGCCCCTCTCCCAAGCAGATGGTAATTCATGTCTTGCCCAAAAGATTTCCAAAGAGCTGCTTGATTTCCATGGGGCTGCTTTCTTGTTCTCCCTCTTGCAATAAAGTTGCAGCCATGAGTGACTTCAGCAATTGTCTGATGTGGGATAGAACACAATTCAGTCTGTGTTGACATTGATTTTGATGCTGAAACATTACTAGGATCTTGCTTTTGAGCATAATTGCAAAGGCTGTAATTCAGACTGAAGGTAGGAGAACACAATTTTTATCTGCTTATTTTTAGTGTTATAAATGCACATCAGCAGAGATAATGTCCAGTTTTCACCCTGTTTTCTTTGCCCTTTATTTCTCTTTCAATTTTATTTCTTATTCCAAATGAAATGTAACCATTGCCATAAGTCACTCTCATACTCTTCCTCTTGGAAAAGGTATATGTGGATGAGTCAAGGGTTCAGGTGGCAATGTTATGACCCGAATCTGTGTCATTTTCTGCTCCCCTGTTGCTGGATTTGTAGACTTTTCTTCCCTCAATTGCTTGTTCCGAGTAAGGTATGAACTTCAGCTTCCAGTCCCCCATGAGCCACACAGCACTTCAGGCTCAAGTGAGCTCATTTAATATTGCTGAGCTCAACAAGCAGCTCCTGGAGGTTCCTGGACTGGGTGAAGAGGAGCTTGCCAACAAAGCCAGAATGATCCAATTGCAACTGTTCCTTGTGTTATGGAAAGTTTGCTTTTGGAATAAAACATTTACAACACACAGGGTCAGCTCTTTTCAGTGAAACTTAAATCAAAACCGTAGAGCTGGCATAAAGATAGACCTGAATGTTGTAATCCATCAGCTGTTCCCATCATTTGGCACACTTGTGTAATTAAGGAATAATTTCCCATATGGTCACAAAGTAACTTTAATGTACTATTCTAAGATTCAAGGCCTTGCCTCTTACTGCAATGCACAGCTAAATCCACATATTAGTTTCTGGAGACTCAAGCTTCTGAGCTACAGATGCACCAGCTTTCACGGTTTAAGATGTGACTGATCCCAAATCGTGCCCTGCAGAGGTGGCAGAATACACACATGCACAGTCATCAGCTGCATCCTTTGCCTGTACAAAGCCACCTTTGCTGACAGTTTCAGTAAATGTGTCAGTCTGGGAGATGCAGCAGCTAAGAAGACACCTCCACATGCCCTGCTATTTTAGCAAGTTCAAAAGGTCCCACCAGAGCAGGGAAAAGGGCTGGTAACTTCATGGTAATTCTGGTAATTCACCATAGCATCAGAACAAAGATCTGACTTGTCCTCTCTTCCTTCAGATGGTCCAGATTCCGTGTGAAGGTCAGAGGCCTGATATGTCACTCAGGACTTTGAAGAGTGTAATCCTCGGGATAGTGTTTGGGTTGAAATTAATAAACAAATTATAAAATCTACCCTATCAGCTTTATGCAGATTTTTATTCTGATGCTGATATTTTTTCATCTCAGCTTTTCATATATGGGGAAACCTAAATAACTAATGAAGATATCCCTCTCCCATCTTTTGAGATTATAAGGAGAGAAAAATTCAGAAGCATTAATATGAAATATTTAATTTAATTACATGAATACACTTTGAATAATGAGTGCTAAATACCATATGAAGACTCATTCATTACTAAAATGTAGCTAGGTTGTTGTCTGAGTTTCAACCTTGGTGTTCGGACTTCTGATAAGCATGGAAGGATGTCTGAAAAATTACCAAGAACACCAAATCTTTATTTAAAAGGTCAAACTTGCTGACCAGGATACCAAATCTCACTGAAAAATATATAGAACTTACTAAATCAGCAGCAATTTTCTGCTAGTTTTATTCTCCATGTGCAGATTCAGTGAGCTTTACCTCATGATGCTAACTTAAGAGAATTTATTGAATTACCTTCACTTTTCAGAGTGAATCCTATCCACAATCCCTATTCTGCCAAGTTTACCTTTGAAAATACTTTAGTTATGTATTTTATGTTGTCTACCATGGAAGGGATTTCTCAGTGCTAAGCTAACGCATTTCTATGGATGCTGAAGGCGTGGTAAGTTCTTGTAGGTGTCAAGGTTATAATAACAAATTAAAACAGTGTTAAGATCAAATCCATATGATCTATAATACAGTGCTTTATATCTGTAAACTCTTCTCCCAGATGAACTAATTTTAATACAATATGAAAAATCAGAAATAAGGGACATATTTACCTCTTAAAAAGAGGAGAGTGTACTAACAGACCGATTAATAGATCTCTGGCAGTGGTCAGGCCTTCAAGAGCATTTCCTCTCCTTGTTTATGGCAAAATTTAGTCCATCCATGAAGTAGCTAGATGTTTTTCCAAAATAGCAGAACTATTTTTTTTTTCTCAGAATTTCCTCAGACACCCTTATCTGTATTTTATTGGTGATCATTTGAGAAAACCTTAGTGCGTTAAATGGAACTCTGATTTTTTCTATCCTCTCATCCTTCTGTTCACATGTGTATCTGGTGTCTTGCTTCACAATGACTATCTATCTCTCTGGCCAGAAGAGCATAAGGGTAGTTTTATGTCAGTTTTAGTGGGGCTCCAGGCAAACTTTGAGCACAGACCTACTCAACACCTGCTCCAAATTGGCTGGGTCCAAACAGCCTTCCCACAAGCCAAATACCACCTTAGTGCCTCAGCACACTGTGGGCACCACAGGACAAGACTGCTGGCTTCGTTCCACCTGTTTCTGAGACAGCTAGGAGAGAAAAGTTTCCAGGTGCTTGGAGATGTCGATAAAGTGTAAGAGGTAGGCAGTGGGGCATTGTCATGGCCATTGACAGGAATGAGGTTTTTTTTGTGGTGCCATTTTTCAGCTTTTGTCACGCTGTAGCCATGGCCATCAACCTAACATGAACACTCACAGCGTTGTTTCCCCATCTTTCTTTTACTTGATCTAGTTGTCCTTTTCTGCAAAGGGCCATTGTTAGAAACCATTACCTGCAAAACTATTATATGAAAACTTCACCAATCATTGTTTCATGAAGATTATCCAGTCTTTAAATCTTAATTGAGGAATAAATCATTGCAAAGTTTAGCAATCTCCTTGTAAAGTATACTCAGTGATGGGAAAAATGAGACAAGTTTTCAACTTTTTTCCTCAGGTATTTCATCAAGAGAAAGTAAAAAGAGTAATAAAGCAAGGAAGGCATGAAATAGTCTGAAACTAATGAGAAACACTTGGTTATGATTCACCTCTGCTATAACATTAGAAATGAGACTAAATTTAGCCCCTATATCACTGTCTGCATGCAAAGGCCAGCTGCCAGATAAAGACCTTTTTACTCTTCAAAATTCCTGTCAAGAATACCTAGCAGTGTTAGAAGCTGGAAACTATTTGTTTCGACAAAATATTAATTAGATTTTGCTAAAATCAGAAATTTACCTAAAAATCTTTCTGGGGAAGAACTCCCAATGAGATAATTGCACACAACAGAGGATGCCTTCTTGTTTTCACCCTTTTTCACTATACTCACTTGTGTAAAATGTTGATTTTAATGATGTGATTACCGTGCTACTTTAAGCTTGAAAAAGCCAAAAAGAAATAGTGTCTCCCTCCCACTTAATACTGAATAAGTAAACCCATAAAACCAGTGAGAGTTAAAAAGGTATCATCAACTAATGCAATGAGAATGTTTCATAAAAATCAAATGTCTTTCTTACATTTAGATGTGGTAATAATTTCATTAATGAAAGAAAAAGCTTTTCACATTAGAGAAGTCAAATATGGATGGCAAATTAATCTGTATTCAGTAAGGAGCCTAATTCTCTTACACTAAAGTGACTGCAAATTTGTATACTTTAATTGCACTACTGTCAAAGGCTCATTGACCATGTTCCTCTGATTTTTTTGCTCTCTTCAAGAACACTGAAATATGTGCCTTGTGCTAAAACCACCTTAATGAAGGAATTATATCTTCAATAATATTATTTCTGTAGATACACAGAATGAATACTTGGAGAAAAAATGAGTTAAGCCTTCTATCTACCCATACTCTTTCATGAAATTATTTTTACTACTAAGAATGTCAGTGGCAGATTTGGAAAAGCCTAAGCTCCACTTAAAATACAGGAAAAGGCAAACAATAGATCTTGCATGCAGAAATTGCCAAATTATAGTCCTGATATCTACATTTACTCCTGTTCATCAAGTCATTAAGATCCCAGGTTGACTAATTGATTGCAATTTCTTGGCACCCACATGCATACTAGACAGTTCTAACTACCCTCACTGCTGAAAATACAGATGTGAGCACCTGGCACTCCATCTTCACAGGGTGCAGTACCTTGTCATGAGCCACTCCAAAGCAGGATGACACTGTCCTGTATGACCTAACCAGAAGACAGCAACATAATTACAAAAATACAAAATTTTGAAGTAATTTAGATCTTGCAATCAAGTCTAGTCAAACTCAATGCAAGTACAGGGGAAATAAAGGCTTTTGGATGCACTTTCTCCATTCCACCATCCACTCAGTGCTCTCCTGCCCTGGCTGGCAATGCCAGCATGTCCACTGTTTTCAGGAAGTTACACTCCAGAGCATCAAGGTCCTCCCCTTTTTTATTACCATATTGGGTTCAGCTGAGATGGAGCTCATTTTCCCCACAGCATCCCCCATGGTGCTCTAGCTTTATTGATAGCTAGAGAAATACTGATAACACAGCATTCATTTATCAAGGCTGTCTCTCCAGCATTCCTCCCTCACCAGTATGCTGGGTATGAGCAAGATTTTGTGAGGGGACACAGCCAGTACAGCAGATCCATACTGACCAAAGGGATCCCATACCATACGATGTGTGCTCGGCAATAAAACGTAAGAGAAAGAATGGTGCGTGCATTTTTTTTGTTATGGCATTTTTGTTCTGGAGCAACTGCTTACTGAACCCTGCTTCCCAGGAAGTGCCTGGACACCACCTGCTGATGGGCAGTAGAGAACAAATCTTTTCTTTGGTAGGCACTGGTATAGAATACTCTGGTGCCACAGGGCACAGAACCCATCTGGATCTTGAGTGAAAGTCATGAAAAGAAGCAAGGTCAAAGGACCTGAACAGGAGATTCAGTTCTTGGGAATAAAATGTAAAGATGGACATCACCATGTGTCTATGGTTGTGGTCAGCAAGACAGCAACTATGTCTGCCCAGAAATCCTGTAAGAGATCTGGCCAGAAGGCAGAAATAACTCTCCAGGCTCTACAGTGCAAAAAGAAAGGAGGGAAGGACCCTGGATGCCAGCAAAAAGTGGTCTGACAGCTTTTCCTCCTGTCTATTGATCTGTACTTTGTAGAATTAAAAGGTTTTTTGACTTCCTATGACCTAGGTGCATAGAACAATTTACTAAAACCTACATAATACTGAAAAACAAGTGTCCTTAGATGGGTTGCACTGCTAATTCAGCTTTGTTGCTAATTTATTAACTTCAGTTTGATTTTACAAGTTAGATTAGGTTTTAATTTTTCAGAAATTTCAGACGGATGAATAACAGATGAAGAAATAATGAGGGTGTGCCATTCCAAATTAGCTATTACTAGTAAGTCCAATTATAGAAAGTTTAGTTAGAAAAGATGTACCATATCTGAGAAAGAAACACTCTTTTTTTGATAGTTAGAATATGCAAGATTTCTCTCCACAATCATTAAGCAAATACCAATATCTTTCATCGTGTATAATATAATTAGTAGGATTGACATCTAGTCCTTTAAGTGTGAATAGTATGCAGGGAACTCTGAAGCACTTTTTAGTGAGGTAATGCAACTAGTTGTGGAAATTTGTTCATAAATTCCTTTATTTCATAGAATTTAAAAGGTAAATTTCCACTGCGAGAGGTCATTTATCTTAATCAGCTTGGTCATCATGTTCTGTTCCAGATAAAGTGTATTACTGAAATAAGCTGTCATTGAAATGTACTTATTGTGTCATTATACTGACATCATTTTAACACAATATGAGCCTACACTCAAAACAAAGGCAGCTTCCTGAAAGACATAAAGAAGAAAAACACCAGGAACACCTCTAACAATCATTAAAGAATCTCACATCTACATACTTCAGTCTACCTTTTTCTTTTTCTGCAGGTTGTGACCTCATCCCAGTCCAGTATCTCAGATGGGGAGATCCCGAACCAATTGCAGCAGTTGTTTTTGCATGCCTGGGTCTGCTGGCCACGCTGTTTGTTACAGTCGTATTCATAATGTACCGTGATACCCCAGTGGTCAAATCATCCAGCCGAGAACTTTGCTACATCATTCTGGCCGGCATCTGCTTGGGTTACTTGTGCACTTTCTGTCTGATTGCAAAACCTCAACAGATTTACTGTTACCTTCAGCGAATCGGCATCGGCCTCTCGCCGGCTATGAGCTATTCTGCTCTAGTAACCAAAACCAACCGCATTGCTCGAATCCTGGCTGGAAGCAAGAAGAAAATTTGTACAAAGAAACCTAGGTTCATGAGTGCCTGCGCCCAGCTGGTTATCGCATTTATCTTGATATGTATACAATTAGGCATCATAGTTGCCCTCTTTATAATGGAGCCGCCAGATATAATGCATGATTACCCGAGCATCCGAGAGGTCTACCTGATCTGTAACACCACCAACTTGGGTGTTGTGACTCCCCTTGGATACAATGGATTATTAATTTTGAGCTGCACCTTTTATGCATTTAAGACAAGAAATGTCCCAGCTAATTTCAACGAAGCAAAATATATTGCCTTCACAATGTATACCACCTGCATCATTTGGCTGGCTTTTGTGCCAATATATTTTGGAAGCAACTACAAGATAATCACCATGTGCTTCTCGGTGAGCCTGAGTGCCACGGTGGCCCTGGGCTGTATGTTTGTGCCCAAGGTGTACATCATCCTTGCTAAGCCAGAGAGGAACGTGCGCAGTGCATTCACCACGTCGACAGTAGTCCGCATGCACGTAGGGGATGGAAAGTCGTCCTCAGCCGCCAGCCGCTCCAGCAGCCTGGTGAACCTGTGGAAAAGAAGGGGATCCTCTGGTGAAACGCTTAGGTAAAGTTTTCTAGCATGGGAGCATGGGGAGGTGATTATGATCTTCTGAGAGTTACTAATGGTGGAAAGACAAGGGGAAGTGTACTAGCATCCTTTGCCTCTGCACCAGGAGTGGAGTGAGTCCTCTGTCCCACATCTGCAAGTTCTGGGTTTGATTTAGTCCAAGTGCTATGCAAAAACCGGGGACAAAGGAATGGGAAAATGAAGTTGCAAGTATTGGCTGTGACAACTATTCATGAATCTGTGGAGAAAAACAAAATCTTAGGAGGAAAAAACCCCAAGAGAAAAAGAAATACAACTCATTACCTTGTCCTAAATGCACCCATTTACAGTCTCTTTCACTTAAATGAACTTTGTAGTGTCTGTATTTTGCCTCTAGTGACAGCAGTAACAGTGTTGCTGTTAGAGCTCCAAAATTGAGGTGGAGTATTAGACACAAGAACCATCATGAGCAGCCACTCTAAGGCATCTGAGGATTTGTTCCATATGACTCTCCTGTTACACATTTTATCTCCTCTTGCCTTGATTTTCCTTTCTTATACTATCTCTTCCTAATGTCTTTCTTTTTGTCCTCACCTATCTTCTCTTCCTTACCTTTTTCTGTACACATCCTCCTGACTGACAAATTCACCTGCTCACAGGCCGCACCCTGTCTACCCTTCCTGCCACTGAACAGACACTCCGTTATGAGATATTTCTTTGTTTCTTCCTAAGGCATTATTTGAAATTCAGCAATCATGAAGAGAACTTGTATGTTCAGCGTATAAAAATTAGCGTAAGTGAATGCTAAAGAGAAAGGAGAACTCTGGAGCGGAAACACTACCCTGCTTCATAGACAGAATACATAGGCGTGCAACTTGTCCAGTGGTTTGTTTTCATCCTTTGATCCTTTCACTTTTGATATGAGTGCTATGAGGATAATAATTTAGGTTATTTAACTTCTGGCATAAACAGAAAACCTGTCAATATGAAACTGCAAAGAAATAATTTTGTCATTCCTCAGCTATGTATGTTGAGCCTGGAAGTGACAAGTAGCTAGAGTTTTCTTCTCGCTGAAACACACATGGGTTTTAAGATTGATAATATTAATATTTCCAGACATGTCATTGTTCACAACTGGAGTTGGCATGGTACAAGGACAATTTGTACTTCCATTTTCGTGGGAACCACAGTTTAGACCTGAGGGAGGACTTTAATAATAATACCTGCAGGATATGTTATGCCAAAGTGATTATTTTTTTCTGTCAGAATACTACTAATTATTCTCTTTCAGAGATTTTGAAGTGCTACAAAAATGGCCAGTCTATTACAAGATATTTTATACTTATGATCAGTTAATGATGGGGTTTTTTTCCTATTCCTTTCCAGGTACAGAGTAGGATGATATTTTAAAATGATAAATCCTTTTTCAGATTAAGTGATGGTTACCTGAAATATCCTTTTCTGCAATCTCTATCTGTGTGCATAAATGACTTGAAGTATTTGAATTAGAAGCCCTATAGCAACTCTGGGGACTTTTAAAAGAGGCATTCTTAAAAATACGTCTTCCCTAGAAGGCATTCTTCTTTGAGATTTTAATTAATTTCCCTCACTTTTACTGCAGAACTCTTTTACCATCTTGCAAATTTTTTACTCAACAAGATGAAGTCTTGGGCTTGGGAAGCAATTTTTTGTCATCTGTTCGGGTCTGGATTGGAAAGACATTACTCTAAAATCTTTGTTTTGTTCTGAAAAGCAAGGAGCATACCCCATTATCAAATATTCTAAATGACAAGATGCATTTTCTTCTTTTTGAGGACTCTCTTTTCATTTCTTTATATCTCTCAATGGGTAGATAATACCTGCAGTAGGGAGATATTAGCAGAATACAATAGATCATCATCAACAAAGACATCTTTTTCAATAGCACTGTCTTGGGAATCACTTCAATCCAAAAAGAGCTTTGAGAGTGTCCAATGTGTGTGCAGGAATGACAATAGCAGCAGAAAGGTGATACATTGACATATTTGCCTGGATGAAAAGAACTGGAATTTTGCATTTGAAACTTGGGGGTAAAACTTACATGTCATCAGCAGTGTCCATCAATGCACAAACCCATAACAAGGAAGATCCTCCTAATGCATGTGTCTGAGGTCTCAGTTGATTAAACTGTGATGGTGACACTGAGTTTAGCAGCGCTCAGTCAGTGTGTGCCTGAAGGGTCTAGGCATCCAAGAGCAAAACGATTCCATCGATCCTAGGAAATTCTCTCCAGTCAATGCCAATTTGATTACATGAAGGAGAGTCCTAAAAGGCAATGAGTGAATTTTAAATGGTACTCAGAACTTCATCTAGGTCTGGTATAATCTCCAAGAAAGAACCAAAAGCAACTGTCAGCTTCAATTCCATTTAGTGTAGAAAATGAGCAAACAGAGTTCTACCATTTTGCTTGATAATCAAACATTTCTTTGAAAAAATCTGACTACACAAATCAATCGGTTTCAAGGTATTACTCAGTACAATGCTCAAAAGATTGTTTGGATAGTTATTCAAGTAAACACCAAAGTATTCAGAATCAAAGGAAATATGCACTAGAACTACATGGCATTACTTAAATAGCTCAGAGGGGTTTTATTTAAAAGAGAGTGAGTCACTGTTGAATTTTAAAGAAACATGCTATTTAAGGCACCAGCGCATAGAGGAGCCTCTATCATTAGCATTTTGCTTCTTGACACTAATTTATAGCGCAGTGTAGTATTGCACCAAAGCATTGTCAAACAGATAATGCCAATGTGCCATTCAGAGCTTTCACATCAGCCACAAAATGACAGATAACAAGACTGCTTTTGCCCAAATAAAGCAATGCATCTGTTACAGTCCTAAATTACTTTTTGCATGGGGTGTTCTTCAATTAAGAAAACTCAGGCAAGCTGTGCTTATGTGTTCAAATGAATCTTCACACACTGAAATATGTAGAAGGAGAGAGTAAAATTACTCATTACCTAGTGGCATGAAAACCATTTCATGGAGGCTATTGTGATTCAGCAATACTCAGCAAAAGATATTCTGCCCTCATTTAAAAGTGGGGCTAACAAACCTGACATTATCAGAAGTGATTCCACAAAGGCGAATACTACATAGCTGGAGTAAAAACCATATAATTTGTGTGGAGAGGCAACTGGAACTTCTGATTGCAGTTGTCTTACCAGTTAGTTTCATAGACACTAGGGAAGCCATAAATATATTGAGTAAATCTTACCTTATGGTACAAGGAATTATTATCACACAGGCACATATGCATACAGCCTTTTTGCAAGGGTCGAAAATACAGGGCTAATTTATCCTCTCCTCACTCTCAAATAACTTGCTATTCCACAAAAGTTAAAGGCTGTATATTCCTGCTACAAGAGCTGCTATTATGACATTTCTATTATGATATTTCTAGTCAGGATTGCACATCAAAAGGTCTCAGTCATGTTACCCTCACATGGAGAATACCTGCAGAAAAGCAAGATTTCTTTCCTTTAAGCAAGTAATAAACCAGCTGGGCAACCAGCAAAGTATTAAAAATAGCCCTAAATACTTTCACATATATATGTGTTATTTAACTCTTTAAAATCCTACCTGTGTTTTTCCTCAAAAGAGAGAAGCTGATAGATGCCCAGTACTACCCTAAAGTACCCTCCTGAAACAAAGCAAGACAGAATATAGTCTTAATGAGTAACTAAGCCAGAAGGCTGAGCCACACTTTCAATCTGTAACCCAGGCAGGTAGCTGTAATCACTCAGAAGGAAAGAATCATCACCAGCTAAGCCAGATAATGCTAGGTATATTAAAGATACATTGAATGCTTGTGTTTTGTGCCTAATTCCTCCATACAGCTGTGAACAGCACAATACTAGACAGCAGAAGAAATATTGCAATATGTAATTTTCTGCACCTTATCACTGACACTTTTCTTGCAAATATTTTTGAGACTAAAGCTTAATAACTCACTGTGGCAATGATACTTTGTTCTACCTGGATTTACTATGAGATGAAGTATTTCCTAAGTATTTAAACATAAGATATACGGTCACACTAAATGGATTATTCACTTGTTTTTTAATGTATTGTCTTGTCCACTTAAAAAGTATGTTCAGCACTGTATGATTACAGAACTGAGTATCGCCTGAGCACTTCTGCTCTATGTGCAGAAGTGAAAGAGCTGACAGCTTTCATCCAGGACTGGGGATCTCTTGTCCTAGTGAGCCAAACTCACCCTTAGGAGAATCATAAAATTTTTATTATATAAATCACAATAATTTTGTTTTATCTGACTAAACTTAAACAAAGATGCTCACACATGTACCTCAGAATCAGGTTTTTCCCTCTCAAGTGTTTCACTGGTACCTCAGAAAAAGCCATCAGGTGTCTGGGCTCACATGCTGTTAATTTCCATTCCATGTCTTCTATGAGGGAAAAATGGTGAGTAAGGTGATTTGGATTCAGTCCTGGGCCACCAGTGTCTGTATTTAGTACATAATTAGACATCAGGCAGTACCAAACTGTGCCATAATGAAGTATTTTGGAAACAGGTGTCTACCATCACACCGCATGTTCTGTTTCTGCAAGGAACAGCTGGTTTTCTCCTTTATCTGTTCTATCTTCCCTCTTATGAATGACTATATCTATTTTGTTACAATTCAAACAGGAGCTGTTTTGGACCAGAAAATAAGAAAATATGCTCGGACCAGCCTAGAAGCTGCCATTCATGGTTTAAAAATATTCCAGTCTAAGTATTATATCATTCATCAGCGTGCCATATTTCAGCACCAAAATCTTGAGATGAGCATTTTCAGAAGTCTGAATTGAATTTTCTCCGAAAGTCCACTCTTTTTGCCTCAGAAAAATTTTAAAACAGTGCTACTAATGTTGAATATGATTGAATCTCATATAAAGTACTGAAAAAAGGCCAAGTGTATAGAAAATGTGAGAAACTTCTTCAAGGTTTCACTACTGCTAAGTTACATCATTAAGAAAGTATTGGAAAGATACTATTTCCAGACAAATGGGAATCCCCATGAGAATAAACTTCAGTCTCAGTTACATGCCAAATTCTCCAGGATGCAGCTCTTGCAATTCCCGTTGCTCAGATATCAAATTTTCACCGGTTGAAAGCAACATACATGAATAAGCAGATAGATTTGAAGTCACGGCCGTGAAGCTGTGATCGATTTTAGAGCATGTGTGCATTTTCAGCATGAGGATTTCAAATGTAAATGGGAAAGACTCAAATTCCCTATGCCTCAGCAAGTAAGTTGCCTGAGATATGAAACAGGTCTGTTGTTTGACAAGCAGCTTTTAGTCCTGCAAAGAAGATGGAGTAAAAGAAAAACTGGGGAATTTTTTGTGGAAAGCTGAAGCTGGTTCTCATTCCTCATGTGCACACCCATTGAGAAAGATACTGATCCTGAGCTTCAGCCACAGCATATTATATTGGGGCACATTTTTATAGTACAAGTGCCAATTTTGTCTTCCTTTATATGCAGCTTGAACAATTTATCTCACACATTTTTAACCATGATTAAACAGCACTACACCTGCCTTCCAAACAAATTTTTAAAAACTTTTTACTTATGAGACTTTTCCAGGGCATGGCTTACAGGTTCATACTCACAATTTTCATAACCAAAGGGCTGAGATACTGCTGGTGATCTGATTGGTCAAACAGTACACTACCACTCCATCTGGTCTATTGCCTGGCAAAATGAGGGAAACACAACTTTCTTAAACTCTAGAATGACAGTCACAGTTTTCATAAAAGTCATTGGTTCTGCAGTTTCTGCAGGTAGTTGGACTGATTTAAACATGGAAAATGTGAAACTGAATATAGAAGAGGTCGTAACCCCACAGTACTGAGCTCAGGACTGGTGCATAATGTCTTGTATGGAGTAATATCTGCAGCTTGTGAGATATGACAGCATGGCTTGCTTTCCTACTGGAACTTGCTGGAGCCATTCTGTCTTGTGTAAAATAAACACTGAATAGAAAAAATAAGTTATTATCTAGACTGGTGAAATGCAAAATGATTTTTAATATCAGTCAATGGCAGAGGAGAGGTTTCATTCCACCTGTCTTATACCCCACAAGTACCCCATCAGGCCGTTGTAACATATTTACACAAAAACATCTTTCCAATTCTAATTGGCTTATTTCACTGTGGGGAAAAAAAAAAGAGGTGTTTGTCAGATTTCATTATTTTAAATCTTGAATAGAATAATTTTATAGAATACAGAAATAATTTAGAGGTGATTTTTAGTGTTTCTAATCAGCCCTTGTGTGCGGGAGATTATCAAAGAATGTGAATTGGGAGAAAGAATGCTTAAGAAGTTACATTCTAGAAATGACTGGCACCATCTTTGAACTGTAACAATGATCAGCTTTTAGCCATTGCCCACCTCAATGCAGTAAATCCTTGTGGAAACTGAAAAGTGGAAAAGCTGCTCGTAACAGGACCACATACTGCTGTAGGGCAAAAGATGTCACTGAAAACTCATTGCATATCAAAAAATAAGTTAATTTCTCCAGATGCTCTTTAACAGGACCATTGACTACAAATTGCACAAAAGTGGTTAGATATCTGTAGTATGAGTTGATGGTAAAAAAGTGAGGGGTAATCTTCTTACATGATTTAATGTAATTACAGCAGATAACAATTTATGAGAGGTAAAGGTTTGACCCAATAGACATTGTTCTTATTTAAAAAAATTAAATCTAGGCATACTGATACAACAAGGAATTATTTTTTTCCTTCATAGCCTTGTTAAAATTGAATTTTGATGCATGCAAGATAAAAAAAATTGACTATTCAGAGAAAGTCATCATCCTTTTGATGGATTAGTCTGCATTTATTAATGAATCAGTTCCCAAATGGATCATTTGGACCTATTTTAATCTAATATGCTACAAAAATTTAGATTGAGAGAATGGTTTGAATCCTTCACTTTTCCCTAAATAATTTAGTTTTGGTGTCTTTTTGGACAAGCTTGATACTGTGATTAATTAAACTTCAAATACTTTGAAATGACTAAAGAATATTTTATAAAGCTCAGTGAAAGGTATTACTGAAAGCTTTTGATAAATTGCTGCTAAAACATTCCATCTGTGTAATGAACTTATACTCTTAAATTACCTTATTACAATGGGTTTTGTGTACAGTGCTAGTTTTGTAGTTTTGAATTTTCCCACCAAATTTAATTAAAATATTTATCAATTGATTGATTGATATAATTTTTTTGGCTGAATTAACTGAGCACATGTCTTCAAGCCTAATATTTGGCATTATTTATATTATTAAGACACTGTTAACACCATTTTGAAACAAATATCATAGCTGAAGTCTGCAAATTAAATGACACTGTGAACAGTTTGCTACCTACTGTTACACAAATATGCTCTAGGTTGCAAAATGCAGTCTTGCTAGTGTACTGCAAAAAAGAAAAGGAAGAAACAGTGAAGACGGGACCCAATGGTTCTATATTTATTTAGGGAAAGAAAGAATTTTTATCTTTTAATAGCAGTGTTTATCCCTTTTACGTATTTTTTTTTCATCTTCAAGCCTGTCTCCCAAAGTTCTGATAAAGTAAATGCCACCATGTACTGCATCACTACTGTCCTTCTCACATGGGCTGGGCAGAACCCAGAGAAGCTGTGCAGATGGTCTCATGCTCATTGGCATGCACCATGTAGGCCCTGTCTGCCAGGTTTGCCTACCAAAGGAAATTCTGGTTCTTTCTCCAGCAAACTTTGATACGATCTGGCATAGTAATTAATTTGATGTACTGTAATTAATCTGATAAACAGAAAGCTAGGACATGCACCCTCCTTCCAAGGTCCACTGAGTCACGAACCAGTCTGCTGCTGTGGAAACACCTATATGAATTATAATGAATGGTATTTGTATCCTGATTGTTGATGTGGACTGGCACAAGGGCTGGCATTTCATCTGGCTGAGAGCTGAGTTTGGCAGCAGACAGTTTCTCATGATGGTGACTGAAATTTAAGGCAGATGTCTGTTAAAATATATAAACACAAGGCTCTTTTAATCACCTGTATTTTTGACCATAGGGTTATATATTGAACATTTATATAGGTAAGACCCTGCTGTACAAAAATCCTACACAATGGCATGTCCAGCATTTCAGAAAAACCCTTTCTGGAACAAGAGAAATAAACAGACTGGTAGTATTTTGCTATCAGTCTAATCTTCCCTTGAGCCAGTATAATGCTTTGTATATCATTCCATCAAAAATGTCATTTTAATTCCCCTGCTGAAATTACATATGAGTGTATAATTAGAATAAGCTTTTTAAAAAGAATAAAATTTTATGCCGCACTTGGAAAAAACAATTAAGTTTGGCTCTAAAGTAATTTTACTTGCTGAAATTGTGCTAATAAACAAGTAATGTTTATATGTCTATTTTTTAAAAAATGAAAAAAGAGGCATGCTTAATAATATACAATTTATTTTAGCCATTATATAAATGGGAAAATTTCACAAAATAAACAGAAACTTTTTCAAAATATTCAGGGCAATATGCTGCAATTTCAAGACAGCATGACCAATCTCACAGATCAATTTCCAAGGACACAGTATATTTGTAGTTCAAAGCAACCCCTGCAGTAACAGCTCTAAATATTGTTCATATTTTATTCGTTAGCATTTTTGCAGAGATCATGAAACATATATTGTCTTACCCAATCTAAAGAGTAGCTTTAACTCTGCCGCTATGAAATGTAAGTTCTTCATCATATCAAGACCAAGGAATACTGCAGGTGAAAAATACTATTTGTATGTAAGTTAACAGTGTCAAGCACACATTGGGTGCTCAATAACACTTCTGCCTGGCAGTACGAGATTGCATTTGAAATAGGGATTAATGACAGCTCTCCATCTCCAGCACAACAATTTACCTTTGCTTTGCATTAAAAAACCCAAAGATACCCTGAGATATTTCCATTTAGTTAAATTTTTTACTTAAAAAAGAGAAATAAAAATCCCTTATGTCTAAGAATAAAAACTTGTTTCTAATTGCTCAATTTATTTTTTTTTTCCAGAGAACAGATCGTTTGAAACAACTACTTTTTGCTACTGCAAGCTCTTGTCTTTTGGGAATTCTTTCACCCTATGTAGTGTGGACGTTTTAAACAGAACCTGTTCCTTACCCCTCCACATTCTATCCATAGATTATTTTTCAAGGATTTCACAATGTCCTTGACCAAACTAGTCACAAATGTAGGCTATGCCACACCCTCTAGGTCTGGCCTACCAACATCCTCCAGATAGGGGATGTACAGCCATGTGAAATCAAGGCTGATCAAGGTATCCAACACCTTCTGCATGGAAACTAGGAAAAAGCAGAGGTAGGAGGGGCCATGAACACACCTGAGTCTCACCCTAACATGAGGTCAAGACCACCAGAACACCAGCACCTGGCTCTACTGTGAAGGCATAGTCTGAAAAAGCCCCTATCTAGAGACTCTCGTCAGCACAGGAACAAAAATAATAAATAATTAATAATAAATAATAATAATAATAATGTGGGGATCTACACCTACACACACATAAAAGCTGATTTCTATAGCATTTTAGTGAATCACTACTGATTTTAATCAGGATGATATTCCCCCTTTCTTTCCCGTGGCATCCAAGGATGCCTACATGTCTACAAGAGGAGTTTTGTTGGAAGGTGAAGAAGGCAAGAAAAAGGTGTAGAAGTCCTTCAAACCTGAGCAGTTTTGCTGGTGTTTCCTACTATGTATCACATGTACATTGAGTTCACTAAGAGTCGAGGCAGTTCAGTCATGGTTTCTCAGGCCAGGAGTAACTTTCTTTCTCTCTACTGAGGCCCTCTGGAGAGAGGAGAGCACTGCTGTGTAAGATAGAGTGATGTGACCAAGTATTTGGCAAATGGACAAGCTCTGCAATGACTGAGTTACTGGGAATTACTTCCCAAATTTCCTGTTGCTAATCAACACTTATAAAACATATTAATATTTATCATTAAATATTTTCCTTAAGACAACTTGCTCCTGTGCAAAACAAAATGGCACAGATCACAATTCCCCACCAAAAGATGTGAAAAAGAATTAAAGATTACCCAAAATACTATAAATAATTTAACAGAATTTAGTAGCTGCATTTCTGCATAGAATCAAAGCCACCTCTCTCTTTTCTAACCAATAAATAGTCCTGGAATTGGAGAAAAGGAGAAAATAAATGTATTCTGGCAAATACTGTTTACGTGGTAGTGTTTTATGCCTCCTCCATAAATATCATAAAGCCAAAATATCTTTTACTTTTCACTTTAGTATTTCTTGTGTCAACTGCAAAGAAATGTCTGAGGGTTTTCTCTCTCAAAAGACTGGCTCTTTTAAAGCAATCCTTGGTTTTAACAACCTGGAAGAGGACATTTTTCTAATGCAAGACATTCTGAGGCAAAATCATTCCCTGTGTCTGCTCTGAAAGCTGAAACCCTTTTTGTGCAGAATCTTTTGTGTGCCTTTCCTTTGAGAATGGTCACTCAAAGAATTTTGCAGCTTCCTTTCAACAGTTAGATATGCTTTCCACACTAGAAGGATTGATTAGAGTTGATTAGTTGATTAGAGTCACTGTTTTCATAATTACATGGACATTTAGCACGGAATGAATGGCAGCGGAGCAGTTACCATGGTTCAAGACTTTGAGATATTATGAGACAACATATTGTTTCTGATGGTGCAATTTGCTCTTGATTGGATGGATAAACTTGAGAGATTCATTGTGGTGTCTCTGCTGATTTTCATGGCAGTGAAATCTATGCTAATGTGAAATGGATAGTTGTGGGGGTTTATTTATTTGGGTCACATCCATCCTAACCTGGGGGTCTTCAGGATGGTGTTATCAAGGACACTTAGCGTCTTGTTTCCTTTTGTTGGCTACTTTCTAGAATCCTCCTTACTGTGAGCATTTAGAGTCTCCCAGTTTTTCCTAGTTTTCAATTTTTCCTTCTGCCTTGCTAGGCAAGATATCTCTTTTGGTTATTTAGTTTAAACATAACTGTGTTTCCATCCTGCTCCTCCTAAATTCTACTTTCTTTGATGTCTAACACCTTCACTCCAAGCTTATTTCCTTTTTTTTCTCTGAAGTTTCTACACATTCTTTTCTCTCTGCTCTTTTTCTCTGGCTATCCCGATTAATTTTGTATGATCCAGTCTGACTTCATTTGTATTTTTCAGTAAATTTATCTACTCTCTAAGCCCATCCACTTTTTTCCTCTGCTCCAGGAATCGACTTCCATTTAATACATATGTGTCCTGTGCGAGATTCATGCGTGTCTGGGAGCATTACATATACCACACTCTGGATTGTCTTAAAACCTTGGCAGACAGTCTGCAAAATTGCTGTTGTTCCTCCTTTCAGTAAGGTTATAATTTTTAAACAAAAGGACTTTGCACTCATACACTTGATTTTACTGTCTCCAGTTCACTCTCAGGTTCACTAAGCTTTTTCATCTGTGATTTATGTAACACACGCTGCATGTGAGGGTCTACTACAACTGCATCCAGTATCTAGTCCCACTTTCTCAGGTTATTTCTCTTTTACAGGGTAGTTTTCTTCAAGGTACTTTTGTTATCTAGATCAGATCAATTAATGAGCAACAAAAAAGTCCTTTCTTCTGTGATTTTAGCAGTGTTAAATGCACAAGCGTCCCCCCAGAATTGTGTTAAATGCCCACAGTGCAGCCCATAGGATTTGGGAGTGTGATATCACAAATTCTTTGAGAAGACACATGCAGGTATTTTGCCCAAATTTTTCTTAAAGGCCTTAAATAGGTATTTAAACACCTAGCACAGGAGTTTGTACAATTAGGGTGAAGTTCACCACTGAGAGGAGAGACAGTGTGAGACCTTTACACTACTCATGTACCAATTGAGTGTTCAGTGACTAAATAATGACCAGGTCTTATCTTGTATCCTATCCAGGGATTAATTAGATAATCAAGTATTAAACTGTTTATCCAAGTGAATTTTTCATCCAAGTGTGAAGTCTTGTATGTAAAATATGCACAGTACTGCCCTGGGCTCTAGGGTTGGGGTTGATTTCACTCGACTTTGTATCTACATCTCAACAAGTCATCCAATTTATATTTGTTGCCAATTGAGAGAGGAAGTCCCATTCACAACATGAACTGTGAGCCCACACAAATTTTACCCAATCAATCCACTACACTGGTGCTTGCTTTGAAGAGCAGAAGAAGCCATGTATCACAGAGATGTATAACCAGGGAAATAAGTTAGGATCGATAAAATGGCCACCAGCTGATTTCCCACTGATTCTTAATTTAAATATTGCTTCCCTTAAACTGTTGCACTTTACTGTTTTGGTCCAACTCCAAAAAATATTAAAGATAAAATGTTAGCATGCTATTTATTCTGTAAAACCGTTTGGCTCCTCCTATATATAGAGAAAGATATAGATATAGATATAAATAAAATGGTGAGCACCTGTCCTGCATAACCCTGTTTGCTTTAAGACTGATCTGGGGTTTTACGTAGTTATTCCACCACTCTCACAGCTGCTTTGCACTCTTCTCTACCACTGCCACAGTAACATTCACATGCACGGCCCTTTGCACAGCAGCTGCCAAAGAAAGCTGAGCACACAATCACTTCTCTCTGTTTGCTCCTGTTGTTGTCGTGATTTATTAGGTACAAAGGCAGGAGACTGGCCCCCCCGCACAAGTCGGAAATAGAGTGTTTCACCCCAAAAGGGAGTATGGGGAATGGTGGGAGAGCTACAATGACAAGGTAAGCAAAGAGCAAGTGGCCTTAGGTCAGTGTGATATGTCTGTGAACTGAAGGAGCAGCCCTGGACAATTCCAGGCCAGATCCTCTGTCTGTAATTCCTGTGTATCCCATAAAGTATGTGTAGAAAAGAAAAAAACAAAGAAAACATGTTGCCACTTCTGATTTCTGTGTTCCATCAGACTGCCAAAAAGTCCCTGCACCATGTTCATTCCAGTGATCTGAACCACGTGTCCTGTGTGATGTTGTTGTAATACAGTGCTTTGGGGAGGAGCAATCTTCTTACACAAGACTCATTAAGCCAGTCAGGCAGACGAAAAGAAACAGCATTCAAACCTGGAGTAAGGGTAGGCCTGCTATATATTACACTTATTACACTAAGTCTAACCAAAGTAACTTTTAAAAAGGGTAGAGAAAAACTGATTGATGAAAACATTTTCAGTATGAAAATGTTGGTTCTTCTCAATCAAAATATCTTGTGGAAAAGTGCTGAGTTTTACAGTAGTTTTAAGGAAAAGTCTCAAAGTAATTTTAAATAGAGTTTAAAACATGTTTTTCATAACTCTAACCATTTAATTTAATTTATATACTTATTTTCTCTTTTTTGTCATTATATATTGCATGATATTAAGCACCAACATTACAATTTAATGAATATAAAATACTAGATTTTTTCAATGTTACTGGGATTAACTGCTTTAGTGTGGCCATCCTGATGATTTTCTATTGAAATATTTCAATCTACTTAATGGTGTGAAGTACTTGGAGATTTCAGCTATTCTTCTCGAGTCCAGTTCGATTTCCAAAAGCTGAACCCTCCCAAGGGGCAGAAATTTCACTTCTCCATATGTCTCCTTTCATCAATGAATCAGCATATACATGTCAAAGATAGTCATATACCTTTCATGAAAAAAAGCTCTTAAGAAGCAGTGTCATTGTGTTATGTTCTACTAAGTGTTAGAACCATTTCACCATTTATTGAAAGATCTACTCATTCCTTATCAATCCCTGTAGGATATTTATAAATGTAACCTCAGAGCACAGAGGGATCAAATTATACCTTCACTTTGCCCAAGCATTACATTACTTGCACAGAGTTATGTTTCCCTTGGGTATAGTATTCACACACATACATAGGGTCATCAACACCCACACCACATAGCACACACCTGAGGGCTCCTGCAGTCTAAATAACATCAGAAATATTTATTGCTGAATGTTGTACACAAAGTATATTTTGTGTCAACTGGAATTGTTTCTTGTCCGTGTGTCATCTGGATTTTTTTTTCTCACATTGCATTGCCTTCAGAAATATTTATTCTTCATTTAAAAGCTATCTGCAATCAATATAAAATGGAATTTTGAAGAGTGGAAAAGTACATGTAACTGTCAGACAACTGTATTTTGTTGTACAGTATTCAGCTCTGTTTTGCCTAGCCATATATACACACTTGAAAAACTTCTTTTTTATATCTTCACAGTGAAGAATCTGTTTGCATTCCAGACTGTAATCGATCTGAGTCAAGTAGAGAGGAGAAAAAGGTTCCTGTTAAAGAGGATGCTCTAACAGTCAAAAAGACTGAGAACTGTGTCAGTCTAGTAGTTCCACAGCAAGACTGTCAGCTGCAAGACCTACTCAAACAGTTAAGAACACCTGCTGCTTAATAGAGTGCAATTGCATTTGATGGCTGTGTTTTGTTGTCTCCAGCCACAATGTCCTGGCCAATGGTCCTCCTCCAATTTTGTGAGCTCAGTAGAGTTGCCACTGAATAGCCTGGGAATCTTCCAGAGAGAACTCAGACATTGCAGGACAGAAAGTAGGTACCATTCTCATGTCTCAGTAAGCATCAGACCACTGCTAGAAGCCACTGAGATGAAGAACAGATGGAAAAAGAGAGATACAGGAGCCTGACCATCTGTGAATGATGAAAAAAATTCATCACCTCATCAAAGAGGTCCCATGATACTCACCAAATCCCACTTAAAGTCTTTCAGTCTAAATAATGCCATGCAATTCATACTGGGCAGTGTTGTTCAGCTCATGTCCTCAAATCCCTCGTGCAACATTCTATTTGTGTTCCAACCCCAGTGTGGACATTTTCCACATCAGGGCCTAACTACCCCTTTATATTAGTATTACAAATGGCTTTGGATTTTTCAAGATGAAAAGTGACACAAAAATAGAAGTAGTGGGTAAATTATGTGCTGCCTTATAAGGCTATTTATAATTAAGGGAAGTTACGACATCCTGTGTCACCTGTAAGCATCATTCACATACATATGATAAAATCAACTATGTAATGGGATATTTTATGAAGCTTTTGCAAAGCAGGCATCACAGCATCATTTCTTTTGCACTTCTTGCATCGTGTTTGCATTTCTGATTTGATTAAATGCAATGGATAAGAAACTGCTTGATAATTCACAGGAGTAATTTTCCTGCTGATAAGTCCCATGCACAAAAATACTTCTTTAATTATTTATCAGGCATGCCAAATATTTAAAATTCCTCCAATTCTATGCTCTTTGCAGAGGATAGAAGTCAAATCAACTCTTGACTCTGGAGATACAACTGGGAGAGTTAATTTTATTTTTTTGTTTGGTTAGTTGGTTGGTCGGTCGGTTGGTTTTTTTGTTTGTGTGCATGTGGTTTAAATGTTTCTTTTACTTGTACACTGCTTGTATACTTGATTTCAGTGTCAGGTAAGGTGATGTTTTCCAGTTTTCCCAGTTTCCATTTCAAATATTTAGCAATCAAAACAATGAAAAATCATATTGACTAAGTAATGCTGAAAACACCTTAAAGCATGCATCAGGAAGTAGAACTCAGAGTTCAAGAGGTGCCATTGTCTTCTCTCCATATTGTGAATAGAATGCTCCAGTGCAGCAGAAATGTGCTCAGAGATGTTTGAAATGGCATTTTTCAGACAAAAAGCATAACACAGCTCTAGTTACCTTAATTTACAATTTATTTGCAATGAGGTCATAGTAGTAGAGGAAAGAAGATACATCTGATACCAGGATCATTTTTGCATTGTGGGTGATGATCATTGATGTACTAGAAATATTTCAGTCAGATACCAGACCCTCCATTTCCCACTCTAACCACACATGCTGCTGAAGCAGCCACCAGAATTGGCATCACTGATGGCTGCACTGGGAGGTTGCTGGCAAAGGTTTAGTCCATCAACTCTTTCTCACTTTGTAGTTTCTTTTATCCTCCCGTATTAAAGTCATTCATATAAAATGTCATCTGGGATTTTCATGAGGAAAGGAGATATCAACAGATTACAGTTTGTGGAGTAATAAAAATAATTGCTCTCGCTGTTGACAACAGAAAACTACTCTGAAAAATAATTTCAAAACATTGTTTACTTCTACAACTCGGGACATGACAAAATTATTTTTTGCCCTGAATCATTCCTCTTTTGTGTTTTGTTGTCATTTATTGCCATAGGAAAAGCAATATGAGAATAATTTAAACTAAATAACTTGATTGATATATCACCAGCAGGATATTTGTGTGTGGCAGAATTGTCTTTTACTTAGGGAAAAAAATTACATAGGCACGTAGAGGTTTTCTTAAAAGCTTTTTAAAATTAAGGCAATTGCAACAACATAAAGGATTACAGTGGTAGAATTGACCTAATTTAGACATCTTTGGTTTTGCATCCAGCTATCCCGATTGTCCTATATTTCTGGGAGAAACTAGTAATTTCTTCTTCATAGTTGTATACTGGAGTTCACCACTTCTATCACTTACTTAATTTCATTGTTTTAGCATGTTGCCAGGCACTTGCATTCTCCCAGGGATGAAGAACTTGGGTCACTACAAGGAAAAAGGAATAATGATCTGAGATTGCAAGTGACAAGATGAAAGAAAATGCATATGTACCCCTACTTGAATTCATCACAGGCACACATACACACCATCCCTTGTGAAGAATCAAGTTTTAATTAAGTCTACAAATAGCACACAAATCCTTTTCAGACAGAGTAATTATGTCATTGAGTTTTAATAAGGTTTCAGCAAAGGAGTCTAAAAAGAAAACAGGTTCTTACTATTTACTTTGAATAACAAGGGTTCTTTTGGCAGAAAGTTATATGGGCTAAGCCAAGTACAGAAGTTTATCCTGCTTACCACAGCCAGCTGCTCCTGGGGATAGCACAGGAAGACTTCTCCCTTAAATAAAGGAGAAGTCTGCACAGAGTTGGATCTATACCTTAACTCCAATACTTCAGCCACTGAAGTATCTGGGCATAAATTTGCCACCAAATTTTGCTCCATAAAATTTAGACCAGTGTTCTGAAATTCATAGACTTAAAAATTAAAGAATTTGAAATCAGTCCTTATTGTAGTCACATGAGGACAAGCTGAAAACATCATACATGTCTCCATCAAGTTATTGTCCAGTGCTTGTTTGCAGCTATACCACTTCAAATCTGGAGTCAGATACCCATATTAGTACCTGATAGAGAACAAAAATTCCCTTAAATTTTTGTATTAATCTCTATGATTCCACTTATATTTTGGTTTCCACTGCTGAGTAATACTACAGAGCGATGCATTCTAAGTTTTCTTTAAAAAAAATTAATTCCATAACTTTCAACTGGTTTTCCTAATTCAGTTAAAGATATTAAGAGAACAAGTGACTTATTTTAAAATTGCATATGCTTTCAGTAACTGTACCCAGTACCAGTTCCCAGGCACTCACCATCAGAATTAATTTTAGCAACCCTGGGCTATTAATGAGAATGGCACCCTTGTCAAAATACAAGAGTTTTCAGCTGCTATGTCTCTCAATTCCTCTTCTTGTTTTTCATTTCTTCTGCATTTTGAAGGACCTTACAAAACCAATTTGCTTCACCAGCACCTGGCTAAAGAAACACTTGTGGGAAACCTATGCACTGTCTCATAAATAATCATACTACACAGGAAAAAATGCTGAAACAAAACTTCTACTACCTCAACCAAAACAAAAGACAAAGTGATCTATTCTAGACAGTTAAAAAAAATACATGTAAAGGGAGGGGAATATTTTTTTTACACCTAAGTGTATAAAAAGCAGTTAATACCTCTCATGATAGAGAAAAAAAGCTTTAAAGACAAAATTCAAGTGCCTCTAAAGAGATTCAGTAAGGGGAAAAAATGACAAACAAAACCAATTGCTATTCTGTCATCAAGTGGACAACTGTAGAAGAAATATTTGAAATAGCAGCACCTTCAGAAGTTTTCTCATTTATTCCAATTTCATTTCTTGTACATATCTGGTAGGTCTAGAATGCAGGGAAAAAGCCAGTCTATCAAAATCAAAGTAGCTCTTTGTAAAGATAATGGAGAAACAATCACTATATCTGGTTCTCAGGAAATCTCTCTTGTGCATAAAGCTGAACCTAATTAACCTATAGCAAAAGAAATTAAAAGCAAAAAAATGTGCTGAAGAAGGCTTTGTTTTACCAAAAAAATTAATTGCTAACATTTTGGTATCACTGATTGAAGTTTGCTGCACTCTTCTCTGCTCTATTCAGTGCAATGTGCTAGCAGAAGAGCAGAGTGGGCTATAAAAATTTTTATTCAGCCAAACTCTGTGGAATTCCTTTCGGAGTTCAAAAGTGCAATTCTTCTGTTTTCAGCTGAGGGAGCCAAAATCCACTTACAAGAAAAACCAAAAATTTCACTGTCCTAAAGTTTCCCATCATTGAAGAGTCAACGCAGAGCTGGGCATAGTAAATGCAAACAACTCCATTCCTAGACATCCTACTGTATGTCTGTGATCTATCTTTATTTCTCTATTTTTAAACTGTGGGCAGTGCGTGGTTTCTAGTTAACTTGACAGAGTTCCAATCAATATGCAGTTAGAGCAGCATCTAAAAGTATAATCACTGCAATTTATCCACAACCCAGTTTCATGCCAATATAAGAAAACTAGTGGTTCTCCTTTCATCAGAGGCAATAAATGATTGCACAATTCAATCCAGTGTTGACTTCCTAGTAAGTAGGTGCAGCATGATAAAACACATGATACATTTCTGACATAGAAATTCTTATTATTGCTGGATTACTAGGGAAGGTTACTAGGACTTTAGCTATAGGGCTCACTCCTTATTGATAAATTATTGAATCAAAAAGGTTGGAAAAGACCTCTGAGTGCAACTGTAAACCCAACATCACTGTGTTCACCACTAAACCATTTTCCCAAGTGCCACCTCCAAATGTGTTTTGAACACTTCCAGGGATGCTGATTCTACGACTTCCTGGGGTTGCCTGTTCCAATGCCCCACCACCTGTTCAGTGAATGGACCTTGTGTTCTATTCGGTTTTTAATATCAGGGAATTTGCAATGAATAATGGTCAGGTCTTTCAGGCTTTTGCCTGAACAAAATTTACATTAAACAGCGACTAGGTCTCCTTCAGAGCCCTAGGAACAACATGAGAGACACAGGAAAAGATTACTCTTGGGAAGAGTACAAAAGCAGCGAATGAGTGTATCAGCCAGACTGACCCAAACCCAAAATGAGATTCAGGGAGGGTGGTGACTTGCTCCACTGAAGATTTAACTGTTAAATGTCTTTGCCAAGGGCTCTACAGAACCTCAGATTTCATCCTTTCCCTTTCCCCAGATTCTTCAGCCTCATATGTCTCCTTAAGAGTGGAACATGTTCCCTTCACTCTTATAACCTGACCTTCAGGCCACGAAAATATCTACATGCATTTAGTACACAATTAAAGGGTTTGAACATCTGTACTAGGCCAGTGCTTGAAGTCAGGAAGGGTGCTAGAATATACCACTTTCTTTGAGCAAGCATTTAAATTTGCATTTACTAATCCTTCATGTTAATGTCATTTGTTTCACCCCTGTGGCAGGCAGGTCTGTCACAGATCCTTCTAAGACCTCACCAGCAGGACATCCAGGACAGGATCTATGTCCTCTCTCTCTGATCAAAGTTACAAGTGCCAGATAATTCTACCTCCTGGTCCAGGTCAAACTCAGCAGCACCTGGGACAAGGTTTCATGGTCATCATACTGGAACTAGAGGCAAGATCTCATCTGCCAAAATATCCAAATTCTGCTACTGCTGCTGTCACTAAGCTCAGGATTCAACTTGAACAGTGAGCCAGGGCTGTCAAACAGTTCTCAACACCCACTGAGTATGTCTTGCAAGGAGACAAGTGCATAGTCCTCAGAGGGAACAGTTTTCCTCTGGAACACATTAGTGCCAGCTGCTGTTCAGTCCAGAACCACACCACAGAGATTCAAAGAGTCAAAGTGAGCAGTGCTACAGGTTAGATTTTGCTTTTCCTTCTTGCTCTGATTGAGGTACAGCAGAAAGAAGGCATTGTCTGAACAGCAAGTTACAAGCCATCAGCTGTTTTTTCTGGTGTTCTGGGGGTAGGGGCCTAGCAGTCAACTTCTGAGAGTCGAATAACTTCCTGGTGATCATTGCAGCAAAGGGGTGAACTCATATGTTCTTACACAGATCATTTCCCAGTCTACCCTCTCTTAAAGTACCCATTGTTTTACGTTGTGTTTGTCTACTGGATCCTGTCATGCTGCTTTTGCAGGGGAAAGCTGTTGGCATATGTTGTGTTACATGATCCATTGTAATCTCATGTAACGTAATCACGGATGTGAACTCACGAGGAGGTTTTGTTTTACACTCAGCATGCAACTTTTCCTTGAGATGACCAGAAGACCTATTAAATTGGTAGTCTGAGGCAAGCCTCCACATGAAGGCTGGTATAAGGTCATCTGCATTTAGTAAAATATGTGCTTTGCAAACTGTTGTGCTGCAGGCTAACATGAGGATATCTACCACAGACTTAAAAAGCAAACAAAAACAAATTCGCAATAATCTGCCAGCATGTCCAATGTTGTTGTCTTTTCAAAAATCCTCAAAGGCTATAGCAAATGTTTAGGAAACCAAAGCAAATTGTCTAAAGTTTTGATGCATTTTGTATATAAATCATGTTTATTTATATGTGGAGACTGTTTTTCCTGTTGACATCACTTCAGGGTCATTGTCTGTTTCAGCTAAGAAATATTTCTAATATCTTCCTTATTTCCAAGAACTATATGTTAATGTATGTATGAACACCAGCTCATCAGACTGAGGAAGATGTAAAAGGAAATACTGTGTGTTTATAAGGGCCACTGCTGGCTTTTCTTAGGTATCAAGAGGAGAAAAATAAGAAACTTTGATAGAAAGCAGAGTATGATGGCATCTGAAGAGAATTTACCCTAAGAGGACTCATTTTTCAGGAAAGTGGAGCAAAATGTTTATTGCTGTCTCCAAACTCAGGTTACCACAAGGAGCTGCTTGTATTGCCTGTTTGGCATTTCTTTCCTACTAGGAATATAGTTTCATTCTCTGAGCCGACCTGCAATTTAAAACAAAACATTATTTTTAGTGGCAGCTAGCTTGCCAAGTACCTCAATGAAGAAGTTACCTATTAGAAGTGCCTCTTTACTTACAACCAGTATAGTCCCTTTTTGAGTATTGTTCCAATACTTCCAAGTAGTGGGATATAAAGAGATTTTTTTCCCCAGCCTTAACAGATTACACTTTTTCATCTCCCAGTCTTTAATCCCTGCCCCATACCAGGAATCCATGTTCAGAACACTACACCAAGCTCCTTGCCACTGAAAGCTCCCAAGTCAGCCCGCATACCTGCCCCCTAGCAATCCAGCTAGTCCAGGTCTCTCACTTAGTCTCCCCAAATATTTAATTCCTCCTCACTCCTCCATGCATTCCCTCAGCCCCACAGCCCTTCTCCCTGACACCAGTCCAACAGAGGGGAAGCTATCAAGCTCCTCCCTCCCCCAGGATGGACACTGCCTGTGTCCCAAGGGCCTCAACAGAGGGGTCAGCAGCAGCCATGAACTGGCACAAGAGAGGTGACGGCTGGATGCACAACTGACCTGTGAAATGAGCTGGCAAACTGCTTGTTTTCCTAGAACATACAGGTATAAATGATAGATACAGATATATTGCAGTAGATATAGATGAAATTACAGTCAGCTTTATGATGAATATAAGGTCTGTAATACCATATACCCGTGGTATAGGTGCAGTGATTATATTTTTAACTTTGATGCAAGTTATCATCTTGTTTGTGTTTACAGCTCTAATGGGAAATCAGTCTCCTGGGCCCAAAACGAGAAAAGCAGCCGAGGAGCACACCTTTGGCAGCGGTTGTCAGTCCACATCAACAAAAAGGAGAACCCCAACCAAACTGCAGTGATCAAGCCTTTTTCAAAAAGCACAGATAGTAGCCGACACAGTAGCAGCGCTACATTTCCCGAGGCTAGTGCCAAAACGCTCTACGACGTTTCGGAAGCCGAAGAGCAATACCCAGCTCAGTACCGACCACAGACTCCCTCACCAATCAGCACTTTGAGCCACAGAACTGCCTCTGTCAGCCGAACAGAAGATGATGCCCCCACCTTCCAGTCAGAACCTCCTCAGCGAAGTAGCTCCTCTCAAGGCTCACTCATGGAGCAGATCAGCAGTGTTGTTACTCGCTTCACAGCCAATATCAGTGAGCTGAACTCTATGATGCTTTCAACATCTACTCCAGGGGCTGCTCCTCTCTGCTCTTCATACCTGATCCCACGGGAAATCCAGCTCCCTACAACAATGACCACGCTTGCAGAGATCCAACCGCTTCCTGCCATTGAAGTCAATGGCGCTTCGCAGTCTGCTAGGAAACCTTCAAATGACAGCATTAAAGAAGGCACTTCAGAGACCCCAACAGCCAAGCAAGACCTGGAGGAGTTGGTGGCTTTAACTCCTCCTTCTCCTTTTAGAGACTCCATCGATTCTGGAAGTGCATCTCCCAGTTCTCCGGCTTCTGAATCAGCTCTCTGCATCCCGTCCTCCCCCAAATACGACACACTCCTCATCAGAGATTATACTCAAAGTTCTTCTTCGCTGTGAATGTAGTTCAAGACGACGTTGGATCTCAACAACTACAAGCAAGTAGTGAGGGGACAGCCAAGTCTTCAAGATCTCCAGTGTTTACGCAGACAGAGTGAGAGGCATTGGGTCATCTTGCGAGAAATGGAAGGGAAGAAGAGGAATTACTTGAGAAGTGGAAACATCAGATTAATTATGCTGATTTAAAGACAAAATGACTCTTGGCAGATTATCGTGGCCTTAAAAAAACATGGGCTTTTCAGAAACACTGAATCTATTTTTGAGGGCTTATAAGGAGTCTGTTAATCCAGTTACATACCAAGTGCTTTGCTTTAGTATTACAATGAACTGTGTGTACAATATAGGGGACAGGGGGAACTAGATTGTAAACAACTGTACAATGGTTTGTTTGTTTACTCTGATCCCTTACCCAGAAGTGAACCTTGATCTTTTATCAAGAATAGAAGACCAAACATTGAATGTACATTTTCTAACAGACTCAAATCTGGGACCAACCTGTCAAGCTTTCTTTCTTTTTTTTTTTCTATGAAGATCTCAAAAAGCAGTAACGTGTGTTCAATAACTACAAACCTTTTTGCTGAAGAATATTGTGTCTGTGATACGTTACACGTGGATAACACTAAGCTGAGGCTTTGCAGTGAGTGACTGCAATATGGAGGGCTTTACAAGTGACTTCTCAACCTACGCATTTATTTATGAAATTCTCTTCTATCAGTATCTAAAGTTCAATTTGTTAACATTGGATTCACCTTCACAACAACAAAACCCAAGGAAGATTTCCTGACTATTTCACCATGTTGCCAACTAATAATGAAGTAGCAAAAAATATTTTCTGGAGTACTGTTTTGTAATTCCCTTATCAGGGCAAGTTGTTGAGATGAATATTCTCTTTCTAGCAGCACTACCAAGCTATATTATAGCTGCACTCCCTTACTGAAATTAATACATTTTTATGGACATTCTCATGATAATGTTACCAGTTAAAATACTTACTCAGATTTCCATCTTTGCTTGTAAGGAACAGGTAAACACCCCAAGGATTTTCTCCATCCTTTGAACGACAGAATTCTAGGATACGAATTTGGATTATGATGAATGTTAACTGTCAGTGGAAAGATTGTCATAATCATAATTAATATATATATATGGGAAAAAAACCCCTGTGTCAAAGTCTGCTTAGAGGTTATTAAGCTACTCTTTAATAAGCAACAACTTTAAATTTTGTTTTGCTGCTGATGCCTTGCAGCTATGAACAGTGACAAATAAAAAGAAGAAAAAAATACATTCAAAGCAATACAGAGCAAAGGTTAAAACAGAGAAGACCTAATAAGGTATTAACCAACAGAGTCTTTGTTTCTTAGCAACTCACAGAAGAAACAAGGGGATTCCTCATATTTTTTTTCCTATATCAAGGTAGTACAGTTTAGTGCACTTCATACTGTCACAGCACTTTTTTAATACAGGCAGGGAAGAGTTTTAAAGTTTGAATAGTAGCTAAATAATTTTTGATAGGTATAGTTACATAGAACTTGTAAGTCAGACCCTAAACGCACACAGTATTGGCTCTCTTCTTCATGACATAGCTGTCCTCAGGTGCCAAACTTTTATGGATTTGTTTTATTTTATTGAAGGATAGCATGAAGTGATGAGTAATGTACTTCAATTCAAAGTTGAGTTGATGTAGCCTTATATAGAAGACAGCCTCAAGGAAGGGAGCCTTGAAATAAGGCTGCTATATTTTATTTTCAAAACCTTTAGATCTTGTTTCTTCGAAGATAAAAAATATTTTGTAATCAAAATCCATACCTCCTTTTTCTTCCCCATGTTCAAAATAATAGATATTTGATCAAACAAGCAAAAGATGAAAGCACATTCACATACTTTAGCAAAGAGCATTTTCTATTCCTGTGGGATGCTTGTTTCACTATCATGTGTTGCACCCCAATTTTCTGCTCAACAACATTTAAAAACAAAAAGTCATAGATGACTGAATCCAGACCAGCACCTCATAGAGATACTCTAGTGACTCTAGAGCCAGGCAGTGTTATCCAATTGCAGTCTGGGCATGCTTGTTTCGTCAGGTATAGTCATTTATCAGCTTTGCCTATAGCATGAACAGGCAGGTCACAAAACAGCTCTACTCCAGAAGGCAGATCCCTACACTAAGGCATGACTGAAGGTCCTTGTTGCCCATACACAGTTCTTGCCTCCTCGCACAACTGATCAGCGCGGACTCAGTTCTGTGCAGCTGCATGGTTCCCAGACCAGAGCTCAGTTTTGCCCTCTTGGTTCACAGAACTAGCATGTCTCATCATTCCCTAGCTGTCTGTGTCTTCAGGAGAAAGAATCTTCTGTCGCAGGTTACAACCCACATTTAAGGGAAAAGCATGTCCAAGCAGTCTGTGATACAAACCTTCTCGTTAAGGGCGTTTAGACCACTTAAATGTTGTTTGTGGAAGACTTATATGATAATATTCGTCTCCCATCAGTGCAATATTGTTTTAATATAAACAGAGTATACTGAGATAGTTAATGTGAATTTCAAAGGGATGCTATTACTACCTGTTCTCTTATACTTCAAACTACTGACCAATGTTCTTACAAGAACATCCTCCACCTTGATCTTTCCCTAGTATTTTAGGTACCTGTTCCAGTAGTCTTTTCTTATGGTGGTGGATAATTAATATAACTGTATTCCTGCTAAAATCTGTGGGTTTCACTGCACTGTGAAATAATCAGCAGTGGAAATAAGGATTATACAGACAAACATAAAAATGTTTCCTTAAATACAAAACTAGTAAAAAGGAGTGAAAAATAGAAACTGTCAAGCTCAGTATAAATATACCTCTTCTGCTCTCAAACAGCACCACCCTGTCCATAGCTATTGCTCAGAGCTTCCTGACAATGTTCATGTATACTGTCATGATGATATCGGTATGAGGATGCACCCTGTGCCCACACACACAAAATCCTCAATCTAACACCTGAATGCATGTTTTGAAACCCAAATTTTAAACACTTTTGCTCACTGTCACTTTTAAAGGAGTCACGTATCTTTTGCATATCTATTAGGCACAGCAGAAATTTTAATTGCACAAGGAAACATGGATGGACCCTGCTGGGATAGTACCCTCTTGGAGTCAGTCTATTTTTAATGAAAGGTAGGGCAACCTTATGGGCATTTAAGGAAGGCAGAATCCACTTTGTACAGATTGGAATGCATCAATATCACTTTGCATGATGTGTTTGAATTTCAACAAAGGGAAGAAAGGTCTTCTGGAGAAGAAGGTAACAATGGTGTAATGCCTATAGTAATAATCCAAATGAGCCCAGTAGGAGATTTGCAAGACTGGAAAGTTCTTTGGGAGAAGCCAGTTTGACACAAGAGAAAAAAAAATGTGAATGACAGACAGCATGACTTCATTATCTGTTTGTATGCTTGCCTCTGTTTAGGATATTAAGATATAGTGGCAGGGGGTTTCAGACATAAATACAAAAGTTACAGTCATAGACACTTTTCAGAATAACTAAAGAATGTGCAAGTACCAACTGAATGGTTTGAATTTTGCCTTCCAATTTAGTGCTGCTGCCAGAAAGGGAATTAAAGGATTTGAAACTATTGTCATTCTTGACCACAGGGACCTCAAAAAAATCTCTTATTTCTTTTCTGCTTGAGGCCAACCCTAAAGAGTGATGGTGTAACAACCTCTGATCTGTGCTTTTGAAATAAAGTGAGTCACTCTGGCAGGCTGTTTGGGAAGAAGTCTTTGCAATACTGAAGAACTGTATATCTCAATTGTCTCTGACAAATGATTGCATGACTTTGAAGATGTGCTTCCTCGTACTTCTATCTGAACATTTGGTGCCTAGACTCATGCAGATACCTCTGACCAGAGATTTTTAGACCACAGTCCACAAATCACTTGCTGATATTTCATGGGAGCCCGGTTGATCACAAGGTGCTGGCTTCTTCCATTGATTTCCAGCTATAAAAGTGAGATAGAAATTAAATGCTAATTTAAAAACTCTTAAAAGTTCTAAAAAAAAAGTTATGTTAGTTTGCTTGAATGTTTATTCAGTTGCTGTGTTTGTAAAGGAAAACTTTTGTTAAAAACTGGGAGAATAAGATATCAAGAGTAAATGGGAAAGGCAGTTCATGATTCTCACTCTGGATGATAGCAGAGTTCCCCTGGGAATGTTTTCTTTAATTTAGCTCTTAGTGCAAGATCAAACTGAAAGAAAGCATAGCTGTGGGTCAGTTCTGTAAAGGAAAGCGTGCAACCTTGTTATTCTGCTTGATACATCATTTACGAGGTGAGAGGATAAAAGATGACAGCAACAGACAGCATACAAAAGAGTCTGTTCCCCAGGGAAATCAGAGCACTATGCTCAGGATTAATTATGTGACCACGACTTTTTTATTGTATTGGAGACCAGTGCCAGGGCTGACCCCCAAAAAAAGACTTTGGAGACTAAAGTTAGTATTTCAGTAGAATTTAATACCCACATTTTAAACTCAATTTTAAAACAACCGTTCAAATACCACCTTGCTCCAGCATCTAGCATAGTCTGTCTGTGTATGCTCAGAACTAACCTGATCATCACACATCCAAGGATCTTTGTACCTAACTCATGTTAAAAACCATCAGGGATGCAGAAAACACTGTTTCCTAGGTTAAATCCCTATACATGCCATGAGAGAGTACACAGAATACACAGTACAGTTTCTTGGCTGGAAAGTGCCCTAATGACTCAGTGTTGAGACACCCTCTGTTCATTTCCTTTCACAGGACAGAAACAAATTCAAGAGTATTGCAGTGGAAAAGGAACAGTGCAACAAGATAAGATAAACCATGAATAAAATTAGAGATCATATTTGACCATTTAATATAAAATACTTTAAAAATCTCTGGAGCAGAGACAACGTGAGTATTTTAACTCCAAAGAAGTAGAGGCAGTCTTTTGTCTGTGCTACATATTGGCTAAAAAAAAAAAGTTAAATGCTTCCCTGAAAAGTGTTTTAGTGACAGGAGGGAAGGATGTGCCCTTCGATAATTTTGTATCTGCAGAAATCTTGTCTTCCACCTGGATTTTTCAGACCACTTCATGGAAAAGAGAGATTGAGTCTTCTTGGATAGGTGAAGGAATTAAACTTGAGGTTCCTACATTTGCCTCCAGCCACAAAGGCGACCTAACCCATCTTAGAAACAAAATGTACTGTTGTCTCCAAAAATTGATCCCAGTGGAAAAATAGCATTTTCTGCACATTGCATTTCCATACTGGCTCAAATAGAGCACTCCTAGACATCTTTTTCCTTGTTGTGTTGCTTTCTTAAGCACTAACTTTTCTCACGAACTTCACAGCAAGGTTAGATATTTAACGAGAGGTCTGGACCTCCACACTAGAGAAAAAACCTATTTATTACACTGAATAATTTAAAATGCTAAAGTCCTTTTCTGGCATTGGCACTTAATCTGTTGAGGTCAACAGAATCATTCCAGATTAATATCCATGTAAAGAAAATCAAAGTTCGATAGTGGCCACTGAACTCTAGATTTTGGCTATTTGTTCTGCAGAGAATGATAATGACAGGACGTTCTTCCAGCTCTCTTTTGAATCAAACAGCAGATGGATTTTATTAAGTTCATTCCTTAAGCTAGGTTTCGTGAATAGGTCCCTCCTAACATTCATCTTGATCATTCCTACTTTATCTAGTAGCCCAATGGGAAAATCATCTCTAACTAAATCTGTTAAGGGATGTGAGAGAACGTGTCCAAAAATAAACAACAGGTTTTCTGGCAGTTTCATGAATCTCCTAAAAGGAAGTCAATACTCTCCAAGAACAAAAAAAATCATTCATCTGCTACCCATATGAGTGTGCACTTCATTTAGCAAAGACTTAAGTTGAATTACCTGAATTCACATTTTTTGCAGTGGTTTATTATTATATCCTCAGTTCAAATCTCTGCAATTGCCACTTACAATTTTATACTGTGAAAAGAAAAAGAGATACAGACCAGCAAAGCATAAATGTAAGTAAAAAATTCATCTGGGTGATGAATTGGTGTATGTGGCTGGTCTTGTCTCACCTGAGCAATGACAGTACTAACAAACAATAATCATTAAGTCACTCCGATCTGCCAAATGGGAACAAATATACTATGTATATTACATGTACTAATAGGATTATATGGCAGCTGCTGGTGGTATTTGTAATTAGAAATCTATATAGAATATAGATGTTTTAGAGAGACGGTGCCAATTCCAAAAGATTTGTGTGGGCTACAAGTGCTTGTAATTATTTTTTTTTAATTTGCTAATAACTTATGAAGAACTGGTTTCAAACATTCTGTGACCGTTTGTTCTTTTTTATGTTGTTGCTGCTTATACTATTAAAACATATAGAATGTAAAGTTATTATTTTGATGTGAACTGAAAATGATTTTTCATAAAATTTAACATTTTTATCAGCTTTGGTTTGCTTTCTACCTGTACAAATGTAATTTATTTTAGCATTGAAGAATACACTTGCTTGTTTCTCAATTGTCTACATCATGTTATAGTTGGTGTTTATGTAGAGTCGGGTACTTTTTGAACAGTATTAAAAAAAATCTGTGATATGACTGAAAACTGGATTTTTTTTTCTCCAAAACACTTACAGATATGTTTTCAGTGCATTTTTTTGCAAAACAGATATGCCTATACACAAACTCTTGAATTATAATCTTTCTCTCTCTTTTTCTCTCCCTCTCTGTTGTTTTAAAGGATTAACATTAATGGTATCATAGTTACATAACACTCTGATAGAGTTTGATCTTTGACTTTTCAAGTAAACACAATCTCATTGATGAGGCATCTAGAGATTTGCAAAATGAGAAAAAATAGTAAAATAACCTCGTCTTGAGCAACAGAAAAAGAAAACTGTTCAACTTAGAATCATACATCAAATTATTTTATAGATGTTGTAAGAAACTACTTTACTTCTATCATTGTAGGTTCACAACTAATCTTGAACTGCAAAAAGAATGAGAGAAAATTTTTTTATATCCTTTAACAATTTGTTTTCTAGTGCTCTTGTGACCACTAGGAAAAAATTTCTTATCTCACATCTGGCCACATTCTGTTTCCAGCCAATAGATTTTGTTATACCTTCCCTGCTAAATGTTAAAAAAAAATAAAATAACGAAAGCCACAACTCAAAAAACTTCAAACCCACACACAAACAAAAAAAAAAACCAAAACAAAAAAACCACAGAAAACAAAACAAAAAAAAACCCCAAACCAACCAACTAACCAACCAACCAACCAATCAACCAACCAACCAACAAATAAATCCCACAGAACAAAATCAACTTTATAGTTTGGAAATCCTCTCCATCCCATTCCAAAATCTGGGGTTTGTAATAGTCTTAATATTCTTACATAGAAGAATTTGGAATAATTACACCAGTGAAATGAAGAGTGTGAACTGCAGCACTTAGATAAAAGACTATTATACATATTATTTTCTAAACACATCTCTAGAGAATCGATTTATAGCTGTTGATGAACTAAGGGGAATAATTCGCAACACAATGGGAGGCAAAATGCCCAACTCAAGCTAAAAACAATGTGAATTCACATCATGTCTTTGAACTACCTAAAATCTGCATCCTAACCCAAATTCTTCCAGAGTAGAAATCCACAGCAATTGATTCAGTGAAATATACTGCTCTAGGTGAAGAATATTTTGCCAAAAGAAGCATTGCAATTACATTGCAATTTGCAGAGAAAGACTTGGAAAATCATATATAACATTGATTCATTAGAGAATATTTTTTAAAGCAGTGTCTGGAACACAAGATCAAATTCGTTTTGTTTGCAAGAACAATTAATTTATGCCTTGCTCCTTGACCACCTCTCAGCTGTGTTTCTTCAGAGTTTCTGTTATCACTACAGAATGATGACATTCAGAAACTAATAAATTAATAAAACCTATTCCAGATTAAATCACGAATCAATGTTTACATTGATTAAAAAGAGAGGGATGCAATTCCATAATAAGGCTTCAGAAATACATGGGCAATTAGTAATGAGAAAAGCAAAAGGTCAATTTCTTAAAAATTTTGGAGTCTAATTTCTCTGCCTGTCTGGAGCTTGATCTTTCTTTCATGTTTGGTCTGTAATTGCCATCTGATACCAGAGAAGCCTTACTGCCAGTACTGTCCCCCTCAGCTGAACTAATACATGGATTGGGTGCTCCTTTCCTTGTCATGTCCTTCTTCTTCTCACAGAATGGATGAACATTGAGAAAAGGGTTGGAATGTTAAGAACTGCAACCTTTCTTTGTGTCTGTTCAGGGACTATTTACTAGATTTGTTTTCCTATTGAAGGAGTTTAAGACCAAATCACAGTGGAGCGCATGAGGCATTTATTATGGCAAAATAATTAGATGAGCTTTGTTTTACATATACAGAGACACTTGCGGTGTATTTACATTTTTTTCAGGGCAGTAGTTTCAAATCACCATCTGCTTTTATTTGTTTTCTTGTAAGCCAAGTTTTACAATTTAGTCAATTTTTTAGACTAAAAAAAGCAATCAACATGCTCACTATGATTTTGTTTAACAAGGATACAAAACTTATCTCCACAAAACTTACTACATTTAACTTCTTGCCAAAGATCAGTAAATTAAAAGCTTCACTATTCAGGTTTCCTGGGCTCTCTCACATACGTTGTGAACATATGTATCATAGAATAACATATTTTTTTATGTCGGAAAAGACCTCTAGGATCATCAAGTCCAAATGTTAACCCAGTTTTGACAAGTCCATCAGTAAATCTTGTCCCCTTGCCCCACATCCATATGTTTTTCGAACATTTCCAGGGACGATGATTCCAGCACATCCAGGTCAGCCTGTTCCAACACTTGAAATATGTTCACATGTATATGAAGAGTGAGGCATCAGATTTGTGCTTGTTTGGTGAGGTGAAGAGTAGGCTCAAGGTCTCATAATAAGATTGGTGTAGTGTGTTACTCACCCACTGTGGGCTGGTCCTTGGCCCTCAGGAGACTAATTCCCAGAACCTGGTTCTCCTCTACTTATCACCTTCTGCCTAAGCCACTCCTGAGGTGCTCCGGAGCTTCAATTATGAATACTCCTAAAAGTGTGTGTAAGCATCAAGGATGTCACTTCAATCTCAGCTTAAAAATCACTTTAGACTGACATTTAACTAACTGTGTAGACACACCATTGATGAACCTGAGAGAAAGCTGCTAAGAGGACCTGGAATCCTAAAAATCTCTCTCTAAGACTAGGAGGATGAGATTTTCTTCCAAGTAGAAGATGAGCACTACCAGGTGCTCCAAATTTCAGGTGTCAATTTCAAGCTTACAAATGAAATGCCAGCAAGACAAAATATGAAAAGGAGATGTCCTGGACCTATATAAAAAGAATAAAAGCAGCATATAGAATATTGAGATAAATTGAGTAAGACAAATAAGGAAAAGTACACCAAAACAAAAAATTCAAGATTTTAATAGAAGTGACATATTACTGGAGGAGTAATCATGAAACTGTGAATTTAGGAAGCAAGTAAAAGGCCAATAAAACTCTGGAGTCCCACCTGAAAGGAGACCAGTCAAAAGTGCTAAGTCTCACACTAGCATAAAGCAGACTTTATGGATGGGAGAGCACCAAAGAGCAGGAAAGAAATAATGCAAAGATGATATTGAGGTCACTGGATTCCCATGCCAGCATCATACCGAAATCCTATCACAACTATAAATTTTGTGAGATGACATAATTTCCTGATTGATTATTCCCTCCCTTTTCTTCTTCTGAGTCTTTGTTGTTTGATGGCCAGAAAGATGCTGAAAAGCTAGATAATGGTGATGGTAAAATCTGGCACCAAATTAGTGCAACACAATTGAAAAAAACATAGACTTGCATAGACCTACGTCTGGTAGGACAAGGCTGGCAAGCACTGCCTGTATGTGACTACCAAATATCAGAGAGTGTTCATCCAAACAGGCTTTACCAAGCTTCATCTTAAAGCAAATTACAAGCAAAGAGTGCCTTGGCTTGTGCCACTTACAGTTTATCCCAACTGCCTTGTAAATAGCCCTGGGAGGCTTGGTCCATTTGGTCACGAAATACCTGGTTTCTGGATTGCACTGCTGCTCCAGCACCAAACTGCATCTGCTCAGGCTAAGAAAAAGCATAGTACCTCAATTACAACACAACATGCATGTCCCCAGTGAAGTAAACCACAAATGAAAATCCACAGCTGAACACAGCTACAGAGAAGCCAAGTCTGCTGAAAATACCAGCAGAAATAGAGAGGAGCTCAATGACACATTGAATTCAGACAAAAGGTGCACATTTCTCATACTGTACAGCAAAACTCTGCCTGTAGCTTTGCTAGAACAGTCTGAATGCCAAAGGAAAGAAATCATATAAAATTGCATAGAAAAGTCCAACACTGCTGCTACAGATTACATGAAAATATAGAAATTACCTTTGTCTCTATTATACCTCAGTTATCTGATGACAGACCAAGGAATAGTGAGTTTTTAACTTCTTCATCATTCTTTCACTACCCCAAGCATACAACAAATACACAACACAGTAACTGACAGGGGTTGTTTGATCATCTCACACTGCGTCGACAGCAGATCTCCTCCAAACAGATTGGGAGATACAAGCAATGCATCAACACTGGCTGAGAGGGAACATGCACTCTGCTGAAGGGAGGAAAATGTGTTTCTCCAAACAAGGTAAAAAAGAGACTCAGACTGCAGTAATATCAATCCTGAATAATTTCACTGAAAATACCGGTGAGTGTGAATGAGACTTATGTGGCTGTGTTCAGGATGGCTGGAAGTGTAATACTTCATTTGTTTTTTCTTAACATGTTACCATAGCAGAATTTTGACAGAGAATGTGCATCTTTTGTTAAATAGAATTTGTTTTCCCAGCTTCTACATTTGATAATTTTAACTGTTTCCTTGGCTTTGAATTTCCTCAAAAAGTTATCTACAAAAAGCAGGGCACCTGAATTCCACTGAAGATCCCATTAAATATTTTACATGCATTATTTTAATCAATCCTTGGTAATTTTGTATTAGTACTGCCCCTACTGGTCAGTTTTTGCTTAAGCAAAACTGCAGAAAAACAATTCCCAGTTCTAATTAAGGGAATGGGAATTCAGCCATAGAACTACTTAACCAGTGAGTAAGTCTGGAGTTCATTGTTAAACCTGTGCTGGAGCTGGTAACAGCCCATGTGCCTCAGCAGGGGCACTGTTCCTGGCCAATAACTGCTGAAGGGAGTAATTTTCTGCAGATTGCATGTTCACAAAAATACATCTCTGACTAGAGCTGAACTTCCTCCTGACTAATTCCGTGCCTTATTCTGCACCAATTATGTTTAATATAAAGCTACTTTTCTGGGAAAATAAATTCACTAGGATGGTCAAAGGATACATCATACCAGTCAATCTCAGTGTCAGGAAATGCTGCCATTTATCTTAAATTTACTAGAATAGACTAGTATAAAGCCATGTTCTCTGGTTCAGGACTTACATTTGGAACATGACAAGAATCAGGATAGAACAGAACTGGATCAAAGATGAATGATCACTCTCTTGTCAAAATCTTTCTCAATTAAACAAATTTCAAGTCTCATTTCTTCTTCTGTCCTTCGGGAAAGAGGGGAAGAGCTCCAAACCAGCATTCAAACACAGCCCCAAGGATTTTTTGCTACAGCTGCTGGGACATAAAACTGCAGTCACCAGTATAACAGTTAAATTTCATTCTCCTCAAGGATGACAATATTTTCATTGCAGATTTCAGGCAGTGGGATGGTATTTAGCTGGGTTAAAAATGTTATCAATTCCTAATACCCCTGGGTCACTCATAAATATGTACTTTTCCTATATTTTATACCTTTTTTTCACTGTGCGCTTTGGTACACAACTGGTCAAGATGGCATTTACCCAGCAAATAACCAGCGCTGGTTTTTCTCATAGCACTTTGTGTTTTCCAAAGTTGCTGTTTATGCAAACACTAGAACTGACTTTTTAAATTTATGGTGGTTTTCCTTTTTTTTTACACTAGACAAGAGTGAAAATATTCTATTTGTTCACTGCATTTGTTTTCCTGTCTCTCTTGACAACTTCTTAGCAGAGCAGACTGGTACCTCTGACGCTGTATTTCTCCAATGAGTCAGCTCACGTTGCACAGCACCCGACAGGCAGAGGATGTGACCTGCACATGGAACCTAGGGGTTTTTTCCTCCACCCACACATCAAACCTGAAGGCACAGAATAGGTCAAATGTAATTACAGTTTGTGTGACAAAGTTTCATTCTTCAAACATTCCCATTTGTTAGCTGTCAATTCAGAATTGACAGATAACAATAAGATTTCTGATATTCAAAAAGCCACTGTGATACTGTCTATAACAACTGAGTTTACCATTTACAGTGGTTGATTGTATCTGTATTCTCTAAATCACTCTTTTCAATAAATGTATTTGCATGAGCAGATAGACACAAAAAGGGGATTCCTTATGACAAAGTGGTAGAGTTTTTAAAAGGACTGTTTATTTGTTTTAGTAGTATTTTAACACTTTTGTCTTCAAAAAGTCCCCTCAGTCATAAAGAGAAAAGATAATGGGGTTTAGCTCATTTCTTTGAAAGATCACTTCATCACTGACATCAATTCACAGAGTTCCTGAGTGATGTACTCTTTCAAACATCCTTCCTTAACTTAAAGCTATTTCACAATTTTAAGGGAGATACATGGTCTGCTATGCATCAACCAAAATACGGTAACTCAGCAAGCTGAGTGGTGCATGACAACCCCCTCAAAAAGCAGAACAACCAAATTCCTTTTGTTTTAATATTCCTTTTAACCAGCAAAAAAAAAAAAAAAAAAAAAAAAAAAAGTCTTAAAATATTCAACATTATGGAAAGTCAAAAAATAAGACTACAAGGAGGAACCAAGCTCCAAATTATTGAGTCTGTTAAAAGGAGGAGACTTTTGTTCCACTGTAAAAGAGACCAAAACATGGGGAAAATGTATGACTAAAATGTGATGTGCAACTTCTGCCTTTCTAATTCCATTAGCTGTGTTTCCACTTCTAAAAATCATTATAAAATTTTGATCTGCACTGCGAAATCCGAGTGAAGACAAGGCAGTGATAGCACTTTATTCAGTGCAGCAAACCAAGGTCAATCCACGGTGAATAATTTAAGGCTGACCCTGAACACATGCTGTGAGCCAGCCCTCATACCTCTCACTCAGTGGGATTTAGATAATTATCTCTATGACTTGTAAAAAGACAGTCTTGTTTGGTAAGGGGGAGGATTTAATGGTCAGCGTAAAAGGTCTGAAACCATCTCATCCATCCTAGTTCCTCAGCACAACTCCTTTCAGCTTCAGCTCTGCTGGAAAAGTTTCTGACCCAGTGCAATTAATCTTACAGCCAGAAACTTAGCTTTGTCATTTCTACACTTAATATCTCAACTGCCACTTGGTTAAAGTATTTTAGTATTTGCAAAAAAAAAAAAAAAAAAAAAAAAAAAAAGGGGCCTGTAGAGAAAAATATCTTTGCACAGTTCTTCCTGAAGGTTTTTATTTCTGAATGGGGTTATTTAAGTAATATTTTTCTTCTGTCTAGCACAATCCTACTTCCAAATGTTAAAAATACCTTTGGTGGAACAAGAGTGGTGCTGCTTGTCAGCTCAGTGGATTTTACTGTCTTGTCACATCAGAAATAATCCTATTATTTCTTCCTTGAACTTGCTTCATAAGGATGAAGAAAATGAAAATCTATAAAGCAAGAGATATAAAAATTAAATAAAACTCACAACACATTAAGGAGTAGAGAAACTTGCAAATATCAGCAAATTTTCAGGTGATACATTTCCTTCTAACCTGCTCAGGTCTTTTTATGCCTTATTACTTATTGGATGATCATTAGTTTCAGCACCATCTCTGTGTTCGAATCAAACCTCTAATAAGAGAGTAAGTCATTTCCCCCTAATCCTCTACAAAGTCTATGTAGAACGAAGAATTCAACTCATCCTAAATTTTAGGCAACACACTTAACATCTTTTCTCTAACTCAAATAAATCAATAACACTTTGGCTCTTTTTGGTTGCTTGGAGCCAGCTAAAAATTATCACTGCATACCCTACTAAAGGAGCAGATTTTTCCCATTACACACTTCTAGAACTGGCAATTTAAATTTTACACAGAATACAGCTAAAATCCTGTCAAAAGACTATATCCTGATCAGCAGCTACTATCTCTTCCCTTCATCCCCTTTTAGATGCTGTGATTGGTTTTGTGTACTGGAAATACTGCCATTGCCATTTCACAATTGAATAAATACTCCATTCTCAGTGCAAACAGATATATGGGTAGTTGAATCCTGGTAGATGTGGTTTTTATCTATAGAATCATAGAATTATTTAGGTTGGAAAAGAAATCTAAGATCATCAAGTCCTGCTGTTAACCCAGCGCTGCCAAGCCCACCAGTAAACAATGTTTTTAAGTGCCCTATCCATATGCTTTTTGAACACTTTCAGGCATGGTGATTCTACCACTTCCCTGGGCAGCCTGTTCCAAATCCTTACTCCCCCTTTCACTGACCAAATTTTTCCTAATACCTGATCTAGTCCTCTCCTGGCACAACTCAAGGGCATTTATTTCCTCTTGTCCTATCACTCGCTACTTGGGAGAAGAGGCCAACCACCCCCACCACTACAACCTCCTTTCAGGTAGTTATAGAGAGCAGTAAGGTTAACCCTACCATTATTCATCTATGTACTCTTATTATGTCTCACATAAATAGTCCACAAATTCAAAGCATAAAATTAAAATTCTAGAAACTTTGTACATTGTCCTTCACGCCTACCATGCCCAAGACTGTTCACCTCAGGAGACACTGCAAGGTATTATATGTTTTTCAGAGTGAATTAGAATACTTCTGCATAGCATCATGTTGTGACACCCTTTTTTTTCCCCCTGCATCTATGAAGTTATTACTGGCAAATACAAACTGCTGTACAAAGTGCTGCCCCTTTTCAAATTGCATCAGGCATACTGAGTTAATGGACCATGTTTCAGCAGAGTGGGTGGGCAGTGAACCACACAGAGTTATTTAAAATTCAGGGAGTTTTTTCTCTCCTTCCTGTGTAAAACTGTTACTTAAGCCTCTGCGGTGATCAAGTAGCAAGTGTCACTGGAGCCCGTCTAGCCTACCTTTGTGGTACATGGGAAGAAACTTCAGTAAGGCCAGTGTAACAAAAGAGATTACACCACAGTTCTCCACAGAGCTGCTAATGCATCAGAATGGGGTAAAGAAATCCAACAAAATTTAAAATTAAATAAAAATAAAGAGGACTGCTGACAAGGAAACCATCCCCATTGAAGAAATACAAGATGTAATGCTGTTCTGTTGACATTCTTTGTTCTCACTCATGACAATCATCGGGGAGATACCGAATTGAGTTGGTAACTGGAGGAAATGGCATAAAGTACCACTTAATTCACTGGAACTGTATTGATTTATACCAGCTGAGTAATGGAGGAGGAAGTGAGCTCAGTTTTGCTAACAACTCTACTGAAAGGCAGCCTGACTTTCATTTCTTTCAAGACAGCTTGGCCGAAAAGAATGTAAAACGTAAATAGGAAAGTCAGGAGGAGAAATAGAAAGCTCACTCTGGGGAAGTGGTACATCCACTGTTGAGAAGCAGAGTTGCATTTAGCACTCAGTCTCCTGCTGCTCACAGCAGTGAGGTGGTGCTGTATCTGAGAGAGCTTTAAAACACCAGCCTGGGGACTGGTAGCAGTTCATCTACAGGTACCACTGAATCTACCTGTGATCTTAGCAAACAGTTAAACATCAGCTCATGCTATGTTTGTCATCATCACTGCTCATCTGGTATTGGAAAAGCCCTAGGTGGTTTATATCTAGGACAGATGTATCTGCACCGCACGTCAGGTGCAGCGGTGATGCTGCCAAGAACTGCAGACACAACCCAGGAGATCAGCTCCTCAACGTAAGGCAGGTCTCTATCTCCCATCACCACCAATCAATATCTGAGTAGCTTTGAAAACAGATTTGTGGGCATTTTTGAAATTTTCTGCCTTGTCTGCAGCCACATACATTCATCTGAAGGAGATTCTCCCTCATTTAACAAAACAAAATGCCTGAACACTGGTACTGAACTCCTATCCTCACCACAGCAACAAATACTGTATCAAGAAGCAGACTGTTCTCTAAATAACTGCATTTTCAGTTTTGAAGACAATAATACCAAAAATCTTCACAATATGAACAATCAAAAAATTTTTGGCTGAAGATTTGTCCATGTCATGGCTTTTCCCTGGAACAGAAATGCATACATCCATCCATGATAATATAGTAACTCAGATCTTACTACCTCCATCTGCTGTTTTGCATGTGTACTATCACTTTCATCTTCAAAGCTTGAAAAAAAAGTGTTTTGATAAATAACATGGGTAATCCAGACCTCTAATAATAATGAGTATTAAAACTAACAGAGAAATTGAAGGAATCCCATTTAACTGCCTTTGCATTTTTTTTTTAATTTCCAGAAGATAGTACATCAGCATCAGCGAATCTATGCCCCCTGTTACAACTCCTGCCATGTCAGATATGGAGATACTCTTTTCTTAGCTTTGGAGCACATCCTGTGATGCATGAAACAAGCAGAACATGATGGCTTACATACAAATTTTATTGATGTTATCAGGTAGGGACTTGTCAGGAAATTTTCTAGATGTGAGTGTTCAAATATTGTATCTATTGATTATGATAAAATATTAACTTACAATTTTTTTCCTGCAACTATCATGGGTATTTTATGAAAATCATCTGGTTTTGATAACAAAGTATGATATTTGAGGTTCAAGCCATCTTAAACGTTCAATTTTTTTTTATTTTCTTGAAATTAATGCCTCCAATTTAAGAAATTTTTCCTTATGTCACGTTGTTACTATTTTTGTATAGCAGAGAGACTTGATTGTGTCCATTAAACAAGAGGATATTTATAGCAGATTTCTGGTTCTGGTTTTCTTTTTCCTACTATTAAACAGAAGGCAATTCTTCATTTCAGCTACTAGGCAACTAAAAATTTTCACAACAGTCATCAAAATTATCCAGAGAGAGGAGGAAATCTAGTGAAGACAGATGTCAAATGGGTATTGCTTATTTAATGCCTTGCTTGCAAGTGAGGAGATAAAAAGTAATTGAAAAAAACCCTGAAAGGTCGTGATCATCCATTGCATAGTATATGCTGTCATAAAATAATTCATAGCTGTTAGGAGAACACCTGGGTTAAATATGCTTCGCTGAGACTTTAAATCAAAGATAATCAATAGCAAGAAAGACTAGTGGCAGGTTCTCAGGAGCCATAGAAGATTAATGTAAAAGAAGCAGTTTGGAGAGCCCTTCAGCTTAACACTTTAGAAGGCAGATTTCCGTGAACATGGATTCTTGGATAATTTTAGTTGCTGAAAATTATGCAAACCCACTTGGGTTTGACAGGACCAAATATACAAGCAGCAGTCCATCAGAGAGATTGCTAACTTCATAAAATTAATTCTGTGAAAAAATCAACAGCAAGTGACATGATTAATTCTCTGCACAAAAGTACCAGCTTCAGGAAGCTTCAGGATCCGAAACCTTCTTGCCTTCATTTCCAAATATGGGATGATCATGTATTTACCTTTCTACAAGATATTAGAAAGATGTTTGGAAAACATTCTAAATGACAAAAACCCTTACATAAGCACTATATAGCACATGCTTGAGAATATAACTGTGTAATGACTATTGTTTTACCTTTCTGTTCCTGTAATAGGCAACTTGATGTAACAGCCAACATTTTAAGACCACTTAAGATTATCTGATCATACAATCTAACCTTCTGACTGCTATAAGTGACACAATTTTTCTCAAGATTTTCTTATATTGGGACTAGGAACTCATTTGAAGAAAAACTATGGTCACTGTTAAACAACTCATCCAATTATCAGAACTTCCACTCTGGTTAAGTAATCAATAATCCTCAAAAAATGTTACTTTCACAGACTATGAGTTATGTGTAGGCACGGAAAAATAACCTTAACAATAAGGAATAAAATCCTTTCTCATCCTTCAGCTGAGGCTGTATTCTAGTCCACTACTGGAAAAGTGAAAATATCTTATAATTGTGGGATTTGTCATATTCCACAGCAAGAATGAGTCTTATAATACATTAGAATCAGAAGTAGTAGTCTGGTTTAATTGATCTTTATTTATTTGAGCTAGAAATTTTAAAAATGTCTGTGTGATTAATATACAGCTGCTAACTCATTGTGGAACTGAGAATAACTTTGCCTGATGATTCACTGGACATTGTAGTTAATAGAAATGATCCGTGGTTGTTACTCGATAATTCTGAGCGTCCCTTCAGTCCTCTATGCCTCATTACATCACTCCGCATGAAGATGGATCATGCTATGGAAGTGTCTATTTATTTCTCTCAGAAAGAACCTAGACAGCTTTCTAGAGAGGATGTTTGGCTTTTGAATTGACAAAGCTGAGTGAATTGTTCAATTAAGTCCCATATCTTGAGACTGACTTTGGACGAGTGATGTAATAAAAGCTTGATAGCACTATTGATTATTTCAAAAAATATCAAAGATATGCAATAGACAGTGATCTTGTTCCCAAGATTGTCTTACTGGCTGCCTTGTTTAGTCTGAAATGAGATTTATTTTCAGTATGTATTACAAAAAGTCATGGAATCATTGAATAATAAATTGGTTTGGGTTCCAATTCCACCTCCTGCCGTGGACAGGGACACCTTTCACTGATCCAGATTTCTCAGATTCTCAGATTCAGTACTATCTGACTTTGAACACTTCCAGGGATAAGGAGTCCACAAACCTGTTCCAGTGCCCCCACCACTCTCACAGAAAAGAGCTTTTCCCTAATATTTGATCTAAACCTACCCTCCTTCAGCTTAAGGTCGTTTACCCGTGCCCTATCACTCCATGTCCCCGTGAACAGTCCCTCTCCATCTTTCTTGTAGGCCCTCTGTAGGTACTGGAAGGTGATCTAAGGTCTCCCCAGAGCCTTCTCTTCTCCAGGCTGAACAAACACAGTTCTCTCAGGTTGTCATCACAGGAGAGGTGCTCCAGCCCTCTGATCAATTTAGTGGCTTTCCTCTGGACTCATTGCAAGAGGTCAACATCCTTCTTATGTGGGAAGTCACAACAATTATTTTTACTGATTCCTGGTGGAAACAAAAATTCGTCTATTGAAAAAAGGAAAAATCTGAGGTGGATAGCAATAAATCTAAGTACGTTCTCCTTCATACCTCTGTCTTCTCTTCCTTCATATGAGTATGAAGTGGCAAATCATAATTATAATGCTGTGTAATTTGGTTCTTCAGTGTTGCGGCCCTTACAGTAGCCCTGACTTTACAACCATATTATAAAAGATACCCTAAGGAGAGAGAGCTCAAGGGCAAGTTGTCCTTGTGCGTGCTAATTAAGAAAAACAGCGTAGAGAAGCTGCATGTTATGCCTGAGAAACAAAGCTACAGACATTGCGGCACCGAAGCTACTCCGATAACAAAATGTTATGGAATTCCATTCCTACTCCCCGCGCTAGAAATAACCTACCAATTATTAATCGTGTACTAATTGATTCTCATGTGTTAGCCAATCTCTGTCTTTGTTACAAAGCTCCTATGCTTGGCAAAAGTGTATAAAAACTAAGCTAAAGTCATTAAAGATGGTCTTCGCTTTCCTTTCTGAAAAATCTGTGTTCTGTGTGTATCTTCTCGGCAGGAAGACCGCAACACTTCAGTGTTCCTCAAAGAAGGAAATTGGTCCAAAGAATTTTCCATGACATTGTCATGGAAACGTAACACCTTCTGCTAATGATTCTCTTTGTGTTCAACCTAAGATGGTGATCAAAAGAAGGTATGAACCTTTACCTGGCAGATCCTTTTTCCTTGGTAACACAAGCCCAAGTGGTTCTCTAATTATTTTCATGAAATCTGCATGATGAATGTCACCAGACTCCATGACTCCAGAAGCTGAGAGATGGGTTCAGAACCTTAGAGAACTAGGATTTAATCCTCACTTGTTTTGTGCACAAATGTGAGAAAAACTCATGAAATCTGGGTCTCCAAAAGTGATGACTGCTTTTCTCTGTCTTTTGGCTATTCTCTGGCTTCCTTTAAAACCCTATCAAAACCTAAAGCTATGGAGCCAGACATTCTGTTCCTTTGCAGGTGTTGTTCATCACCTTGTATTCACAGTCACGATTTTAAAGTACAATCAATTCCTGTGCTGAAATATTTCCAAAAAAGCCAAAAAGCCAAAACATCATACTCATTCCTTGGCCTTGCATTTACTTTAAAATACTTTCATTTTTCCTTCTGTCTCTATTTCTGTTGCTCTAATAGAAAAAATATTTTCCCTCTAAGCTGCAAAAATAGACATACTGGCTTGCAGTGCATTTGCCTGATGGTGTTCTAGTCTTCCTCTGTCCCTCTCCAAGAGCATTTCTTCCTGTGGAAAAACATGACAGTTTGGCTAAAATGTATTCTGCAAACTAGCTTGTTGTTCCAAGTAGCCACATACACGTCTCATCTATGCCTAAATAAATTCTATAGCAATTACAATTTCTTTACCTGAGAAAGAATCAGAGGTGCTGACTTTGTCTCAAAAGATTTTTGACGTCTCTGCACTGCGCCAACAAATGTTTTCATTGTCAGAGTGATGAAAGCAAGTAGGATATAGGTTGATCATGCATTAGATGAATGCAGTGCCTTCATTACAGAAACATGCCAAGTGTCAGTTCTGAAGGATATTGTCAAGTTGATGAACTCTTCTGAATTAGTTGTTTATTATTTTAAGCTACAAATGATTTGTAGAAATGAACATTTCAAAAATGGATAACACAAAAAAACTACAGTGGACATAGTTGATGAGTCAAAATTTCTCGTAAGCAGTCTGCAACACTGCATATATGATATACTCTATAATATATATGATATGCCGGATAACAACTTTTCTATAAAACATCTTGTTTGTCAAGAGAACTATTTACAGAGGTGTTGCAACTGAGGATTGCTTTCAAGTAATTTATAAACTTTCTAGTGTTTCTTCGAGATTATTCCCTGTTGTAATCCTTTCCTTCCTTCCCAAATTTCATAGAGATCACTGTCTTTTCTCTTCTAGCAGTTGTAACTTGTTAACAGCACAATCGCTTGTTAAGGCCAGGGGTCACTAAGATATATCCCATCAAAGAGATATGCCTTACCTTTGATTACTAATCTTTGTGAAGATTATGAGTACTTCAATTACACTGTTAAGCTTGCTTATTTGCCTCTTTGTTTCCAAAACCTCTGTTTTACTGTTACTGAAATCCTGGTCTTCTTCTGCCTCTTGGTTACTATTCTGTCTGGGAAAATTGAAAATCTATCTTCAGATAGAAATTGCAGTCTCCACTGTTGCCTGATTTTTTTCTACTTCATCGGCTGTGCATTGCACAGTATTTGGATGGCTGGCTTTGCTTTGTGTTTTTATTTGATGTCATTCCCAGTGCACAACTCTCTTTGGCAGCAATAGACTGTCCATCATGTGAAACAGACAACCACAGAACTTGTCTGTGTTTTCTGATCCAACAGATGAGTCAACACTGCCTCCTCACTCCTATCTGTGTTGCCATTCCATCAGTCACTTTACTATCTATGCCATTTTCATGTTGTTTCGTGAGTACACAAAACAGGACATTTTGTGCTCATGTTCCCATGTGATGTTGAGCTGTTTAAATTTAGTGGCAGGTTCTATGACTCAGTGCTTCATTAGGATGGATGGGATATGTTTTCCTTGTGCATGCCTTCAGCTTCCTGATGCCAGGTACAGCCCACAGCAACATGATATTTCTTTTCTCATGGTAAAAATGTTACCTGTAAAAAGAACTCTGTATTTTCTCTAGGTGAGGATGTTCCCCCATTTACACTGACCACCTCTGCAATCAAGATGAGATCCACAGACTTTTTCATCCAGATGTTCTTGTTCAAAGATTTCCAGAGGAAGAGGAAGCTTTGTCATTCAATATACTGGACTTTTATCCTGGATCAATTTAGTGGAATTTCTTTTGTCACTTATGATAAGCCCTGCTTTCTTTCATATTGTATATTAACTGTCTTCCAAGCAGTGTGACACACCTGTCCAATGTTACATACCTACCACGCTCAGTGTTAAATTATACAGATGCAATGTGACCTCTTTGCAAACCTTAAAGAGGTTAAGGCTCTTAAAGCTTCCCTCCCAGCTGAAGGAATTTTCTCATGAGTAAGCCTATAGACCCTTTGTGGAGTTCTAACTTTTGTCTGATCTCTGAATTTCCTCCTTGAAGCACATATTCTATTAAAATTTTGACCAAAATCACCATGACTTTTCCCCTTCTTCTCTCACAAGGTTTTAGTTACACTACTGTCAGAGACTGAAATATTATAGTTTTATGAGTTAAACATTTTTCCCTGCTTTTTGGAACTGTGTTACAAAAGGTTGCAAAGAGGAGCTCCCCTCCCCTCAGAGGGGACAGAGGCACCCAACTGCCCGCTGATGGAGATAAGATAACAACACAGAGCCAAGGGACTTGGAAAGGACACACAGCTTAACACCTCCCTAGGACGGCTATCAGCTGCTCGCATGAAAGGGAGGGGGGAGAAAAGAGGCCTTGGGTGTGTTGGGTGTGTATCCGCAGCAGAAGGGAGACATACCCGACATAGAGGCCCCCCCCAAAAAGGAGCCCCGAGAGCACCAGAGCTGATGCAACAGACCCCCAGTGTTGCAAGGGACAGTGTCTGCAAAAGGGAGGTACATGGGCGTTTTTTACCTGGCTCAAAACGTATATTAACCCACGAAATTCTCTACTCGACCCGGCTTCTCGGCGCCCCGGCTTCCTGGTGGCCCCGGCAGCCCAGGGCGGCCCGGCGTGGCCCGGCCCGGCCCAGCTCAGCAGCCCGGCATGGCGTGGTGGCGTGGACATGGCACCAACAGGGGACCTTCAGCACCACCAGAAGATCAGATGGAGGAGAACGAGCCATCAGGAGCCTCGGATGGGTGATATGCTGCCATCTAACCCTGGTCTCCCCCCTTCCTGTCTCCCCCAGTCCCCCCCACGCACACCTCTTTCTTTCTTTCTTTCTTTTTTTTCTCTTTCCTTTCTCTCTGCCTCTTTTACTATTAAATAAAATACACCAATTTTTTGGCAACAACATCTAATCTCGTTTGATTTCAGTCTCATGTGGGAACATTTTAGAATCTTGCATGTTATTTCCGGTTTATGCCCAGACTCTTAGCATTCTTGGCCTTTCTGGGTGTAAACCAGTTCGTAACAACTACTAAACTGGTAACTAACCCAAAAGTTACTGAGTAAGAAGCTTTGTTGAAGAATTGTTTTGCACTTAATGGTACTCCTCCATTTCATCCCCTATGAACTGCAAGGCACAATATCTATTGTTCTTCCCCTTTGTTTCTTTTACTAACAGCTCCAGGTTGCTTGTGTTTTGCATGCCCTTTGCCTGTGATGCCTTAAATGGCTACATGAAAACAGAGACTAGACAGGAATAAGGGAATAAAAGTAAGTATTTATTTGAAAGGCCTTCAAAGGCACACCCTGGGGGTACACCCTGGGGCTCCTGTCCCCGTGGATTCCAAGATGGATGACAGGTCATGAGTTCATCACACTTTTATAGGTTTGGTCCATTTGTACATCAGCATAAATTTGCCAATTAAAACTTTAGCTAATGATGTAATTCCCCCAAGCTTGCCCCCTCTCTCCAAGATGATAGTCTACACTTTTTGGGCCTAGGACAGTTTGGGTGTCCTTGGAGAGCAAGCTAGAGAGGCTTTGTTATTCCTGTCTTGGCATAAGAGAGTGGTAGCTAACAAGCTACAGGAAACTTCAGTTACACTAGGCAGCTCACGATTTGAAAAAATATAAAAGTTAAAACCTAAGGCATTACTTGGCTATATTTTTTCCAATCTAAAATCACCTTTTATCATTTTTGTGGGTTAATATTATGGCTAACTGCACCATCTATCAGCAAACAAATTGCTCTTTGATATAAAAAGAGATCATAAAAAACAGCATCCTTCTTCTTCAGTGCCAAGACAACCTTGGGATCTGGCAAGCTTGTTAGAAATGCTTTCCTCCTACTGGTTAGTGAAGAAAGCAAGATTCTCTTCCTTACTTCCTCCCTTCCTCCCTCCCTCCCTCCCTTCCTTCTGTCCTTCCTTCCTTCCATTTCAGCCTTTAGAATTCATTTATTATTTTCAAACTCTATTTCAAACCCTACTTTGCTTTCCATAAGTCAGGCATTTTTATGCATATTTCTGCTTTCTGGCTTCTATGCTATATAAACTGGATTATGCTGCTTCTCTTCTTGGTCCTCCTGTCCTGGTCTAAAAAGAGTTATTTTTCTTAGTCTCATGGACTTGCTCCAAGTTTACACATTCCGTAGACAAATTCTGTCCTTGGCAGTAGATAAGGTCTCTCTGAAGCTATATTAGTTTCTCTCAAGGGTGTGTCCCAACACCTGGAAGCAGCTGCATTGCATATGATACTACCTTCAATAAGGGTGAGTAATGCCATATTAACATAACATGCAATGCCTCCAAAGGTCCATGTGGAAGCCAAAGTTCTTCACTTTGGTATATATTCTCTCATCTGCTGCTTGGTTTTGTCCTTAAAAGCAATTTCTTTCTAAAGACTCATTGTATGAGGGATTGCAACACTCATATAGTCATATTTTTGATTCTTTCAGCATGTTATGCATTAGTATTGACAGAAGGGTCTCATTCACTCCTTACTCTTCTTCTCCATTGAAACAAAATTCCTAGCATCTCTTTATTTTGTATCTGGTGCTCTCCTTCCTAAGGACGAGCTGAAAGACAAGACAGCTAAAAGCTTAGTAAAGTCAAGAAAAAATTTCTTTTAAAATGTCTAATGTCTAATAAATACAATTATACTGTATTTCTAGGCTTTAATTCAGAATATAAGTTACTATAATGGTTAATACTGATGTTGATGATTTCACAGCAATTTCTTCCAAGGTTAACAACCATGTAAGAAAAGTTAAGTTCATATGGAGGTTGCAGTCCAGATAATAGCAAAGCATTCTCATCCCTCAGGGGTGACTGCTTCACTGTTTTGGTCCATTTAAAGCTATTACAGCTACCAGCAACTGAGAGAGTGTATCACACACTCGGATCATCAGGCATTCAACATTTATCAGTATCAAGATATACAAAATGTACTGTGGTATCAACAGAGTCTTGAGATTGATATCTAAAAGGAACAGTCAAAACTTGGGAGATGGTCATAATTATTTACAAGAACCCACATAAAAACAGAACTGAATGTGTATGAAATGTCTCAGGATGAATATAAAAAACACCAATGTGATGTTTGGCCCCTGGAAAAGAGGAACCTAGTGAGTATGTGCTCTCAAAAATAAGTATGAGCCAAGTGTCCTCCTTGGGCAATCACATTGCAAAAAATAGTTTTAAATAGCTATGAAATTACAAATCCTACAATAACATAAAATTAAGATAATATTGCTGGTAATTGCAATATCAGAGTCAGAAATAACTTCTCTTACAGGGTGAGGGTGGTGGCTGTGTGTTCTACCATTCAAACCACACGCTTATGGAAAGTATCTACTGCGGGACAGTAAAGTCCAATATTCAGGAAAGAGGTTTCATTAATTTTTACATGGAAGACAGATTTCTGCAGCATATAGAAATACATTAGGTATTATAGCATCATTCATCTTTATGTATTACTGTGTTCCAGTCTTGGCTATTCCAGTATAATATATTCCAGATCTGGCACAGCCTTATTGCAATGGAGAAATTATCTACAATGCTGACCTATTATAACAGACACTAGATGCAATCTCATGCATTTATGTAACATTTAAATGGATTTATTCAAATTGGTGAAAACCTTTCTTTAGTTCCTCCAAATAAAGAGCCATTAACAGTTATATTGACAAAAACTTATAGACTCTTCTGTGATAATGTATTCTGTTCTCAGTCTGCAGACTGAGAACATTTTCATAGCATTTCTTTGCAGATTAATTGATCTAACTGCAACAAGGGCTCTTATCATTCCTCTGCCAGAGATGAATATTGCTGCTAATCATGATGCAATTGGTGCAATTTTGGTTCGTTATGAATAGCAGAGGAGATCATGTTTATGATGAGGTGGCCCTGAATTTAGTAAGGCCACTGTAAACAGGAGAAACGAAGCAGCAATAAACCATTGTCATGGCTTTATCTCAGCTGACATTCAGCCCCACAGGGCCTCTTGCTCACTCTTCCACCACATGAGGATGGAAGAATAAGAGTAACAAAATATGTAGATTAAGATAAAGACAATTTAATAGGGAAAGCAAAAACCATGCAAGCAAGCAAAGCAAAACAAGGAAGTAATTCATCTCTTTCTATGGGCAGGCAAGTGTTCAGCCATTCCCAGGAGAGCAGGGCCACATCAAGTGTAACAGTGACTTGGGAAGACAAATGCCATCACCCTGAACCTCCCTCTTTTTCTTCTCCCCCCAGCTTCATCTGCTGAGCACATCACCATGTGATATGGAACATCCCTTGGGTCAATCGGGCTGTGTCCCCCCCTAACTGCTTGTGCACCCCCAGCCTCCTCCCTGGTGGGGTGGGGTGAGAAGCAGGAAAGGCCTTGATTCTGAGGACTGATCAACAGTAACTAAAAGACCTCTGTATTATTAGCAATGCTTCCAGCACAAATCTGAAACACAGCTCCATAATATCTACTACAGAAAAAAATAATTCCAGCACAGCAGTAAAATAAGCAGATAAGCATCCAAAAGTATAGAGAGCATCTCTGTTGATGAAGGCAGTCTGATGTCTCCCTGTCAACAAAGCAGCATCACCAGGGTGCCACTTACACATTTATTGGCAGTGTCCCTGCTGCAGATGCTGTTAGTCAGCTATGCAGGGAGATATTTTACTGCTGTTCTTTTGTTCCCATGCACTGCACAGGGCTGGACAAACATAAATGAAGGGATTATTGTCCATGTCATCTGTCCTAGAGGAAAACCATTCCTCTATAGGATCAGAAGTCCACGCCAGGGGAAGGGTCAGGTTTCCAAGACTGATACTTTCTCCCTTTTTCCCTGTTTGGCCCAGCTATGGGCACAGCATGGTGGTGTTCAACATCAGTAGAATATTAAGGATACAGGCATGATTAAAGCATTTTTCATGTAAGGAAGAGGATAATTTCACTTATCTTTATAAAAACTATAGATGTTATTTCATTTGGCCTCTATAGATTAGCAATGTAAAGAGACAACTACTTCCAAGAGGAAATTGATCTTCTCACCTTGGAAATTTACATCAGGACAGGAAAAGTTGTCATCTAGAGATATCTCACGCTCCATTTTTCCATATAGCAGGTAAAATATATGACTAGAACAGAGTAAAGACTCATCCTTAAACATTTAAAAAGGTGAGGAGAATGACTTTTACTGTCAGTTTTCACTGGGAGGCAAATGTAGCCTTTCTCAAAATCTGACAAATATCAGCACCAATGGGAATGGAACTGATAACATATAAATCTGACTACAATTCCCAAGCCATTTAATTGTCAATGAGAAAGACTCAGTATTTTGCAGAGGGAAAAGAAATAACTCAGGTGACTGAATTGACTGCTTTAATGGTGAAGAGGACTCTTCAAAGGAGAGAGCAGTGGAAGTTTTTTACCTTGAATTCAGCAAGTGTTCCAACCATGTATCCCATTATATCCCCACAAACAAACGAATGAAGTAAAGGACTGCATAAGTAAACAGTGAGGTGGATGGAAACTGGCTGAATGCTGGACTCAAAGGATTGTGATCAGCAGTACAAATTCCGACTGAAGAAGAGCCACGAGTGGTGTACTCCAAAGATCTGTACTCACTCAGGTCAGCACTGCCCAAAATCTTTATCAAGGATTTGGTGATGGGACAGGATGCACCCTCAGCAAGTCTGCAGGCAATACAATCTGGGAATAGGGCTTGATGCACCAGAGGATTGTGCTAACATTCAGAGGGACCTCACAGGCTGAAGAACCTCATGAAGTCCAAGAAAGGGAAATGTCAACTCCTGCTCCTGGTGAGAAATAACCGCAAGCACCACGGCTGGGTGTGGCTAACAGCTGGACAGCATCTCTGCAGACAAGGACCAGAGAGCCTGCATGAACACCAAGATGAATATAAGCCAGCAACCAACCCTCACAGGAAAGGAGGCCAACAGCCTCCTGGGCTGCATCACACAGAGTGTTGCTAGCAGGTTGAGGGAGGTGATCCCTTCCCTCTTCTAAACACTGGTAAGACATAGCTGCACTTCTGGGTTCATTTCTGAGCTTCCCACTACAACAGATATGGACAAACTGGAGTGAGTTCCAGAAAGAGCTACAAAGATGTCTGAGGCCTTGGGAAATCTGACATATGAGGAGAGGCTGTGAGAGCTGTGACTCAGCAGCCCAACAAAAGAGAAAGCTCATGGGGAATTCTGACAATGTATAAAAGAACCAGAGATGGAGGAAAAAGAAAGAGCCGAACCCTTCCCAATAACACCTAGTGATGGGATAAGACACAATGGGCACAAACTGAAATACAGGAAATACCACTCAAATGGAAGACAAACCTGTTTCACAGTGAGTGTGTAAAACACTGGCACGGGTTGCACATAGAGGCTGTAGAGTGTCCATACTTGAAGATACTCAAAACTCATCTAGGCGAGATGTTGGGAAACCAGCTTTAGTTGACCCTACTTGGAGCAGGGGTTTGGACTAGGAAGTCTCCAGACATGCCTTTCTGTCTCCACTGTTCTATGATTTGAAGATTGTAGACTAGAAAAATCATAAAGACCTCTTTTGTCCTCACCTAAACCATAAGCTTTGATGTAAAAACCTTGAAAAACACAACTCAGAATTTCTAAGAAGTACTTGACTGTTCTTAGCCACACTTCTAAATGCTGTTGCAGACACTGAGCAGCAGAGCAAGAATAATTCGGCTTGCACAGTTCTTCAACATTATTTAACTAATGACTGCATCATTTGTATACTCTATTATCTTAGTTTACCTTAAAGTCTTAGATATAGTAAAATGTTCTTTAAACTGAATGATATATGCCATGGTTTTATTTTCTTTTTTCCTTGAACAGCTTTCTAAAAATCTTCTCCATATCACCTTGCTTTTGGTCATTAAAAGTCAGATGAAAATAAGTTTTTTGGGATTCTTGGTTATGAACTGTCCTACACCTGTATCTTTGTTCTCTGTCTATCATAGATGTCTTCTGCACTAACACAATTGTTCTCACTGTCTTTTAACCACATAAGCTGTTTTGATCTGTTCTGGCTCTGGTGCACTTTGGACCCCATGCCTCTAGGAAGCTAACAGGACTGGATCTCTGACAGAAACCAATTATTTTAACACCAATTATCCTCACTCTCAGTTTGATTTGATAGAAAAAGCATTTTATGTTTTTATAAATTTTGACTGTCTAAGCAGCTTTCTGATGCTTCTCCAGAAGCCTATTTCTCTTTGTGTTTACTAGATCTCAGCAGTATATCCAAATCACTCTCTGCTTTTTTATTACCTGCAAGACCAGAAGTCTGGATTTAGATTTAGCTTTTCCAGTTGTCTTTTCTCAGAGTTTGCAGCAACTGCACCTGAGTGCAGTGGAGGGGAACAGCTGTGTTTTGTCATTCCCTGCTCAAGGGTCTGAGCTATGGGTGATTCTTGGACGAAGGAAAAAGCAGTCAGTTTTCTTCACAGATAAATTAAGTGGGGGGGGAAAAAAACCATAAAAAGTCTTTGGGTTCACTAATAATTTTGTTGAATTAGGTATAACAGAATTTTTCCCACAATGACTAGACTGTTTTGGTTCTTTGAAGTCATCTTATGGAAGAGCTCCAAACATCTGGAGCCTTTCGTTTTTATGACACTTCCTTTAGTGACAGACCTGGAAATAGCTCATCAAGCATAATGACAATGGGATAAGTTAAAATTTGGTGTTAATGCCTCTTCTGAGATGCTCATGTCTATTTTGTAGCTGATAAATTCCCTGGGTTAAATTATATCCTTGGATAGGAAATGGCTATCACAAAAACAATGAGAGTTTGACATGGCCATCAAGGGATTATAAATAGCCCTCAGGGAAAATGATACAAACATATTGCCTCTTCTACTACTTGAATCTACTAATTAGGAAATCAGAATGCGATAGAAAAATGTTGTTGGCGAGCAGATGCATTTGCAAGTGCTTATTGCAAGTCTGGTTACTAAAGCTAACAAATACAGCAGAGCACTCAATATTTTGCCATGAACTTAGAAGTCTAATGAAGTGCTACTATCAATCCTATGTAAATCCCCACAAGTATGGCAAGCATTTTGCCAAAGATCACCTCTACCTATGAAACATTTTTCTTCTGACTTAAATGAAATACAGGTAATTTTTTTTTTTTTTTTGCTGGCCAGCCTTCGCGTACGAAGATCCGGGGAAGGCCTCTTTTTTCCTTTCAGACCTCCCAGCCTGCGCACTGGATTTTTTAGGTGAGACACAGGGCGCGCAGATCTGAGCCCACCCTTTAATCCCGAGGTTCAATCTGCCGGGCCAAAGCGATTCTGGACAGTGGCAGCTGAGGTCCTCCTCAGGACGTAGGCAGATTGCCCCCTTGCAGGGCTAATGAGCACTGCCTGCCCGGGGAGCATCCTAGCCGGGAATCGAACCCGGGCCCCAGCAATTGCTATGCCGGATGCTTAACCACTACACCTCCAGGGCTCCCAATACAGGTAATACATTGATCTCATTGGCACATTGCATTCTCCCCAACTGTTATGTCCACACTTTTTTCACAGTATATTGTAAATTTTTCAGGATGCTCTTGAAGTGGCTGTGATTTCAGCATACATGAGATTCACCAATTTTAGATATCTGTGGTATAAGGCAGTCACTCCAACACATTAAATAGTTAACTGAGTTAGTCCTACCAGACAACTGATAACCAAGATACATTAAAAGTAAAGCTCATAACGAGCATGAACTTGTCACTAAAACACAGATGGTCTTTTAGCTTTCACTTTTATGTTCCTGAGAACTTTAAGTAAGCATTGAGTATCCAGTCTGCCATAAAGCAGTGCGTAAAGAGGTGAGCTTAAGTTAAACTACCTAGATTAGAAAACCCTATTCAAAAGCTAAAATCCCACCCACATTCATCAAATAAGGCTTTGTGGCTTACAGCTTCTGATATCTTCTTGCTCTGCGCCATGACTTTTCAAAACTGCATAGGTCATCAAGCAATTTAGGAATACATGCAAAAAAAAGAGTGAGATTTATTTCCTTGAGCTGTCACAGATTGAATAAAATTGTGACAAATTGTCATTGGTTTCCATATTTATGCACATTTCCTGATCTCTTGACAAGACACCTACCCCTTGAGATGACCTGTATTCACTTTATTCTGATTCTGTGTTTTCCTTTTAAATTGAGTGTAGATAGAAACATGATCTGAATGGAAAATTTAAAAATATTTGTCTGCAGATGAAACATGATGCATCAGAAAGCAAGTCCCTTGATTTCTTCCTCCCACTGAAACATGTCAGCATCCACATGGTCTGTGGACTTGACACATGTGAGATTACCTTGCTTTTATAAATTTTGTTGAATGGAAGTGATTGCTGTTGATGTTTGTTTTGCTCAAAGGCATAATACTTCTAAGTTTCCACAAAAATATCTGTCAAAGACAATTGGAACATTTTGAGCACCTTTGTCCCAGACTGGTGCTGTAATCACTGATGTGTATTAGGAGCATCTTTACAAGGCTTTATGTTGAGTCCTGAAACCAATTTTACAGTGAAGTAAATCTGGCCTGGGTGCTGGTAACTAAACATGCTGCAACTGAAATATATTTTATGACAAAAGTTGGACCCAATAATAAGTTAGAGTTGATGCTTAGAGTTCAATCATAGTAAGTCACTCACCTCCTCAAGACTGAGAAATAAACGTCCCAGGCCAGTAACAACACGCAGGTCCTGATCTTTCACCAAAGAGCGTGAGGGTGCAGGGAACCTGTGAAAGGTTTGACTTCCCTACATGCAGAGGGTAGAGCAAAATCATTCCCACCTCTCACAATGAAGGTGAGGCTGGAATAACCCTAAAAGTCCTAAACAGAAGTTATTAAGGTGTCACCTTTCAGGAAACAGAGGTGATAAGCAAGCACTTCTGTATAGAAGAGTCTCTTCAATTAATCCTATGATAATTTGTTTCTGCATTTTTGAAACAAGCATATTTAAGACCTTTGATGATATTAACTTGTGGAGGAAAAAATAGCTGATATGTAAACCTATCTATGTAATTTGCTTTAGCAATAGGCTTTTTTTTTCTTTAAGAATGAGTAAGATACTGGCTTGGAAAAAACTGACTTAGGATAGAAGCACTGTGTCCCTATAGGGTTGATCTGTGGTCTTTCATGTTTTCGTCTGTGCCTTTCTTTAGCTGTTTCAAGGCCAGACTTAAAACTGAATATTCCAGAGAAAAAAACGAAAATAAATTAAATGAACACTGTGTAATGAGATAGATTATTGAGCTTGTCTAAAAAAGCATTTAATCTCAGACTGAGATACTTTCTTCTTTAAAACACTTTGTTCTGCATCCAGTGGTTGTCTTATTGTCCTGAAAACTCATCTACTTTGTAGAATAGTCAACTCTCCAGATCTCAGTGACTTACCAAAGGTACTTGTTGGATCAGAATTGGATGAAGCATGAGAAACTGCTGACCTTCCTGACAAAACAGATCTTCTCAGAAGCAGTTGGATTTTGAAGAACAGGTAGAATTAAAAGTTGAACCTTTAGTTGACTGAGGGTGTAATAAACTATCTCTTAGGGACTTAAAATGGATTCAACGCCCACTCAGTTCCAGGAAACAAGGTGAATGATCCATGTTCTTGCAGTATAAAATCCACGTGCACCAAAAGCTGCCTTCTGACAGGAGTTAAAAAGTCTTAACTTAGCTGTCTCACCTCCTCCTTTTATTTAGGCTCATAATTTCTCTTCCTTTAGAATTGGACAAGACCCCTTGTGGGTTCCAACATCTCACATACAGAACTGAAAGTGAGCTCACACAGAACATTGAAAGAGATTTTAACAAGAAAATGGGGTCTCCTGCAACATGGGGCAAAGGGTTTGGCCCAAGGTGTTAACCAGATGCTTGTACATAACAAATTCCTTTTATTCTCCTCCCCCATTTTCCCAAGCTTGTTCTTTTCCAGCCCATCTTCATCTCCCTTTTTCTGGCTCCCAAATAAACAACCTGCATGTTACTTATCTCTCTCAGACCCATTTTTGTTACCTTTGTGCCCAAACTTGGCATCTCTGATGCTGTTATCTTGATAATTTCAGCCATATTGGGTTTTCTAGACCTTGCCACCTCAGTTTCCAGAGTTCCCCAGTGCTTCTCTGAAGATATCAGTGGGGCCTGGCTGCTTCTCACACAATTCCCCCTTAAGCACCTGTAAAATTTGATTTTTAATAATTTTTTTTTAAATCCTTGATAGCGTTATCCATGGCTTTTGCCATCTCCTCTCACTGCTGCTTGTTACCTCCCACAGTTTCTCAGTCTGTTCAGCTAAGCCTCAGGTTGGGCCCTAGTCTGCTTACCTTACCAGGGACATTTTTATTGAGAAAATGTTAGCAGTGAAGAATAATTTTCCCACTTTTTTTTTTTTTTTTGGCAAAGAGTATATTCTGGAGATAGATTTCTGCATATTGTACTACTGAATATCCTTGACACATACAGGTTAAATGACTACAGTAGGGGTAATATTCATTTCACTTAAATTTAAATATTTATAAGTCATCTAACTGTGCTAAATCCGGGTGACTCTTGTAAATTCTTCACCAGTATTAAAGACAAATGGACAACTCTCATTTGATCCCATCCTATTACCAGTGCCTTAAAAGACACTGACTAGTCCTCTGAAAGGAGCTTACATTGACATATCTTTTATATAGGGGATCTCACGTGCAATGAATTCAATCCTAAAGGCATTCAGGATGGATTAGTCATCTTAATCACTACAAATATTAAATTGGGATAACTTTTTTTCAAGTTAAATGATTTTATGATCTAGTTTGATTATTGTTTCAGGTTTGAAAGATCTTCCCAAACTCTTTCTCAATTTCTTTGCTTTGCAGGAATAATAGGTCTAAATTTTGAGCACTCATACTGCTTCCATAGTGGAGCCCTCAAACATTTGATCAAAACATTTGATTTAGAGAGAGGAATTGCATTTCAAGAATAAAATCACTCCACTCAAATTAATCCATCAGTTACAATCACAGTATGATAACCATAATGCTTCAAAATGCTTCATGCAGAGTTTGTTCCCCCATCGCTATGATAAACTCTATCCAGTGGTAATTCTGAGTGACAAAAGAAACTCATAAAGGGCCAGATGATGGAGGAAAAAAAAAAAAAGCTTAAAAGTACATTCAATCAAGTTTCTTATACCAGGAGCCACAGAATTTTCTCTCTTTTCTAGTCCAGCAATTTGGAAGATCTTCCAAATGAACTCCCAAGTCAGCCAGTCTCCCCAGTAAAGCATTTTCAAAATCTGCTGAAACACATTTAATCTCCCAAAGATTATTATTATTATATGTACAATTTTCACATTCTACAAAAGGGGCCTCTTTTCTTTGGCCCTGCAAGATCTCTCAGACAATGAACCAACACATTCAACCTACACAAAACCAGAGCTGATTTGTATGGCTAAAAGCAAAACAATTCCAGCTCAAACCTGTGTGAGAATGAACCTGCAACAGGGACTCTCATGTTCTCCTTGCCTTTCAGCACAGACAAACTCAAAGGTTTTCGCAGGGAAGGTGTTTTCTTTATGGCAGTGCCTGTACATCTGTATTTAAGACATCTAGGCAAATGTGAACAGCACTTATCTGTGGGCCACAACATACAAATATAAAATATACAGAGCTGGAAGGTAAATCTGTACAAAACATGAGGTAAAAATTCCTACTCTGGATATGTGGATGAGTATTTCCTATAGGCATATGTGCCCTTATACTGGTTCCTTTCCAGCTCATTTTAAAGGTTTTTATTTGAAAAGACTAAAGTTTCTTACTCTTTGGATCCAGGCATATTACTTGTAAATTAAATAATTTGTGAGGCACAACTTAGAAGCATCACAATCAGTGATTATTCCCTTCTCTCACAACTGGGAACCTGAAGCAATGACAGGCAAGATTCGGAGGTGAGACAGGAATAGGTCCACAAGATCCCGTGGATCACAACCACTGTGCTGTTTCCTTGATCTGTCCATTTCACAGTCCTAAAATGAGCAGGAAGATAGAGTTTGCCCAGATCCCTCATCTGGTGTCCTCTGCTACAAATACTAGGTGAGATGACCTCGTCAATAGGATTGACAGTATTCTGTCTGAGCGAGCTAGAAATACAGCAAAAACTGCAAAGCCTTTTCATGCTAAATTGGACTCTGAATCATCTGTACCTGTAGTGTTGAGAAAAACAGGTCAATACACTTTGCAACTCTTGTTTACTGATATGTTTTATGCTGTTAACACAGAACAAATACGTTTACTTTAAAAATAATTTTTTTGTTGGTGCTTTCTTGAGATTTATGGGGTTTAATGTTTGCTGACTCTTTGGTTTGGATTGGTTGGGATTTTTCAGTTCTAATTGTGCAAGGCTTGAAATGCATCTGTTTAATATTAACAACTTCTAGGCACTGGACTTAAGATAAATGAAGCAAGAGAGAACTATTTCTAAAAGCCAACAAGTAGGGGGCTGACTGGACCTCTGGGGAGAGTCAAAGGTACATTAATCTTTAGAAATGAGACAGAGTCTGATGCAAAGTCATGAAGCTGTCTGACATCAGAAGATTAGATTTTATCTGCACTTTGTCCTTTTTAGGAGCAAGATTTAGAACTGACAAAAACACATGATGGAAACTGGTAAAAAAAGAAACATGAGTGAACAATACGATCACTTAAAATTTGACCTAAAAACCACTGATTAGGACTTCTCTTGTTCTTTCACTGTGTGTCACTTCTCTGTTCCTCCTCCCTCTGAATTGCAGTTGCAGGTCATGTGAAGACAGCTCTAACTCCTATTATCAGATAACCAGCACAGCTCCAGGCTTCAAAGTAAGGAAACTCTATCAACTTTATTTTTTCATAAAATATTGGTAGAGAAACTTTGTATCAGTATGTTCTGAGTGGTTTCTTTCTACTCCATCACTAGTATCATAAACTACATGTCTTTCACAGACTAAATTATTTTTAAAAATTTTAAAAATCCTCCAAATGAGCTTTCAGGCTAATTTAGTAGAAGTATGGTCGAGTGAAATGTTTTGCTGCCTCATCCAGTGGTAGTAGGTTCAATAACCAAGAAAATCAGATCTGCAGGGGTGAACTGTGCTGTTCTTGGTTTGGCAACACAATTGCTGTAACACCTCCTCATCAGCCACACAGGCTGCTAAAGAGACTTTGGCCTCCTGCTTCATCTTAAGTAACTAGTACTGTACTTAGGGTACTAGAAAGACATGCCTTAGAAATCCCCCTGGATTAGCCCTTGGAATGGCTCTGATGGGGGGGAAACATCTTGTATTTATTAGAACCATTTTTGGAGTTCAATGATACGCAAAAAGCTCCTTGATGGAAAAATTTGAAAACAAACTAGAAAAAGAAAGACACAGCCCCACAGGGTAACGAATCCTGCATCCATCCCACCCATCTTTTAACTCCTAAGAGTAGGTCTGTGAAGCTAAACAAGGGGTATAAAAAAGCAAGCTGAAGTACTGGACCTAGACACTGGTTAACTCTCTCTCCTCCTAGGTTTCTTTTGCTCTAGTCCAATCAGCTGTCCCGATTAAATATCTGCAACAGAGAAAGCCAAATCCAAAGAGTGTGAAGATGACTTAGTAACAGGTGAATGATTTTGCAGTACACTTTTGTACTGCTAAATTTGTGCACTCAAGGTGGTCACATGTCGACTAGAGTCAACAAAAATCTCTGAATTCTGGGATCTGAGTTCCCATCTGATGGTTTCTTTTCCATTGAAAAAGGATGGGAATGTTCTCTGCAAACCTGTGTTCCCAAATATGGGATTTTCCTCCCACTGTGCAAGAAGCCATCCCACACACGGAGTTGAGATATTTGATCTCATTAAATATCTGTGTGGAGATAGGTGCTAGGTGATAAATCCACAAAGTTAACACACCTTCAGCAGGCCAAATGCTCATTTTTATACACTTTGACAATAAAAAAAATGCCATCTCCTCTGTATGTAGAATTTAAATCTACAGTCATTGGCTTTTCATTCTCTGGTCTCAGTTCAACTACAAAGATACAGTGGACACTGATTTTACTGTGCATGTGAAGGAGCTTATATGAATTAAGGGGCAATGGCTGCCTATCAGTGAGTGCTTCACTGAGCAAATGAACACAAAGGTCAAGCAAAGCTGTTCTTTGGTTTTGTAGTTTGATTTACAGTGTTCTCCCATTCTTTCTTCTCAGGTCATGGCTCTTGGTTCCTGCAGGGTAGTTATTCCCTCATTTTTCAGAAGTTCTTTTATTTGTTCTGTACTATAGTGAATTTTTAACCTTCTCACGGTGCTTTATTCCACAAACCTACATACCTTATTTAAGCACAAAAACCTATAGCTTCCTACAATCTGGCATCAATCATGTTTTTAATAATGCTCTGGCAAAAAGAAAAAAACAGAGATGTCATTTTCCCTTTAGCAAATGGATGTTCATCAGAATTAAAGACAGCAAATTCCCTAGAGCAGGAAAGCAACCACTGCCAGCAGTGTTTCACAAGTTTTGTGTTGTGCAATAAGCATAAGAAAGAAGCTGTTCCATCTGAGTGTGCGAGCAAAACCAGTGCAAGGAGCAGTAGAAAGCACTGGCAAAGTTTCTGTGAAAGCATGCAATAAGCATTTTCTGCTCAAAGCAGTGCACTGCACATCAGCACTGTTCCAGAGGAAGTGGCTGCTGGCTGCTGTCCCCAGATCATGAATCAAGAGTTAATCATCCTCCAAAAGTCAGTCACAAGGCATTAAGCTGTGGTTTGAATGCCTCAGCTCAGAGATCTTCTCTGAAACCTGGCTGCTAGTTAGCTTACTGCCTTTGCCTTTTTTGAAGTCATTTAAACCTAGCAGCAATATTTCATGTAATTAGATCTACTAATCACAAATGCATGGTTTTTAGAATGCATGAATTTTTTTGGGGTTTTTTTTTTTTGGACAAAATCTACAAAGCTCTCCGAAAAAGGAACACTGTCATATTTATTACTTTGCTCTCTGGTTTCAATTGCCTGTCCTCTTTTCCCAGTTCATTACTAAACCTTCATTTCGCAAAGCTACTTTAATTAACCTCTGCTCTTTGTTTCCTTTATTCCAAGTGTACCCCTTGTTCCTTTCTCTGGTTTCTGTTTTCATACAGCAACAATCACCAGCATGCATGAATGTAGTCATCAGGTTCCAAGAAACATGTTTTTTGCAGCTAGGTTGTGTAAATGCATGAAGCACTGGTGAATGAATAAATTTACTTATCTTTTATGCTATCACAGTCAGAAGACAGACAAATGCTTGAAAAACAAACAGGCAACAGGTCAGGAAAATCCAGGAACAGTATTGAGCAGAGCTGGCTAATGGAGATGCCAGGAATGCCTGCAGCTTGGCCATTCAGCTCTCACACTAAATGCTTCGTTTTGTCTCTGCCAGGTGGAGGTAATGGCTTGGGCTCCAGATGGGTCACTATGCTTTTGATAAATATAAATGCTTGTGGAAGATTTGGCTCTCAAGTAACAGGCAGAGACCACATTCCCCTATCATTTTTCTCAGTTTGGGATCACCTATAAGAACACCTCTAGTTTTTTCCTTGATGAATCAAAACGTTAAAGGACTGTGCAGCTCCACTGATGTTGAACTTGCATGATTATACATGAGTTATACAAGGCCACATGAGGAGTTTGAGGCTTAGACAGACATCCTTCTGCCACTACCCACTTTCTCCACCCATTCAAATTAGGGTGACCTCACTGTACATGAAATTGCCATGGAAGCTGTGCCTTGCCAAACACGTGGCAGGTGTGTGTATCTCTCATTAATGTGAATGTGAATTGCCTTAGCACTCTGAAGGAGGATGAAATCCCCTGAGGTGTTACTCCAAATTGTTTTTCAAAAATAATTCTCTGTGCTACATCACCACACATTTTATCTTAAAACTAAATCATTTTGTCATTAAAGTCTTGGCTGGTAGCTCATTCTTTAGGAAAACCTATGTTCGTTTTGACTTTCTGAAACAAAATCAGTGACGTCCCCAGCACATGAAGGACATCAACCTGTTGAAGCAAGTGCAGAGGAGGGTCACCAAGATGATTAGAGGGATAGAGAACCTTTCCCACAAGGAAAAGCTGGTAGAATTGGAGCTGTTTAGCCTAGAAAGAGAAGGTTTAGGGGTGACCTAATTGTAGCCTTCCAGTACCTGAAGAGACTCCATAGGAAAGATGGAGAAGAATTTTACGAGAACGTGTAGTGACAGGAAAAGGGAGAATGGTTCAAACTGAAAGAGAGTAGGTTTAGATCAGATACTAGGAAAAAATTCTTTACTATGAGGGTGGAGAGGCACAGGCACAAGTTGCCCAGAGAATCTGTGGATACTCCATCCCTGGAAGTATTCAAGGCTAGATTGCATAGTACTCTGAGAAACCGGGTTCAGTGAAACATGTTCCTGTCCATGGCAGGGGGTTTGAAACTAGATGATCTTGAAGGTCCCTTCCAATCCAGGCCATTTTGTGATTCTACAAAACATATTTTAACAGAAAACAATCTTTCACAGGTGTACCCTGGGATCACGTTAGAAATCAGCACGGCCCATAGCTGTGATCTGGTTCCAGCTCCATGATGAAAAGATTAAGTAGCAACCCAGGCACTGAGACCTTCTCAGCAAGGCACATGAACTGTGAAACCACACAGCCCTCTGAGATGGCAGTTAATTAGCAGGGCAGCAACAAGAAACTTCACACTTAATTGTTTTCACCAATATCCATGTTGTCTTCTGCCATTGAGAAATAGGAATTTAAAAACTCACTGGACTGATGTTTCATATTCTTTTTGTACTGGTGAAAGTAAAAAACATCTAGACCCAAGCACTATTTTTAACTATAAAATAAATTAAAAAACTCGCTACCAAAAGAATCATCCACTGTTAACCTTCATACCAGTAAAAGAGCAATCATTAGAAAGAAAAATAACAATTTAAGGAAGAGGTTGATTATGTTAATTATGGTTAATTATTAATTTATGTATTAATAAAAAGAGTTCAGCTTTTCTAATGTATATAGCCCAAATTCTTCTTTGAGTGTTTCATTTTTAAGTTCATATTCTCTCAAACACCCTGCCAAAATTCAGTCTGAAAGCCTTTTGGTAAGATTGCATAAAATCAGTTCAGAAGTTTTTAAGATTGTTTCAGATGATTTTTTCTGCATGCACAGAAGAGAAAAGAAAAAGCTTCAGCCTTATTCCTTACAGTGAGGTTTGTTTTTACTCTGAGTGATTCCAAGCCTCTGTGCTTCCACCCACACACACTGCAAATGCTAACTTCACATTAAGCTAATAGACTTTGTCCAGCCTGGCTGCTGGGTAACTACAGCTGCTTCTTGCAAGCCAAGAACACAAAAGTGGGTGCCACTGGATGAATTGCTGCCCTTTCAGCAGCAGCTCTCTCCATGACCAGGGCATGGTATTTTAAATCCCATGCATTTTGCCTTGCGCAAGGCTTTGCAGCAGAGTTTGGCACTGTGCTCTGTTTTTGTGTTATTTGTGCCAGGCTTTCCTAGCAAAGGAGGGAGCAAAGGAGGGAGCAAAGGAGGGAGCAAAGGAGAGTTCCAGGCTTTCCTTGCAAAGGAGAGTTCAGCCCAGGTCAGGTAGGAAGAGTATGTCTTCAGCTGGAGCCACGGGGAATTCTCTGCTCGCATAAATATCAGTGTGCTTCTCAAGGGCTGCTCAGCATTGTGTGTGGAAAACTCAGGAATTCAGACATCAAGTGTCATTCAGTACCACTTGAGCATTTTAGTACTACACAATATTTCAGGGGGAAAAAAGCATAGCATTTTAGTGACTGCTTTAGGAAAGCAAATCTCTCATATGTACTCCCTTCTTGAGAAGGACCATTATAATGAACATTAAATCCATGGAAACATGCTTGGGTTCACATCTATCTGAAAGCTTTAAGCTATTTCCGAAGGCTGATGAGCTGCAAGTTTTGATACGCAGTTGGAATATCTGAGCACTACAGCCACATTCATTGATGCTTGTGGCAAACCTTCTTCCCTGGGTAACCCACCCGTGCCCCTCCAGCCTCAGCCTGAGCTCATATTCCAGGCTGTGGTCCATCAAGCCTGTGCTGTGTGTGTTGGACATGTGTATCATACACATCTGTCCTGCCAGCTCAGCTGAGACAGCAACAGTAACACAGTGGCATTTGCCAGAGCTTTAAGTTATACCTTTTTCCTTTCTTCTCCCACCTGTTATTTGTCTCAAATGTCTCTTTACGTAATGAGATATCTGGGCACATCAGTTTGCCTGCAGCATCCAGATTCTGACAAGATATCAATAATCAATCATCAAACTTCTTTGAGGGCTACATTTAAAACCAAAATAGTGGTCTTTCTTGTTCTGCCCTTACAGAATTTCCTGTTTTTCTTCATTTTGTGCATCATGAAACCAGTCAGATCTTGACTCTGGTGACTCTATCCTGGGCAGATGTAGTGTGCTCTCCGCACGGGCAGCTTAGGCAGAAGTTGCAACCCAATCACCTCAAAACCTCAACTGTAAGGTAATAGCCAGCAAAATTAGAGATGACTGATAAAGAAGAAGTTGATCTGAAGTGTTGATAACACATGTACATGTCTTCTGATTTTGTTTCTTTCAATCTTCCTTATAAACAAAACTCAGGACAAAGCCAGTGACTGCAAAATAAGTGTAGTGGAAACACTGAATGAATGTCATCCAGGAGGACAAAAATAAATATATTGCAAAATTAGTTATGAGAAAGCCCTTAGTTTGCAATATGCATGTTTTTCTAGACAAGATCTTGCTCAATAATTATGTGTCCAACTGGCTAAAAAATTTCTTTATGATCTTCCTAAAATGAAGGCACATGTTGCGTTTCACGGACTAAAGCTTTTAATGCCAATAATTAACAAATACTTCCAGCTAGGCAAGGAGCAATCATAGGATTGTAAAAGTAATCCTGACTGCTTAAATACTCTAATACACCACATACATGCACAAATCATAATTTTGGGTACCTATGCTAACCTTCAGTTTGCAATAGGACTTGCTCACATTGCACTCAGCAATGAAGGCTCTTTGCAGTCTGTGCTCAGCAGTTCTTGCATGGTAGAAGAGGATCTAGGAGAGGGAGGTAGAGAAACTCAGGAGGTAGAGAAACAAGCAGCAAAGCAAGAATGAGCACGAAGAGCGATGAACTTCACACTAAAAGAGAAGGCTGATTCCTTTTGCCTTAGAGAAGCAAAGAAGTGATAAGATCACTTAATGTGGCATTTCATTGGACAGCAGTGTCATTTATTTTTGTAAAAATGAAGTACACAGACAGATTCACTGCCTTCTGCTATAAAAGAGCCTTTGGAGATCCCAAAGCTGGGACTGCACTTTGTCTCTCCTGTGAATGAGGGAGGACAACCTTGTAGCAGAAATATTGCCCAAGCTGAGGGTTTGCAAAACTGCTGCATCAACACTGCTAATCTCAGTACAAACCTCCCATCTGGGTTTTTTTCTTTGCTTTATAGCTGTATCACACAGAGGTTAAAATCTTCTGCTCTCATCCACACAAAGCTGCACTCACTGTCACAGTTCCCTGTGACAAATCCTTAAAGCACGAAACTTACAATGTCCTCTGCTCCCCAAGGCCTCAGACCAACCAAAAAGCAAGGCATCACACACAGGGTAATCCCACTAGGCTGACAGGACACACCAGAAAACCTCCAGAGAGCTGTGCATCAGGAGCCAGCTAGACACCTTGCTGGAGGAAGGGCTTCAGAGCCGTGCAGGAAGTTCAGGTTACTGTTGTTTCTATTCCCAGCACAGGAGAAAGCACTCTCCTGTCCACAGAAGGACAACAGTGAAAGAGGCCTGATTGCTTTTCTGTATCATCAGGCCATTTCAGGACTGCTTAAAACTCACAAGCCATCTTACAGTCTCTTTCTGCATTTGATCTGTCCCTGTACCATGGATAGGGGTAAAGAGATCCCCACAGTTCTAAATCAGGCAGGAATCATATGCCCCATTCCTTTGCTGGGGGCTAAGTAGAATGGTTTCATTGCCTCTTATTGCATTGCAGAAAGATGATGGGCAAGGCTTTTCCTGTGATGTCCTCATGAAAACAGAGCTAAGGTGGTGCATGGTGGGAGAATGACAGACAACAGATGTTCAGACTGGATATTAGGAACAGCGTTTTACACCATGAGAACAATCAGGCAGTGGGACACAGACCCAGAGTTTCTATGCATCCTGTCCTTGCAGGTTTTCAAGACTTAACTACATAAAGCCCTGAGCAACCTGACATCATTCAGAGATGATCTTGCTTCAGCCAGGTCATTGGGAGTGGAGATACCCAAAGTCTTTCCCACCTTGAATCACCCCATCATCCTACACATTTTGGACATATTCTTTTCCAAGGGAATGGAAGAGAAGTCCCTGAGAGCCTGCAATCTCCCTGTCCCATGCTGTGGCTCAGAAAGACAAGCTTCCCTGTTCATGGACATGGTCTCTTGCTCCTGCAGAAACCTATTGTCAGGTTTTCATCTCTACCTGAAGAATGTTGAAGAGACCATAGCGTTGAAGAAGAAAGCAGAGAAATCTCTGCTAAGATTTCTTTTGTCTGATATATTTGAGAAGGAAGAGAGAACAAGAAGAAGCCAACTTAGTTTAAGTGGTCACAACCCTCAGAATCAGTAACTTCAGCAGAAGTTAGCAGGAGACAACACAACCTCTCTCCTTGCTTCCTTGCTATAGAAACCCATTGCTCCCACAAATAGCAAGGACTTCGGGCCACAACTGCAAGAGGCACAGATGCATCCTTATGCAAATAAGAATGCAAGTATTGCTCTGAGGTGGTGAGCACAAATACGTTTAGCAAGCAAGTGCTTCCTTTTATGCACATAATTACTGAGCAGAGCTTGACTGTTCTTTAAAATTATCCTGTCCAAAAACTGTGGCATCAAAGCAGTGCAAAACCCAGTGAGGAAAATTCAAATAAAGCTTAAAATAGCCATTTCTGAAATACACCCTATCAGGCATTACATTAATTTAAGTGAGAAATTACACTGTTTGGATGTGAACTAGCCATGAATAGGACCTTCAGGTAGCCTGTCCATCTCCTGCAGACATTCAACTTTTCTACCCTGTCTAGAAAAGTTTGGTCCAGTGCTGTATTTGTGCTGTGCTGACAAATGGCAGACATTTGGTTTAAAAGCAAGATTAGATAACTGCAGTAAGATCATGGGAGCAGAGGCAAAAGGGCATCATTCAGCTTGATGAATGAATGCAGAGCTGAGACCTGCAGAGCTGAGCAGGGTGATTGCAAGCCCTGTGCCTGAGCCAGCCCCTGCATCCTCTGTGCATTTCCTGTATGCTGGCTTGTGGCTGCTGTTGAGCAGGAGTTCAAGGTGACACTTCAGGCTGCAAGTCCCAGAGCTCGGGCACAATGAGTATTGCTGCTATTTCGTGAAGCACTGCTTTGTTGGTACCTCCTTTGAAGAGGTGTTGATACTACCTTGAGAAGGTGCTAAAGACTACTGTGTAGAACCGAGGAGACAAGAGGTTTCCTCTCTTGACTGGAGGAGTGTTAGATTAATTCCAAATTATTCCAAATAACAATAAAATCTGAAAGTGCCCTTTCAAGTGGCATTCAGCACACAAAAGAAAGTTGTTCTCATGTTCTATGAGCAGAGTTTTTCAGCAAAGCTGTGGACTACCTGGAGAGAATGTCTGATTCCTTACTGCTTTGGTGACCAGGAAATCAGAGGGGCATTTTAACACACACATTGTAAAACCGGAAATGAGGTCTGCACCATTTAAGTAAAACCTGGTTTAATCAGAACGAAAATCCCTACACTTCGTCAAACAGTGTCAGTGTTCAGAAAGGGAACCACCATATTCATGTACTAAAATCTGTCATGGCCTGGGAATCATCATATTGAAATCATCATCATTTGGAGTAACTATGGATCAAGTGATACTTGATGCAAGCCTGAAAGATGTCCCCACCAGTACCTTTCAGAGGTTTCTGTAATGGGAAGTATTTCAGGATTGCTTTAATGTATTCTGCATTTTTAACTTCTCATGCAAGTGTTCGTGTACTGTGAGGCAGAGCATAAAGATGGATTTATACTGTCTCTTAAACAGATGGGCCAGACTCTGCTTCAGATTGCAGCTTCATGAATATTTTTATACTCATGTAAAATGGAAGTCAGATGCAAAGAAAATATACCAGGGTGTGGCTCAATGCTTCAGGCCTCATTCCTCTTCTCCTATCTCAATACTGCTCTTTTAGAAAATAGGGCAAGTGTAAAAAAATGTAAATTCTCTATAAGATCATCACTGCACTTGTCTCCAGAGGCCACTGGGGGTTTCCAGTATGGGATGCCTTGTGAAGGCATCTCTATTGAATGTGGATCAACACAATAATATTATCACTATGAAAACAATAGGTCTGCAGGGCTAAAATCTGGAAAAATTATAGATTTTTCACTCTTATCTGTTTTGTAATTTTCAAACTTACACGTTATCCAATTTTAAAAATGCAGTAAATAATGCATTGTTTATAGTGCAACAGTACCTAGGAGTTGTTGGACTCAGTTGGGGGAGATCCTGTACAAAAACAAAATAAAGAGACAACTCCTAATCTTTGTGCTCTGTACCCCTGTGATTATTCATGTGCTAGACAAGATGAGAGGAAAGCTAATGTCTTTACAAACAATTTAACGGGTGAAGGTATGGGTGTTAATGCCTTTGAAATGGGTCCTCATGTCTCTACTAACTTTGTGCAGCAGATTGGTTGCAGAGTCCACACACCTTGGCTCCTGAAACAGACAAGGGATTGCACTGGCCTGAACTTCTGAACTTAGGGGTAAAACAGCAGGTTCAAGGGGGGGATATGTGGCAGGGGGTTTGGGAAGGCTGTACCTTCCGAGTACCTCAGGCAGTGGGGAAAGCAAGAGGGCAACATGCAGCCAGGAGCTGGGATAAAAGGAGGCTGTGCCCTCTGAAAACTTAAGAGAGAAAACCCCACGGGCATGTGCCCTGGTGGACTCTCACCCTTTATTGGAATAAAGTCGCAGAACTCCTCTGTCTCCTTTCTGGACATAAACCTCTGGCGTTTGCGTATTTTCCTGACAAAGAGCATAACTAGAGATAATAGATGGGCAGTACAAACAAAGACACAGTGGGAAACTATTCCTCAGCTTCTAACCCAAAGTGGTGTGAAGCAATCCTGAAGTTAATGCAAGCCCTGTAGCTCTGTAATAGGTCTGATATTGCTTCCAATAAAGCAAAAATTGTTTGCAAGAGAGAACAATACAAGGAGAATCTAAGAAGAAATGAGAAGTGGAAAACTAGAAGAGCAAGATGAAAAAAAAAATCCACAAACCAAACCAATCAACCAAACAAAAAAGAAAACACAATACACAAGGCAGAAGAGGGAAAAAAATTAGGATGGTAGTTTCATAATTTTTAAAGCTCAAAATGATGCTGTGACATGTAACTCCAACTGCTGGCAACAAAATTATATGTAAAATCCATAATTTTTGCATTTGTTTCTAAAAGGGTGAATGAAAAAAAGGCAGAGGTCTATCTCAGTGGGGGTGGTACATCTGCGCTGTGGTGATTAACACATCTCTGCTGCACGACAGATTAGTGAGGGCTCGCAGCACTTCCCCCGCTTCTGACATGGTACCACTTCCACTTCCTGAACTGCCTCACACTTGACATGATTTGAAAACAAGCTCGAATTTGGAGACCTGGAGCATCCTCTGCCCTATCCCTGCCTCCTCCTGCCCTGACTAATCAACCCTGTTGATTTTAACAGACAGGCTTTCTGTGCTTATGTGCTGTATTTTGTGTTTATGACGACTTCAGAGCAAATCACCTTTGACTCCTGTTACCTCAAGACATACAGTGCAGGTGTGCTAATTCACAGTATTACAAATCAACTCGTTCTTGTAATTTTGCATTTACAGAAGTTGAAGCACTCCATATTCATATGGATATTGTCCAAAACCGTGTGTATTGTGATTGTCAAAAATCTTGTGTGTGCTGATGTTCCAAAGACGTCTGTGGCACAAATTCAGAGCATTGGCATGTATTAAAGCATCTCAAAATAGGTGGAAATTCCTTTTAACCTTCTTGGAAATAACATTTTTGTTGATATTATAGAAAATACATTTAGAACTTATGGGACCATTTCCTTTTCTTGTAAGAAAAATGAATGAATATTCACTGAATGGCTTCCTGCAAATTTCTCAAATGTATTTGAAGCTAAAAGTCTCATGTTTAAAGATGAGATAGACTCAAGATAACTAACTGAGCAGCTTTACAAATTAAAAACAGAAGCAGCAGCTTCTGACAGTCAATTTATTCTATTAAAACCAACACTAACTCAGTTAAGATTTTCCCTGAAGAGAAAAATTTTTCTCTTTAAAGAAAAAAAATCAGCTATTGAATAACAGAAATGAACAGCCTACTCTTACTTTCTTAGTTTAGCAGCATTCAGAAAATAGGCAATTTTAAACCCAGCAGCATAAGTTAGCTTGATTCTTTGGATTCTCAGTTTGGGAAACAGTGGGAAAAGAAAGAAAGAGGCTCTTTCAAAGGGTAGTTAAAAAGAGAAGTCTAAATTAGGCTACTTGCTCTTCATACATTTTATGTACTTGCAGAATTGAAAGCCTGGAGATGTGCCTCTGAGACACTGAGCTCAGACTGGGCTGTGGCTCCCTGTAATCCTCCTAAAACAGAGCTCAAGGTTTTCCCCCCTTCTTTAGGATAACCCATGAGCTTCCAGGTTAGATGCCTTCTGATTTCCAAACTGAATTTTGACCTGGCCAGTATGTGCCTATCTGCTGCTCCACCTGCAGTCATTTGGCTTCAGGTTACACATGCCCTTGTGTGGTGTCACCTCCTCCAGTGCAGTAACAGCCAGCAGTGGCGTGTCCTGCATTTCGTAATTGCCTGGATGCAAGGAGTGAATGTCAGAGCTGATAATAGCCTCCTTTATCCCCTGTACATGGAGGCAAGCAAAGTGCACTTGCAAAACCTGCAATTTGGATTGAAGTCTAATTGCATTTGTGCCTCAAAAGAGCTAAGGAACAGTCTCAGATAAAAAGCTTTTAAATTTCATATGTAAAACATGGTGAAAGTGTCCAAGACAGACTGTTTTTTTGTGGCCTGGTATCAAAGGAATAAAAGACAATTAGAAAATGCAGTTAGTGATAAGCAAGAAGGCAAGGAGAGAAAGTTTTCTGTGAGAAGACGATGCTTTTTTTTCCTGCCAGACTTCAGGTCTGATCAAAAATTGGAAGGTTTTGGGTTGTCAGCGTTTCAGAAAAAAAGTGCTACAAACTGACAAGCTCTTGACACAATTTAAAATGCATTGGTTATATAATCCTCAGGCATCTTGGAGTAACAAGGGAACAAATAAAAGGAAAAAAAAAAGAAAAATAAGAAAAAGCATCCAGTGTTTGTTTTCGAAACTCAGGAAAAGCAATACTGAATACTTCTCATGTGCACGGAGTTCTTTGGTACACACAGAGTTTAACTGGCATTTACTTAGAAGTCACACCACAAAATCACACCAGGCAGTTTCACGTGTGTATTCACCCCCTGCAGATCCATTTCAAAACTAGGCAGGACTTCAGCTGAATAACAGGTAGCAGTAATTGAAAGGATGGCTGCTAAGCATTTTCAATTGCAAATATCCTTTGTATTTTCACCCTTCCTCAAATCAGAGCATACCTGATCCAGTCTTGCTTCTCATGGCCTACAGGCAGCAATACATACCAATAAACAGAGAATAGGGAGGTTTTGAGTGGGAGATTACCTTGTTTTTCTCACTTTAGCAGGTGATAAAGCACAGGAATGACTTATGACTGTGTTCAGTTCCCCAGCTCCTACTGGGCAGTAACAGCCTGTGCTGCATTGGAAATACCCTGTAACCTGCCAAGTACACATGGGCCACAGACCTTGCTGCACTGAACATGTCCTTGTCACCGATTTCTGCAGGTGCTCAGCCGGGCAGGGCAAGCACCAGTGACAGCCTTCTGGGTGACTCAGGCTCCCCAAGTCCCACAGGTGCATGCACAGAATGTGTGTCCTATGACCACACCTTTGCATGGCCATGACTGAGCCAGCACTCAAACTCCACAGCATGAAAGTCAGTTGGTTTTGCAACAGACAGAAGAGGACCCCTCAAGAGCTGGGATATAAACCTCACCCCAAAGGTGCAGTGGATGGATGATCTTTTTGCCCAGAATAGGCAGAACCTTGTACAAATAAGTGATTTTAGCAAACTTCTGACTTGCATCTCAGAATAAGGAAAACCTGCAGAAGACTGGGAGAAATGGGTTAGATGATTAATTATTAGTCCTATTAGGGAGGGCAAGACAAGGCCACTGCTGTTACTGTAGTGAAAGAGATGCTGTTGTTCCACTCCTGCTTTCTGTCATGCTCAGGGATTATCTGACACAGGGATTATTAGACACAGGATCAGTGAGTTGTTCAGTGATCTGATGCAATGGAAAAGTATTCCTTCTATTTTTTTTTTTTTTT
>VZRF01002887.1:102362-154427 GCA_013396875.1 Vireo altiloquus | reverse complement strand
TTTTTTTTTTTTTTTTTTTTTTTTTGGTGAGGGCATGCTAGGTTTTTTTTTTGTCTGATCACCTTGCTTGTCTGTGACTGCTCAATCCCTGGCTTTTATGCCACAAAAGCACCTGCTGGGTCTGATGGAAGAGATAGGCAGAGGCAGAGCAGGACTGTTTTTTGCATTGGCAGCCTACAATTAGACCAGCTAAAGCAGAACATCAAACTGCAAACACACACCAGGAAAGGAAAATGAGTTACTGTTTTAACTGTTCGCCTATTTAAAAGTTGACTGGAGAGCCTACCATTTCTGAAAAATGGTACTTCTTTCAGTGAAGACAATTTTGAGAAGGTCACTTAAATTTTTTTTACCTTCTTCACCTTCTTTTAGTGAACCAAAGGGCCAGAGGGCTCTCCAGGATCTCACCATCTATTCAATATCAGCTTGTGTCATCCAGTACAGGCATGATGTGCTATGGGGCAATGTTTGTGAACTCTCAGCAGTTCACCCACATCTTTCAGCAAATGGCTACTCCAAAATCCTCCAGCTGACACCTTGGTTCCTTGATGCTGTAATATTCTAAGCATTTAAATACCTGAAGGAAAGAAGACTTCTAAAGTCGAGTTTCATTATATTTAAACTTATTGAGTTCTTGGCAGTTTTGAAGATAACAGGATTTTCATGTTGATTTTAATTACAGTAACATTTCCTGTTATTCTATCCCAACTGGAACATTACCTAGCTATTTTAATAACATCTTTACCACCATGGAATTAACAATGTTATTTTAATAGTCATTACAATAACCAAAGTAATAGTTTCCAGGAAGATTTCACCAAATTTCCTAAGTTTTTAAATAGGAGAAAAAACACCATTTAAATAATAACATGTTTTTCCAAGAACAAAGGACTTATATTTGTGCACACAAACACATACACACATAGGCTATGCAGACAAGTATTCTTTGTATCATCTTTCAGAAAAAGTTGGCAGAAAAAATGTCCTCAGTGGACAAAAGCCAGGGAAACTAACTGAAAGGTGATATTTATGTTTGACTTATGGGATAGGATTCCACTATGATTTCCAACCTTGCAGTGTGGTGTGGGAAAAACAAAACAGACTCTGCTGACATCCTTCTACAATTTGGGTGCTTCCATAGCAATTGCAGTGAACAGAGTCTCTTTTCCCCTACATCCAACTATTCCTCGCTCCGTGCTTCAGCAGGATGATCTTTCAGGTGGAACAATACAACAGGTTTGGAAATGTGCTAAAGCCCAACGTTGTGAATTGATCTGCATTAATTATCATCTCATTCTTCTTTCTTACCCTTTTGCTTTGTGGGTTATCTATTAAGCTATATCATTTTCCTGGTGCATCTCACTACACTGCACTGCAGACAGGTGTATTACAGTGCCTTGGAGGAATGATGCTCTCAGTCAGAGAACTGATCAGATCATTAATCCATAGGCTCAGTCTGTGCTTAAATCCCACCCCAAAGCTATTTATTATTGCTATGATTATTTTAATTAGGCTTTAGATAGTGGCAGCACTTTCGAAAGAAACTTTTTGCCCACTAGACCCAGCAAAGAAAATAATTAAATATCACCAAAAGAATATGAGGAAATAAATGGTTATTTCTAAAAAGAACAAAGTTAAATATAATTAATCCACACTGTTTGTGTTATTACTAGTTCCTGCATTGAAATAAATAATAAATTCATTAAAACCCATTCAAAACCCACTTTCTGAAAAACAATTTTTCCCAGACAGCTGCAAACTTCACTTAATTTAGATCCCCTAGACAAAGTGCTGTACATCAAGCTGTACATACACATCATGCTCATTCTGTTCGCAAAATTAACTCACATAATTGCTAGAAACTGCTTGAATTGTTCCGTAGAGCAAGTGTCTTCCCTTAAAAAACCCTAAGTTTATAGTTGCAAAAAATGAATACATATTATCTACCCGGCTTCTAGAAGCAGCCAGAAGCAGTTTCACTGCGAAGTAAACAGGATGTGTTCAATCATGCATAGAAGTATATAGTGGTAAGCTGGAGTAAGTACTCTGCTGTAAAACAAAATTGTCACATTTTATAGTGAGATAATGATCATGTATAAATTAATGCTCTGAAAAATAAGTCTTTGAGTACAGCTCTCCACTTTCTAAAGGCACGTAATTAGGACATTGTCTTGCAAAGCCACCTGCAGAGCAGCACCTACTGTCTCAGTGAGGAGTTAATTTCTGAGCCTATAAAGGACCATGCGAATGCTCATATTTTTGCACCTTTCCAAAACAAGCAAAGGAAAAGGCAGTCCTCAGTTATGTTTAGACTCTGAATTTTTTAAAATTACTCCCATTATACTGCGCTAACAGCTTCATCAGAGGTAAGGATGATGACACACCAATGAAAGTGCAGCAGGGTTTGTAAGGAGATATAATTTTGTCAGACAGATACCACTGAACTAAATGTGTAGCTCTTGTGCGTAAGGATCCTTTTTTTAGATTCCGTTCACTCTAAAATCAGCTTTCGGTGAAGCACTCCAGGCATGAAATTGTTGTGTTTTCCCCTGTAAAGTGGATAGCATATTACTAGCCAGACCATGGTTAGCTCCCAGACTGGGGAACTGACTTGAGTGAATAACAATCACCCCAGGGATTTTTGCTCCCAGGACTCTTTTCAGCCAGTTCACTTCCTTACAGCACTTCACTATACAGTCACGCGCCACTTCCGCTTGTACAAACAGTGACAAATCAAAGTGGCCAGGAATGGGTCTAGAAAGAAAAGGTTTATTTGTCATTATTTGCCAAAACTCTGTTTACATGCATTCAACACGTGGTGAGCCAATAGAAACATTGACACGGAAGGAAAATTTGCCTTTTTCCCCATGCAATTCCTGCTGATTGCTGTGAGCAAGATGTCTTGGATCCTTTGCTGAGCTGATTCAACTCTCTAACCCAGCATAAAATTATTCACCTTTTGGAGGGAAGATTTTCACTGGGTTTTTTTTGAGGGGTTCCCCCCCACCCCGTAACAGTGACTTCAATTACCTTACAAAAAAGACAATTGCATACCATAGCTATCAGGAGGTTAGTAGACCAACCACTCCCCTCCCCTTGGGGACAATAAACCATCACCATTGGTGCCTTCTTGCCTGATTCCTTAGTCTTGGGAGCTTTGTAAAACACTGATAAAACACAGTTTAGGGAGGCCTTGTAAGTGATAATATTCTGGCTTCAGGAAAGCAGTAACAGTGTGACAATAAAGAACAAATCTGTCTCCAAACACAGATGTCCCATCTGATGTGTCTCACACACAGAGCGATACTAATTCAAGGCTTTATTTCACTGACAAATCCAGGTATGTTGCTGCTTGTGAGCTGGGAAGATTTTTTTTCCATGGAAGTAATTAGCTTATAATTACTACTGGAGAGAAGGCACAGAGAGTGCCTTTATTTTACACAGGTGAAACAAGTTACAGCTGAGGAGCAGAACTGGAGTGAACTCAACAGGTCAGACTGAACCATCTCTGCCTGGTCTCAATGACCATTGTACGACCTCATTATGTAAAATACACCTCTTTCTTTCTAACATCTATTGTGACTCTAAGGCCATTACAGAGAAACCCATATGGTTTTGTACAATGGCAGCCTGCAGTGGCTACAAATTGAAACTGAAAATTCAGACTCAAAGCACTGTAGAATGCAAAGAGGCAGAGTCATCCAACCAGTGTCGTGGGGATGAGATGAGGATACCACAGACCTTTTCTGCTCCTGCACATAAAACCAGAAGAACAGTAAAGAGAGTCTTTTTCCGAAGGTCATTGGGAACTTTTGGGTTGCTCCCTGAAAATGGGGGGCCAGAAATAAAAAAGTCATTGGTAAAGAAGGGAAACAGGATGATATGGCCACATCTGTTTAGAGAGGCTTGATCAGGAACAGTAAGGTGCATGCACTTGTATGGCATGCTCAGCAAAACGTCCAGCTTGTATGCCATGTCCAGCTACCCCTGCAAAAAAACAACCTAGAACTATGCTCTTTAATACCATAGCACTACTGGACAACAGTCTTAGTGAATGGAAACAGCATGTATTTTCTTGTCTGGAACGCAGGAAATTCTGCTTTTCCAATTAAGTCAGTGCTTTAGAATCCTCAAAACACTGTCCTAAAACAAGTGATTTAATCGCCTCGTTGGTATGAGTAAGAGCATTTATTAGCTGGTTGCTCTAAGAATCAGCAGCAAAATGTCAAATTCATCCTTCCCCAAAAGGTTGAGAAGATTGCATAAAAAGAAAGTGATGGTGGTAAAATAATGTATTACTTAAAACAGATTAAATTTATTGATGCAATTCCTAATCTCCTGATTTAAATCAACACAAAAATAAACTGGGACACTTACAGTTTAAATCTAGTTTAGTTTGTGAGTTATTTAAAGCTACACTTTTGAAATCTGTGATGAGCATCAACGTGTAGATTTATACCAGTTTAACAACACTTATTTTAAATTTATATCCACAGCCAAGCTAGTGCATCATTTTCATAGCCAAAATTTTCATACTATATGCATATATTGTTCCTTGGAAAGGGGTTATTTTTTTATATAACTCTTTTTTAAATGAGGGCATATTTACTCATTAGCAAGCCTTTTAGCCTTCTTGATTGCATATATATCTTTGGGAATGGGAAAGCAGGCACATTTTGCATTGGGGAGACAGTGGAAAAAGAGCCACTTCCCTGCACACCCAGCCATGGAATCAGGGGCTTCACCCAAGGGGCTCCCGGTTCAGTGGAGACATCTCTGTCCCAGAGAGCACCCATCCCTTGCAAACATTCTGCTTCTTCGGCACACAAGATTTTGCAGGTCACCAAAGCTTCCACTTTCAGGGTGGGGTTTTTTGCACTTTTTGTTGACTGCTCATGTGTACAAAGGGTCTCAAAGGTGGCGCAGGGTTTTGGGGTTACAATCCGAGCAGGGCTCGTGCTCCATGGTTTTCTGGCTGTGATGTCTGGCTGCTGCAGAAACTCTGAGTCACTCCGTGCTGCTAAATCCATGGCGAGCAAGACGCCTAGTCCTCCACAGCAGCAAGGTGCTGGCCTGCAGTGACACCGGGGACCGGCCCCGCTGGGGACCCGCCGAGGCCTGGGGCTGTGCAGGAGGCTGGGCAAGAGGAGGCCCCTTGGGGAGGTAGATAGACTTTGGGGAGAGGATGGACTTTGTGGGGGAGGATGCCCTTCGGGGAGGCGTGTGCGCTCCGCAGAAGAGGACGACCCTTGGGAAGGACACCCTGTGGGGAGGAGGANCATTTGAGCGGCGAGGCGGCGGCGGGCGCGGCGCGATGGCGGGGTGGGCGCTCCGGAGCTTGGTGGTGGTGCTGGCGGCGCTGCCCGCGGCCGTGCTGGGCGACACGCCGGCGAATTGCTCCTTCGCCGACCTGCTGGGCACCTGGGAGCTGCGCGTCTGGCGGGCTGGTGGCCGCCACGGCAACTGCTCGCAGGCGGGTGAGAGCGCGGCCAGCTCCCCTCCCTGCGGAGCCCCGGGCGGGCCTGAGGTGTCCCCGGGAGCGGGGCGGGGGAGAGGCCGCTCCGTGCCGGGAGCCCCCGGAGCCGGCACGGGCGGCGGCAAGGCGGCTTCCTGCGCTGTTGCAGTTCCACCTTAGTGCGGGGTTTTGTTTCTCTTTTGTTTGTTTCGAGTAGGATTTGAGTAGGCCTCTCCATGGGCCCCATGGCTTATGCCGGCTCACTGCCCCTCTCTGACAGGAGCCTGCCTGCCCGGGCGGTGGCTGTTCCCAACAGGAGAGGGTGGCAGTGCTGGTGACAGCTGGGCACCTCCTGGGAGGCTGTCAGAGCTGGCAGTCTGGGAAGCCTGACAGCATCTAGAGAGATGGAAATGCCACTTCCCTCGAGGGGATAATAGTAGCGGGGAGTTACTATTTAATGATTGTATGTCAGTGTCATTTTAAAAATAGTAGATGCTTTGCATTTTTCTGTGTCATCTGCTTTTTGATAAGAGGAGACAAGTGGCAGTACCAGCAGTGGAGGTGAGGTGCATGGTAGGGTGGGAGCACTGATGTGAATGAGTGTAGGATGGATGATGCCTCATCCCAGATGTTGCAGGAGAAAAGTCATCATTGCAGACACGATGCCTGAGTGACACAGCATCCAAGACCTTTGTAGCTCTACAGCAAGTTGTGTTTAAATATGCTGGTGTTTCCCGGTCACACCTGTCTAGTGCTACTTCTAAGTAAATGTGCAGATACTGTCTAGCAGCAAAAAAAAATGAGCATGTAGACCCACTGACAGATAAATGGAGGTCCTAAAGTGTCTCAATGCCCTTTTACAGAGGGCTGTTCAACAAGTGTATTTTAGCATCCTCAGCAATGCAACATCCTTTATTCTACTTTTCTTGTATTATTTTTATCTCTTCCATACAGTAATCATGCCATAATGTTTCTTTATTTCTTTTAGGGCCTGTGGAGAAAAAGGTGGTTGTCAATCTTCAGAAGCTAGATGTGGCTCAGGATAGTCTGGGCAACTATGGTTTCTTCACTTTGATTTACAATCAAGGCTTTGAAATTGTGATAAATGACTACAAGTGGTTTGCGTTTTTTAAGGTGAGTTAACCTGGTATATTCTACATCTCTGGCTGTTGCCAAAATGCCCTCTAGTTAGGCTCCTCTTCAGTCCCCAAGCGCCACAGTGGGTCAGTTGGGACACTTGATTATCTTTGGCTCTAAGGTTTGCCTGGATTACCTGATAAAGGATTTCTTCTTTTCTTGTTTTGAACATAAGGAAACAGTGATCAGTGATTGGGTGGGGAGCAGAGAGAGGGAAGAGGTATTCCACACTTGCCATTACCAGAAAAAAGTACAGATGCTGCTACTTTCCCTTCTGGGTATGCTTAAAGCAATTGAAGGCCTTCATAAAGCTAACTTTTCCTGTAGCCTGTAATTTCTTTTTTTTTTTGACCCTGTGGACCCAAGTCAAATAGCAAATACCATTACTTTTATCTTTCCTTACAGATGTTGTCAAATGCAAGGAAACTTTAGAGCCATCTATTCTCCTTGATGGGGAATTTCAGGGTTCTTAAAATTTTTTTTCATAATACTGCTTTACTATCTAAGGAACCTTTCTGCCGCCTCTGATTATTCCTTTGGAGTAATACTGTTCTCTTCAGTTGATGCCTTCAGGTCAAGCTGAAAGCAGTGGTGGTATGCAGGGATTAGACAGGAGAAAACACTCTTGTTAGGAGTGCTCTGCTGTTGTCCTGATTGAGTGGCATGATGAATATGAAGGGTAGTTTGAAGTAATCTCTGCAGGATGACTTTACTACCTGGAAGAGAGATGCTTTGTGCAGCAGAGCCCCTCAGTTTGTGAGGGCAGCCCTGGGCAGGAACAATAAATGTGGTTTTGGTTGTTTTGGGGAGCGTGATCTTGTGTCTGACTTCAGATGAGTCAAGAGTAAACATCCAGGCCTTCTCCAAACGTAAAGTCTCCGAACTTTGGCTAGTACTAGGGAGGGTGAAGAAATTACTTTTTCTCTAAATTGTCTTTCTGGGAGCCATGGGAGATGGTTTATTTTACAGCAGCTATTTTAAAGTCAGTGTTTTCAGGTGTTAAGAAAAGTGAGTGATCCACTCTTTCAGGATAATTGTAATCATTTCTGAACAGAAATTATGTGGAAGGCTCCAGTTTAACTGCTACCTCCTTTCAGCTTCCATTTGTGCCAGTTTGGGCTCATATAAGGGAAAGGACTGTATAGACTGTTGAACACAACTACTGGGGAAGTTGTTTGCATGCTCATTGTTGTAGGTTAACCCCAGTAAGCACCACTCAGCCATCAGTGGGATGGGGGAGTGAATCAGAAGGATAGAATTGCAAAAACTCATAGGCTGAGGTAAAGGTACTTTAAGAGGTAAAGGAAAAGCAGTGTTTGTGCAAACGAAGCAACATGAGGAATTCATTCACTAATTGCTGCCATAATAAGCAGGTGGTCCTGCTTATTATTTCCAAGAAAGCAGGGTTTCATTACACATAACTGTTACTTAAGAAGGCAGATGCCATGATTCTGAATGTCCCTCTTTTCTCCTTCTTTCACCAGCTTTTATTTCTATGCATGATATTGTGTGACATGGAATATTTCTTTGGTCAGTTGGGGTCAGCTTTCCGAGCTGTGTCCTCTCCCAAGTTCTTGTGTACCCACAACCTATTTGCTGTCAGAGCTGTCTGAGGAGCAGGTGAGGCTGTGGTGCTGTGTTAGCACTGCTCAGCTAAACTAAAACATCCCTGTATTATCAACACTGTTTTCTTCACTAATCTGAAATGTGACACTATATGAGCCACTGAAAGTAAAATGAACTGTCAAGGCCTAGTGCACTCTTTTAACTGGAAATTTTTAAAATAAGAATGCAATTTTTTAAACAAGACAGGCTCTTGTACTTGAGCAGAAGCAAAGTATGAGATATACCTGATTGACATTCTCATCTGTATAAGATAGTGAAATTGTGTTGCCATGATGTGCCCTCCTCTTAGGTTTGGCAGGCAGTACAGCAAAAACTGCACAGACACTGGAGGGTAATCTAACTGAGCAGAATTACTCTGAAACTTCCCAGGCAGGGACAGCTCTATGAGCTCACCTGCAGTGGGAGGGCCTGCCTCAGAAGTGGCAGCAATTGCTGCCTCCGTGAGGACAGCGCAGCTCTGTATGCTGTAGTGTTGTCCATGAACTCTGTTTTGAGGTGTCATCTCTGGCAAGGAGAATTCAGCAGTGCTTGTTGGACTCATCTGGGGAGAATAGAGTTGAACTAGCAGACGCTGGGCTGCTGTGTTACACTGAAATACGGAGTTGCTTTAGAAGCCAATATGCTTAGCAATAAAAAGAGGTGCTGATTATCAAACGAATTCCTGAATGTGAGGAATTTAATCGTGGAAACAGTGTGGCCTACTCTGGGATGTAAATGGATCTGTTAGGTACCAGCTTGAAGACAGCTGAGAGTCACTGAAGGCTACTGCTGTCCATACCTTGTAAAATACATCCCCAGAAGATGAGCACCAAGTCAAATGACTGATAAGCACTGATTTCATGTATTGCATTGATTTGCAAAAGTACTCTCCGAAACTGTTACAGAGTAGTTTATGCTGGAAGGAGCTTCTGGTGGTCCTCTGATTCATCTTGCTGCTCAAAACAAAGTAAGTCAAATATACACCTGAGCAGTAGCAATACACACTAGCTTGCATTTTATGGGCATGAGTGTGTCTCAGCCCTTTGTAAGCTAATGGATTAATTCTTAGTTTTGAAGTTAGCTTTGGTATTGAGAAATACCAAGCTTGTTTGGAACCTTGCTCCGTAATGGGGAATCCAGCAGCAAGACATTTAAATTAAAGACTTCTTTCCTTAAACACCATAGGGAGGATTAGAGCCAAATTCAGTTACCATCTCTAATAATTTTTCTGCTGTAAAAGGAACAACAGATTACCAAGATGCAAGTCTGTTGCTGAGAATTGTTAGGAAATAGCACAGTGCTTACTAAATGCATTTTTTGCTGCAGACAACTACTTGCTGCTATTGGGCAACAACATGCAATGTGTCTATCTGCAAAACTCCAAATTTCACAACGCTCAGTGGGGACGTGGCGAGAGGAAGTGGTTCCCTACAAACTGCTTGACCTTCTCACGTGTTTAGCTGTGCATATCTGTTTATTTTAATCCACTAAATATTGCATTACATATGAAATAGAAGTACAACATGTCTGAGATTGAGTAGAGGGAGGATTTGCCAGGTACAATGAGCAGCAGTATTTAAGGCAATACAGTACTTTGTGAGTTTCAGGCACAGAAGTGCCACTTCTGCTAATTGAACCTCCAGTGTACTTTTTCCTAGTGTTAAAGAATTAAGCTGTTAATTACTGACAGGAATGCTGTGGGCTTGTCTAAGTGGTGGCTTTATCAGAGCTACTGTTCTGTGTAGATATGGACGCAGCCTGTTTGGCTATGCATGTTTCAATGAGTTTTTAATAGCTTTTTGTTCCTGTGGCTTACTAGGCAGACACCCACTAAAACTTCTGTAGGGCCTCATTGCCTTTACAAGATATTTGTTCTTTTACTTGAGGCCTGTGGGGAAATGACTTTATACACCAGAGGAGTGGATTGGGTGGGTTTATCAATCTTGCTTTTTTCCTCAGTTTACTTTAGTATCTTAAGTAAAGAAGGTCTAACAGTGTTTTATTTCCAACTATTGTACACAGACTTAAAATTTGCCAAATTAAATGCAGCATCCTACTGCATTCTTGCATTCTGCTTTTCTCAAGTTACAGTTACTCTGCCTGGTGTTTGCAGCACAAAATAACTTGTTATGTGTGCTTCTGAAACATCCCTGTACTGAACTTTCATGTGAAGTTAGTGTACTGACTCTTGGCAGAAGCTTGATCATGTGCTTCTGCTGGATGATACAAGTATTCTTTAGGGTTATGCAATATATAATGCTTTTTTTTTTTTTTTTTACTCCTGAAGGGTGGCAAAAGAAGTAGGAACATAAAAAGCTAGAGTGAGGCTGTTTCAATTACTCGGTATCTTTGAGCTATTTATTTATTAAGACTACCACTTTGAGAAGAGACAGTCTCGTAAGATTCTGTTTGTCCCTTAAGCGAAGTGCTACTGCTTCTGACTCCTGAGATGTTCTTTGGTAAATATCAGAAGTGTGGCGTTTTTTCCTATTGAAATGTTACAACTACTTCAGCAAAAAGAAAGAGATAGATTTTAGAATATTTCACCACTCCAGTTACTAATCTTTTCCAGACTGACTTGGTGACATCTTTGTCACACCTTTTACTCTCTTCCCCAGTGCTCCCAAATTTGCTTAAAATCAAGGGCTGCTGTTCTGAAACAAACAGCCTAGATAAGTGACAGCAGTTAATGTTTAAGTTTTCAGGATATTGGAAAAAACCCCAAATCTGAATGTGTTTTATTTCGTGTTGCTAAACTAGAAGTGCTAGAGTTTCTCATGCTATTTAATCATCCTGCAAATCAATAGAAAGTCAGCTTTTAACCTGTCTTATTTGGGCTTGTTTAACTGGCAGTGAGCAACTGCGGCTTTCCTAAAGTGTAAATCTGAAAGCACAAAATTCAGAATTGCAGAATGTTTCCTAGAGTAAAGAAAATGCACCTGGAGTTGATATTTGCTTGCATTTTATATTGGGTAGCAAGATGCAGTTGTTTGTCCTGGTAACATCATCTACTGTATTTTTGCGTAGTTGTCATATGCAAGTCTGTAACTCTGCTCTCATTCAGTGTACTTCCCCTAGTAAAATGCATAGGCACACTTGTAAATTTGAGAGATAAATCTTTCCATCAGGTTTAATGTGTAGGGTAGTCCTGCCTCCTGGAACTCAAGTTGGCTTATTGCCCAGGCATTTCTTAAATTGAGAACAATAGATTTAAAAGAGGGGTGGGATGACTGCCTCTTTGTGTGGCACTGCTGAATTCTGTGTTAAAATGCTGTGACCAATGAGGTCTCCATCCTTTCTTGCTTTCCTCTTAGTGAGATTAAAGATTTTAAAAAAGCTTTATAAACAATTATGGTTTTTACTAGGACTATAATTGAACATGCAGTTAGATTACGTCATGATGACCAACACAGGAAAGACTTCATTAAAAGTATACTTCACTGAAAAGCTTATGTGGATTCAGATATCCAACAGCAAGCTTTTAAGTTTAGCTACATGAAGCCTTTTAAGATTAATGTTGGAGTGGCTCGGCTAAATTTTGGCATTAGGCAAACCCACATGAGTTGTCAGGCTTGAGAAAAATATGCATTTGAAACAGAATTAAATTTTACTGTTTTCAAAGCTGAGGATTGGAACTATGAATATAGTTTGGGTGCCTTTTTAAAGGAGTTATCCTGGATTAGTCAGGTTGCTGGATGGAGTTAATGCTGCAGATGTGAGCACTGGCTGATGAAATTATCACGTGACATGGCTGAAATGATCTTAACTCAAAAATGAAAACTATCTTCTTAAGTCTGCAGAGAAATGCATGCAAGCAGTTATCCAGCAGTTGCTGGTGATCACAGCTGTATGGCTGTTGTCCTCCATGAAGGATGCTGTTCTGGGGTGGGTTCCGTGGGTGTTTTGGATACTGTGCTAGCAGCTTCAGTTGAGTCTGACGTTGTAATTCACATCCACCTGAGTCAGCTGTTGCTTGTGCGATCCTTGTATGACTGGCTGTTAGTTGGGCAGGTGTACTCATAGCTAGTCCTCTAAAACTGGCACAGTCAAATTTCCTCCATCTCATCTGTCAGTCCTTTTCTAGTAGAAATAAGAAATGCTGCTACATGTGGTTATAGCAATGATTTGATGGTGTACCTTCTGGTAGGTAGCAGGCATCATTGTTATGGCACTGATGAGGTTTTTTTTTAAGGCTTCTCTACTACTTCTCTTCATCAGTGGCTCTCCATTAAAAATCAGAGTGGGGCAAAAGCAAATTGTGACCTTATGTGGGTATATTTTTATTTCCTAGCTACAATGTTTTTTGGAGTTGAAATTCCCTTTATCCAAATGTCCTTCATATGTTACGATCTCAAAGTCATTTCAGTGGTAGCTTAGTCTGGTGCTCTACAAAAAGGTAGCTAGAGAGGACTTGAATTGCCTAATTTTAGGCCTCTACACAGACTGTCTGAAATTGGCTTTTATGCCTTGCTTATATTGAAGCATTGCTACTGGCTGTCCCTTCATCTCCTTTCCAGTTTTGCTGATATGTGTGAACTGAAAGAATGATGTAAGAAATTTGTTATGTTCACTTTTCTGAAAGCTAAGTTGCATAGATGGTGTGAATGCTATTCTCGTTATCTCTCTACGTCTTGAGAATGAATGAATTTTATCTCTGGAAAGAAAGAGGGATTTCTAGGACAAAAACACCTTTTTGGGTGGTTTTGTTTTTTTAATTTGCTAGTTAGCAGATAACTCATTGCCTTTTTTTCCATGAAGATAAGTCCCAAATCTGTGTTACTTGTTTTAATTTAATATAACACTCTGTGAGGCAGGATTGTTGCAGGTAGCAGGCCTGTTCCTGTGATAATCCTCAGCTATTTTGATTGAAGGCCTATGGTTATTGAGAATGGCTGTACTTGGTCTTGTTATAATCTGTGGCAACTTTTAGATGGAAAAGACAGGTATTAATTTCTACGGGCATGTAGAGCCAGAAAAAGGTATCTCACAGTAAATTAGATGTAAAGTCACAACATATTGCTTTTGGAAGTGTCTGGGTTTCTAGTTCTGCTGCTGTGAAGAGGATATTTCTCAAAAGTCATCTCTGGACCTTGCCTTTGGTATTTGGCCAAGTATGGTTATTTCCCACATTGCACAATCTTGTGCAGTAAGGATGAATAGAAAAAGGCAACAGCTCAGCCTTCTAGTGCCCCCACCCTACTCCAACCAGCAAACATGCTTGCTGGGTGTAGATGTGTTGCCTCTCCATCTTCCAGACTGGGGACCAAAAAAATTCCCATTGTTCCAAACCAGTCAGAAGATTAACCTTTAATTTTATTCTGCTGATCGATAAACCTAATTATTTCATTGTAAGTTCTCCTTCAGATTTCTCACAAAACCTCAACATAGTCACAAGCTTCCCAGTCTAATTAATCTTTTCCATCTTGGGGCATTTCTATCACTGGAAACCACCACTTTATTCAGTAAAGAAGCAGAATAAACATTTTGTTGAAACATGATTACAAAATCCCTCTACCATTGTACATGTCTACCTTAAATAGGATGAGATTTAATGAAGTTTTCTTGGACTAGGAAACTGGAATTGTTTGATTTTTTTTTTTTTTTTATTGTGATTAGAAGAGTAAAGTTAAAGCCTTTGTTGCATGGGGTTTTCAGGTGCCTCTGTAGTGTGATATGAAACAGGCTTTAAACATAAGGGATGAGTAAAGAGCCACACACACTCCCACCCTGAGACATTCTGTTGACAGAGAATTGCTAATCCAGAAAATTTATGTACCTGGGCAAAGTGTTAGTGGTACCTGTTATATGAAGGCACATTTTGCTGAATATATTAAATTATTACTCCTCTTCAGTGCTAAAATGAAGACTTATGTGGCTGAACAAGGAAGCCTTAGGACTCAGGACTTGAGGTTTTAATAGCAGTCTCTGCTGCCAACTTTAAATGAGCTGTTCTCAAGGGATCATCATTTCTTAATGTCTCATTTTAATAGCTCATGTGAAATTGTGAAATTGTTTCTTGATGTTTTGCCATCACAGCTCAGACCTAAAAAGGTGGCTGGAAGTTTCAGCTTTGGTTTTGACTTGTGAAACAAAAACAGTGCATAAATAGTACATAAATTTTAAAACAGAAATAGTACATCTCTCCCTGAGAAGTTGCTGAATGATGAACTTGCCATCCTCCCTGTGTCTGAGTCTTAGTTTCTCAAACTTCTATATCAATCCAGAATTAACTTGATTGGTCACATATTTGGCTCAAGAAATCTCAGGGCCTTGAAGAGAAGATTGAGTACTAAGAGGTCTTTTACATCTTGCTGAGAAAGTAACAGTTGAACCCAATTAGCACAGGTTAGTTGATATTGATACGAATGCATACTTTGTTGCTAAAAGTGCAAGTCACAACCCAATTGTCTTCTGCAGCTATTTGGTATCAGTTTCTTAACCTTTGGAGTTTGATTGGCCAATTCGTGTGAAACACTGGCAAGAAGAAGCAGCTGAGTGGGTGGGGAACTACTGCTATGCTAATAAATGCATCAGCTTTTATTTATTTTAATAAATGCATCAAGCATAACTTCTTCACATTGCAGTACAAAAAGGAAGGCCAGAATGTAACCAGCTACTGTAATGAGACCCTACCGGGATGGGTGCATGATGTACTTGGCCACAACTGGGCTTGTTTCATTGGACACAAGATTTCTTCATCTCAATCAGATGTTCACATCAATGAGCTACCTCTCCAGAAACCCAGGGGAAGGTAAGCAACAGATAAATGACCTTCTACTGGAATAAAATGTTTCATAACAGTGCTTGAGGTTTTAACTGAAATCATAAGAACCAATTCTAGTCCTGAAGGCAAAGTTAATGCCAATGGTAATGTTGGAAATAAACCTGAATGCATACAGACAGAGGAGGGTATGCCTCTCGCATCACACAGTTTCTCCTTCAGTCTGTAGTGAAGCCCAATTATAAAACTGGCATACCTAAGGAAGATGGTTGTATTTAGTCTGTCTCAAGTTTTAGAAACCTTGCCTTGATCCAATAATTCCATGTTACTTTATCAGTACCTACCAGAAGACACTTCTGGAGTTGGTCTTTTACATACTGAGTTTAGAGAACACATTTAGTTTCAATCCCAGTCCTTTTCTTACTGTTTTACTTGCTTTGTTTTTTTTACAGACTCTCTCACAGACGTTACGTGCACAACTTCGACTTTGTAAATGCTATCAATGCTCACCAGAAGTCATGGAGAGCGACAAGATACAAGGAGTATGAGAATTTTGCCCTGGAAGAACTAACTAAAAGAGCTGGTGGTCTCTATTCCAGAGCTTCAAGGTAGTAAGACACTTTGTTCTGCAATGAACCCCACTGCTGCCAAGAGTCTGATTGTATTTGTCCTGGCTCTTAGCTGTGTTTTGGCTTGTAGTTCAGGTGTTTAGTCGAGTTTCAAGGACTTCCAGTTCGTGTTCATGGAGTGTGAACTTATTTTTCACCTGAATGATTATTCTCAGCATCTGTTGTCTCAAGCAGTTGGGACAAATAGAGTCACCTACCCTTAAATCTTGCCCAGTAACTTACTGCTCAATTCATATGTGCCTGGAAGAAGTGGAGACAGTCTCAGTTGTCATCTCACTGTCATATATGTTCATCAGCTGCTTGCCATATTTGGGAGTTTCTGCTTATGCTTCAATATTGATTCTGCTAGTTCATAATTGCAGTTAAAAAGCTGTGAACTGCTTTCTGCTCTTAAACATGAATATCAAAGATTGCTGAGAGAGTTCCCTGATTACTTTGATAATTTGCCACACCTGCAACAAGAGTCATCTAGCAGGAGTATAGTGTCTCATTGAAGAAGCATGAAAGTAGCCCTGAGAATGCCTCCAGGGTCTTGCAGATCACTCAGCTGAGAGTGGTAATGGGAATAGGTACATCATCCTCTACATAATTTGAAAACTAGAGTTTTTTGATCTAAAGATGCCCTTGTTTATAGCTGTTTTACCTTCATAGTTTTGCATTTTCCACTCTTGGTATTTCTGTGAGTAGCAATGCTACTTACTTTTCCAAGTGTGACTATTGTATATTTGTAGAAGAAGGTCCTACTGTAGAATAAAAATCTGCATGGGAATATAATTCACATTATGGTTTCATTGTATAGATAGAAGTCACCTTGTAGATGATCTTAAATACAGTAACCTATTTGGCAGCTCTCTTCCACCCACACAGTACCGTGGCAGTATTTGATTGGCCCTCTCCTGCTTTCAAAACAGACTCCAGTGTCTGGTATTTGTGAATGGCACCTGAGGACAAGCATCAGGTTATGTGGAAGTTGAATGCAGAAAGCTCTTGTCTTGCTGATATGAGCATCCCTTGGCTGCAAGTGGTAGATGAGGACAGGTAACATTCAATACTTCTTCAAAAGTCACAGGAAAAACTTGCTCCAGAGAAGTGTCCAGGGCAAGTAGCACTGCAGTTAGTGAATTGATGCTGTAAGCCATGCCCGTGTCTGAAGTGAAATACTGTAGTTGCTGTCAGTGAATGCTGCCAAGGCAAGATGCTTTCTGCTGTCAGATATTCTACATGCCTTGTGATTGCAGAAAAATAGCTGTTGCAGAACTGTTGCTATAATCTCTGAGAGTTACCTCAGCACTTCATGTTAGTGCAAAAGTACTTGACCTCAGCAGCTTGTGGATGTTAAGGAAACTCCCCTGTCCGAGCACCCAGGAGCCATGCTGGCAGTCGCACGCACACCACCCAAGCTGGGACCAAGGCCCTGTGGCAGCTACACCCCACATGCACACTCAGAGCACATTTCCTTACCCACTCAACCCTGGGGTTCCCATAGCAGAGTCTCAGATGTCCACATCTTTAGAACAACTTAATCTTGGTGCAATAACTAAATAGCCACATAGCAGCTCGAGCCGGGTGCCTCTGAGGAGGGACCTCAAACAAAGGAGCCCCTGGGCTTTTATACTTCCAGTCTTTAGCATGGGAAAGTCCGGGGTCCTCTCTGAGTGTCCTGTCACCTGGCTGGGCCACGGCTCCCTGTGCCCTTTGTATGTAAAAGGATTTTGCCCCCCAGAGCTCAATTTGAAGCTCCCACTGCAACTTGCAAACTGAGCTACCTGCACTGAATGTATTCCTCAACAGCGGATAGTTAATAATATAGCTCCCTCAGGGAGCAATTTGAGTAGATCTTGAATCCTGAAGCTTATCTCTTCATATTGACACCCACTCAGTTTAGATGGAGACTATTTTAAATTGCACAATGTGAAGCAAGTCCAGCTAGTAGAAGCCAAAGATGAAAACCGAGTGTTATGTAACTGTTTCCTTGCCTAGAGTCTGATATGTTTCTCAAAAGCATTTTCCCTCTTTAGACCAAAGCCTGCCCCTCTAACACCTGAGTTACTCAAGAAAGTTTCAAGCTTGCCAGAATCCTGGGACTGGAGAAATGTGAATGGTGTCAATTATGTCAGCCCTGTTCGGAATCAAGGTAAAAATAAATAAAACCTCTGACTTCAGTGTTCCAGAGCTCCTTTGATGTAGTTTGTAATTTGCTGCTAAACAGAAGGTTTTGCCTAGTGTCTTGCAGCTGACAGATTGCACCTTTACTGTGAATAACCTGTGGAAACTGGGTGGAGTGCTGGCTAACAATACTGTACCAAAAGAGGTGATGGTACTGGCCCGTCCAGACAGCACTGACTTGCCGGAGTGAAAGCCAGTTACCACAGTACCCTGTGTAAACACAGCTGTCAGATTTTGTCCAAACAATCTCAACCACGGTTTTCTGCACACTAACTGAAGTGATGTACATTTACTTTTTATTAAATGGTTTCTAGTTTTTTATTAAATTGTTTCTTCTAATGCCAAATTATCATGCAGCTTTAATGAATAAACCCATGAAAATTGTTTATACTGCCTCCAAATCTTATCACTCGGATATATTTAGGTACTACTTAAATGGCTAGTTGCAAGAGGAGACATTAGTCACTATGAAAATTGCAGACAATGATAAATATAAAATACTGGTAAGAACTTAGAAGGATGCCATGCTGGTATATGTTGATTCTGTAGGGAGTGTGTTTATAGCACTGTGGTGTGAGATGCCTGAGTTACAAGGTTATATAATGGAGGCCAGGAGTGAACTCAGTTAATGTGTCCCTTCCCTGTGCCACTATTTGTAGATAAACTTATGTCTACTTGTAGCTATCTGGTGGCAACTTTTGGGGGAAGAAAACATAACATTAGCATGGTGGGGGGATGAATTAAATCACTGATCCCTCATTTATGTCTTAGTTCTTCTGAGAAATTCTGCCAGCTGTACTCCTGACAGCAGAAGCAGCATAGGAAGGCTTGTGGGGTTTCTAGCTATGTGGAAGCACTGGAAGATGGCAACAGGAAATTATATGGTTATCTGTAGGAGTGAGTCCTGTACTTTCTCCTGGTGTGAACTATGAATATCCCAAGGAATCTTTATCTTCCAAACAATTGAATACTCAGTTCCATACTTACGTTTTCTCTGTTGTGTTGCTTTGAAGTTTCTCTAAATGAGAACTAGTGTTGTTTCCAATAATAAAGCTTCCTACACTTTTTATGTAATCTGAGGGTCCATACTGAGTATGTTAAATGTCTGTGGAACGTGCATTCTGCTCCATCAAATTAAAATTTTAGCTTTCAGGTTTAAAAAAGAAACCAAACCACACAAAAACCTATGAAAGAGGTCATTCTATGGACTTTATAAATACCACTGGGGTAGCAGGAAAGAAATATAGCAGCCAATCCAACAGACTTGAGACTGAAGTGGTTATGTGAATTGTATTTGTCACATTTTTGCACACATAATGCAACAAAATGTTCTGCAGCGTGGCCCATCTCAGATGCTGTGACTGTACAGTGAGTGGGAGGCATCTTTCACTGCTTCACTTTGCCCTGCTGGGAAAAGAGTGTTCCTGTTCAGGGTGATTTTGTCCCTTCTCTTTGGAGATGTATCTGAGCGAAGGTGCAATTTCATGAAGTCTTGCTGTTGTAATAGCTCTGCTTTTATACACCTACACAGTTCAAGAGAAAGTATTTTGTTTTGTTCCTTAAGCCTCCCTCCTTTTCATAGCTCTGCAATATTTGACTTTCCCACTGTCAGGAAACAAAAGGAAATCAGGCACTTTGATGACAATCAGTAGACAAAGGAGGACCTCATCCAAGTGATTTTTCTTCCCTGTGATGCTTGTCATTCCATTTCCAAAGGCTTTTAATGAGTGAAAAGAAGGCCCTAGACAGTGAAGAGGTCTAAAGCTAGAAGCAATACTAAGTTTTGATGCAAAAGTAAGGAGACTTAAATCTCTGCCATGAAGCAAAAGGGAAATTAAGGTGCCTCTGAAAAGTCAGTGTACAATTACATGCCCTTGGGAAGCAAGGGGAGCAGGGATGAATCCATTATATCAAACATGCTATTTATATCACTATTCTCTTAAAAGTCAGTTGTTTTAGGAGTAGTTGTAGAGGTGGAATATTTTTTCAAGTGGAAATTACAGGACTAAATCCACTAGTAGAATAAAAATAAGAACAATATTGTCAGCATTCACTTCAAGAAGTTCATTGCCCCTTAGCATATGTGCTCCATAAAGGGTAGATAGAGCCTTCTCAGCCCCACTAATGCAGTCCCTGAGGCTTCATTCTGAAGGAATAGGGTAATTGGATAGCTCTTAAATGCTGCTGCTGAAAAACACTGGAGTAGTACATTGCCTCTTACTCTTGAATAAGCTCAGTGTTCCCTGAGAAGTTGTTAGATGTGGGTTTTGCATTGCATGTATAAAAGCTAAATGAAGATTTAAAGTTTTTGTTCTATTGGTGTTCAACTTTTAATCACGATCTGGTAGGTTTTAACTCTTTTCAGTGGCCTTTAGGAATAGTTGTGCTTGATGAGTAGGTAGTGAGTAGCCCTGTTTATGTTACAAGAGTGCTTATTGTTTATGAGTGCAAGGTGAGTAGTCTTGTTTATGTTACTGAGTGCTTGTTGTTTGTTTTTCTCCCCTTCTCAGGCTCATGTGGCAGCTGTTACGCATTTTCCTCCATGGGCATGCTGGAAGCAAGGATACGAATCCTCACAAACAACACTCAGAAACCAGTCTTCAGTCCCCAGCAGGTTGTGTCTTGCAGCCAGTATTCTCAGGGTAAGGATGCTGGTGCATATAAAGACACCTTTTGAGTAGTGATAATGAAGGAGACTCTTATTTTAAGAACTTCCCATGCCTTCCCCATCACACACAAGTTAGTTTTTTCATAAAGTATTTTGCAGGGTATGCTTTATAGTATTTTATTTGAAATAAAAATAACAAAACCAGAGTTGTCAGCCCACCTCACTGCAGCAGTGGGATTGAGCAAGGAGAAGTTTCCCTTATGCTCGGGATGTTACTGGATTTTACATCTACCTGTGAGATGGGAAAATCTAAGGAGTACGGCTCAAAATGTAGTTGATTTCAATGCTTACCTAGAAAGAGTTGAACTAAATATTCTCCCAATGACATAGTCAGAGGGAGGAGGAGCATATAGGGAGGGGGAGATGAGCAAAAGCTAGGGCTAAAGCTTTAGAGAGAACTGTATCCTTGTTAGGTTAGATCTTTGTAGTGCATGTAACTAGCTGTTCTTTCTGGAAAGGGTCCATGTATTGATGTTCCCAATATAGCTCCCACAGATGTAAATTTTGCTTTGTACGTTTCAGAAAGCTGTCTGTAGCTAACTGGAATATTAGGATGATCTGGGTCACTGCAGTGTGTTCGATACCATATCTGAAAGAATTCCGAAAGATTTAAGTAGGAGAGTCTCCCACCTCAAATAACATTCCAAGGGAATAAAATAAGCACTTTTTTTTTCCTTTTGTTGAGGTTGTGATGGTGGCTTCCCATACCTCATTGGTGGAAAGTATGTCCAAGACTTTGGTGTGGTGGAAGAGGACTGCTTCCCTTACACCGCTCAAGACTCTCCGTGCCTTTTCAAGCGCAGCTGTTACCACTACTACACGTCTGAGTACCACTATGTGGGTGGTTTCTATGGAGCCTGCAATGAAGCCCTGATGAAGCTTGAACTTGTTCTGCATGGCCCACTGACTGTTGCCTTTGAGGTTTATAATGATTTCATGCTTTATAAAGAGGGGATCTACCATCACACAGGGCTGCAGGATGAGTTAAATCCTTTTGAATTGACCAATCATGCTGTCTTGCTGGTGGGCTATGGTAAAGACCCAGAAAGCGGTGAGAAATTCTGGATTGTGAAGAACAGCTGGGGCACCTCATGGGGAGAAGATGGCTACTTCAGAATCCGCCGTGGCACTGATGAATGTGCAATTGAAAGCATTGCTGTGGCTGCAACTCCTATTCCAAAGTTATAATATAGGTGTCTTCATCCAGTACCTTGTCCTGAGCCATAAAAACATACTGGTGGTTGAAGACTCTGGTTAAAATCTGTCCTCTAGCTTGAAAAGGCAGCTTTAAGGAATTTTTCCACAGTAGAGCAGTTTCCATATGTGAGAGGATGAACACTGTTAATTCTGCTCTGTGCACTGGAGGCTTCCTCTCGAGTCTGATAGTAGATCACCCAGAATGGCAATTTTGGTAACAGTGGTGATTAGTTACTCATCATTGGATATACATCTTCAGTTACCAGTTGCGTTTTTTTCCCATGGCCAATCTTGACCTTCAGATCTCAGAGGGAGGTGTCTGCTATGTTAATCTGTAACTGCTTTGAAGGGACACTGTAGTGCCTTACTTCTCAGAAATCAGGAAGTCACTGCAATTTGAAACATAAGTGTGTATTGGGATGGGAATGAGCAATTACACTGATTGAAATGAAATTATAAAGTGTCCTGTGCAAACTGCATGTCAAACCCTTATGACAATAAAAATCAATTTTAAGTTTCAGGCTATTACTAAATGCTCTAGTTCTGGATTTCATTGCTGTCCTTCACAAATGATAATTTCAGAGATCAATAAAAACACCCCACTCCTATAGGAGTTTGTATTTGTGGAAAAGTTAGTTCTTTTGGTGACCTGTCTGTGAGTTTTGAGCTTCCTGTCAAGAGCTTTTTACTATAGCAGAATCTAAACTGGTGGAAAAGAAGGACAAGAGGGGAGAAGAACTAGTAATCTTGGATCTGAAGCTGAGATTATCACAGCAGCATCAAGCAAGTTGTCCAGGAGTCCAGTAGTCCATGCTGTGGATGTAGGACAATTCATTGAGTAAATTTGCTAATTCCCCAGTAATCCTGTTTAAATCCTTTCTGTTAATCTGTTGCCCTATTTCTTTCAAATATACAAGGTAGAAACATAGAGTTGAGAGGAGGGATTGCAACACTTGGAATTAACCATTTCTCAGCTAGCAACACAGCGCTTTGTTAGCACAGCATTGGTCTTTGCTGTTCACTTGAGGAAACAAAAATGGCATAGAGGTAAGTGCCATTTCATGTGTAGATGGTAACTTCTTTAGTAACTTTCTATTAAAATGTGACTGAGCTTACTTTGTATTTTTCTGTGTAAAATAGAGTCTCATGAATGTTTTTTCTAGGTATAGGGAAATTCATAAAATGCAGAAAAATGGAACAGTTGTCTGTAGTCAAACTATCCCATTTAACCTAGAAGGGAAAACTCACTTTTACTTCAGTAGCAGAATTTCTCAAGAAATCCTGGACTCCAGTTTGCTCAAGTGGAGGGGCAGGGAAAGGATAGCTTCACGATTTTCTCAATCCCCTCCCAAAAAATATTAAAGCCTTGTTGATAGTGAGTTGAACACGAGTCAGCAGTGCCCTGGCACCCAGGGAGACCAAGTGTGTCGTTGGGGGCATCAGACACAGCATCGCCAGTCAGGCAAGGGAGGGGATTGTCCTGCTCTGCTCTGCACTGGTGCAGCCTCACCTCGAGTACTAAGGGCAGTTTTGGGTACCATAATATAAGATTTAAAGCTATTAGAGAAACAGGACCATGAGGATGGGGAAGGGCCTTGAGGGGAAGACATGTGAGGAGCTGCTGTGGGCACTTGGTCTGTTCAGCCTGGAGGAGACTGAGGGGGGACCTCATCACAGTCTGCAACTTTCTCGTGAGGGGAAGAGGAGGGGCAGGCACTGATCTCTTCTCTCTGGTGACCAGGGACAGGACCCAAGGGAACGGCCTGAAACTGTGTCAGGGGAGGTTTAGGCTGGATATCAGGGGAAGGTTCTTCACCCACAGGTTGGTTGGGCACTGGAACAGCTCCCCAGGGAAGTGCTCACAGCACCAAGACTGACAGAGTTCAAGGAACGTTTGGACAATGCTCTCAGGCACATGATGTGACTCCTGGGGATGTCCTGTGCAGGACCAGGAGCTGGATTTGATGATCCTTGTGGGTCCCTTCCAACTCAGCTTGTTCTCTGGTTCTGTGAAGATGTGTTTGGAAATTTAGAACTTGTGTTTTGACAGAAGTGGAACAAGTGACTTCTGAAATAGCTCGTATCGTGCATTGGATTGTTTTAGCTTAGGGAGTTGGGGGGTGGAGGAAGGAGCTAGGTTCCTGGATTTCTTTAATAGCTGTAGCACATGAGATTGGTTTGAGAATAAAGATATAAAAGCTAGGTGTTTCTTTTTACTATCTTTCAGCCATTAGGAAATTGACTCCTTATCACCAAACTGTTGCTGACACTCATGGCACTACGAATATAAAGCTACTTGCTACTCACCACGCATCTGTCACTGTCACTGCCCCCAGTGACTGTCATGAGACATTGTTTGCTTCTGGCTGGCTGCGGTGTGTGAATGTCCCCATTTTCTGTATTCCAGAGTTACACAGAGGAATGTCAGTCAGCCTGATGGAGCTGGTATGTGGATATAGATTGTTTATTTGGCTTCTTCCTATAAACAATGCATTAGCTGAAGTGGAAAACATGCTATCACTCAGGAGAATAATTGTAGGGTTGGCAGATATGTCTTGTAGTGAACATGTAAAGCCCTAATGTATTTAACTTATCATGGGAGGTTAATAGATAATGTCATGGCTGATAAATACTTACAGAGGAAATAAAGCTTATTACCAGTCCAGCAAGCAGAGATATTAAAAGTTTTGTATTTTGAAAGTAGTACATATGGAGGACAAATAAGATACATCTGTTTAAAAGGGAGCATAATAAATCCTTAAAAAATTTTTAAGAACTGTGGTGGAGTCTCCATCACTGGAGTGGGATGGTTTTCCAGTTGGAGCACTGCCCCTGTCACCAGAATTGCTCAGATAATCATGCAATTGGTTTATGAAAGAGACATGGCAGGGTCATCATGACTCCTTGCTCTGTGACCTGAGAACTTGAAACACGAGGTGACATTTAACTTCCAAAGTTGTCAGCCTAAATTTGCTGTGTAAAATTCATATAAAGCAACAGCAGAGATTTTTTTCCTAGATTTGTTCAAAGTGCTGAAATTAAGACTGAATAATTTTAAAGTTATGTTGGTCCAGGGGTCTTGGGAAGACAGGAAAACCAATGCACCAATGGAGTTTATTAAAATGGAGAGTTCAGTAGAATATTATAGCTTGATAGCTTCTTGCCTTTTTTTTTTTTTTTAATGACTTAACACTTCATTCATTGCTTTCTTGTCCATTGCTGGAGGCTTAAAACTAGCTTGTAAAGTGAAGTTAAGAACATTAGACTGCTTTTGAAAGTTCTGATAAAATCAGACTTCCTATGACCTCTGAAAATACTAAGATATATTTCTAAACTACTTTGATTGAGATGTGATTAAAACAAGGCTGTAGGTAAATCTGTAGGTATTGTTAATGGAACATTTGCAAGGATATCAAATGGAGAATTTTGAAAAGCATTTTTTCCTCAATTTTTGTAAAGGGACAAATACTGTGGGAGGGGTGTTATTTATTTTAGAAGACAAAAAGGAAGATGGACTAAGGAAGCATTTTTTCAGTGGTTTCGATCTACGAAACAGCATCTTTTACCAAGGTTTTCAGTTTTTCATTCTTTCCTTTTGGGAAAAAAAACCATGGGTGTTTTTCCCCCCCCCATCAAATTATTAATTTCTTCAGAAAAGTAATTTCTGGTATGTGTTAAAAATCCTGTTAAAACATCAAAGCCATGATGGATTTTATTTTCACTTGAATAGGTGGGACTTATTTAACTCTGCTGTAGACAATCGGCAGGGATAGAGCTCCCTGATACCACTGGAACTGCCTCACTTTGGGTTGAAATAACCTAGGAAATGATGTGGCCTCCACAGTGTAGTGACAAGGATACAATGGCAGGAGCTTCTGGGGGTCGTGGTGCAGCAGTGGGTGAGGAGGGAGGTTTTGGGGGCAGTTTGCCCAGATCTGCCTGTGGCTGCAGGACCTCCAGAGCATTGCAGGAGTGAGGCAGGGACAACTGAGGGGGATTCAGGCTGTGGGTGGCCTGAGCTCCGGTATGGATGGGTCTGTCCTTGCTGTGTGTCTCGCATCACAGCCTTTCTAATGCCCTCATTTGCACCATGAAAGCAAAGTAGCACTTAAGTTGTAAAATAAGGTGTATTAGTTGTAAAATAAAGTGTGTCATAAAAGCCTGTGGGTGTGAACACCCTTGTACCAAATTAATGGCTAACTCTCATTTTCCCTGCTGCAGTCCATTACACATGTAGATGTATCAAGTTACTTTAGAAAAAGTTAATATCGACCTTGAATTTGAAATTTTGAGGGTGAGTTTAAGCATATTTAAAAGGAAACACAAGTCCTTTTCATATCCTAAACAATATGGGCAGCATGTCACAAACAAAAGATGGGAGCTTTGACTGCAGTATAAAATAATGCAACATACATGACTACCCCTTCTGAACAGTGAGTTTTAAGTGAAATTTCTCATATCCTGTTTCACTGAGAGCCAGAGTACCTTATGTGCTGAGGAGAAGGTATTGGAGCTCAAGCAGGTTGAGGTTTCTCTGCTGATTGCTGTGGCTTCTGGATGTGCTGTAGGCTGAAGCAGTGTGAGCATGTGCATCTGTATGTTTAGGTTTCCAAAAAAGTATGAAGCATTTAAAGGCAGGTAAAATGTTATTAATAACCTGCAACTTTAGGGGGTGGTCAAATGCGGGACATCAACAGGACATCATTTTCTTCAGTTTCCTGTGAATGACAGGTGGTGCAGGAGGAGGAGAGTCTGAAACCTTTCTGTATAGGCTAGAGAGAAACAGGCATGTGCATATGCAAAATTTTTCCAAATCTGTAATAGGAAAGGCACTGACACGTACTTTTGCCAGTTATTCCTAATTGTTTCATTTGGATCAGCTGGCTTGATCCAGCAGATGCTATTTAGCTTGAGATGTACAAGCTAAATTAAACTCTCTCTCTCTCATGGTAACATTTTACTAGGCTGATAGTTTAGCTCACTCCTCTCCAAGCACATTTTGCTATTTGCACTTTAAGATATTTGCTCATGTTTATGCTTGAAGTGATCCTTGGGACCCCTGGCTCACCTCATTAAATAGAGAATACTTTTAAGGGCTGTGTAGAAGGGCTGATATCACTTTACCTATATGACAAGTGATAAATTGTAAGTACTGTCATAACCACCAGAGATATTAAAAGGGATGTCTTTGCCCTAAGAGGATTTCAGACTCTTGGAAAACATTGTATTACACATTCTTAAATATCCAGCAGTTCCAACCTTGACATTCTTCATGTAAGATGGGAAAAACTTCCCAAACCCATTAACTAGCTGTACAGAACTCTTATATTTAGCAAAGGATACATAATACATACAGATGTGGATTTTTTAAAACTACATTTAATTAACTTTTCTATTACTCTCTTATTTAACACTTGAAACACTAATACAAAATGACGCCCTTTTCCATTGTTCTGTTTAGCATTTAGCTGGAATAAATCAGATTTTTGGTCTGGACTAAACATGGGATTTCTTAAGGTTTTTCTTCTCATTATCACTGGTGACTGAAGGAAACTGGGTATCTCAGAAGGCAAGTCTCCTGAAGGCAGACAGTCCATGACCTCTGGGAGGGTGTTACTTCACCTGGAAGTGGGGTACCCAAACCCTGTTGCCTGGCTTCTGACTTAGTACTCTGCTCTACGTCTGACTGCACCACTCCTTGCTCCCAGACCTATCTCTGCATCATTTCCTGTTCAGGAAAATATTGAGCCCACTTAAAGTCCTGATCCTATTCTGGGACTCTCTCACTTTTCCCTGTAGGTGTTAAGGCATAAACAGGAATACTCCAAAAGCTTGACATTTGGGTGACTAAGTCTGCAGTCTGTGCTATATTTGCTTTGCACGAAGATTTCCGTCTAAATCTCATACATTAATAAGGCTGCTGAGTTTCGTCACTCAGTTACATTTCTCTCTGCTTGTCTGAAACCCTCCTTAAACCCTGGGATTATATGCACAGGTTTAACTTTCAGCAGGATAATATCTGCATCCAGTTGTGGGAGGGGGAAAAAATCAATTACAGGAAGTGGACTAAAAGGCCAAATCAAATACATAAAACTCAGCAGTGGGATGATAAAATATAAGGAATTAAATGCTTCTTTTCACAGAATGTATCTATTTTCTGTGTTTGCTGCCTTGAGGAAAAGTAGAATAGGGTCATTGCATTTTCCTGATTGTTGGGAGCTGATTTTTAAGCTGTAACATTGAAAGAGTGACTTTCTTTTTCTTTTTTAATTAAAGATACTGGCAAACCAGAACTTGAGCTCCATCTTATCCTTTAGGATTGTAGAGGTTTGTAGTAGCAGCCTTAAAACTTCTTCAAATGGAAAATGACCATCGGAGTGTGGAAGAATCGGAAGGGACAGCAGAAAATGAAGTATATGAAGGGTAGGTGCTGATAGCACCTGGGTTGGCGGCATATTAAGTTTTCAGCACATCTGCATGAAGTCCTTTGGAACACCCAGAACAGGTAACAAAGAGTAACCTAAAACAAGGGACATCCGAAAAAAAATCTAAAGAAAAAAAAAAGATCAGTGGTTTGGGTTGATAAGGACCTTGAAGATCCAACTCCCTCCCCTCACCCCATAAGCATGTATGCCACTCACTAGCCCAGGTTGCTCAGGACCCCATCCAACCTGGCCTTGAACATTTTCAGGGATGGGACATCTACAACTTTCTTGGGCAAGATGTGCCAGTGCCTCACCACCCTCACAGTAAAGAATTTCTTTCTAATATCTAAATCTCTTTTTTCAGTTTAAAACTATCCCCCCTTGTCCTATTGCTATCTACCCATGAAAAAGTCCCTCTCCCTCTAGTTTATAAGGCCCCTTTAAGTACTGAGAGGCCACAGTAAAGTCTCCCCAAAGCCTTCTTTTCTCCTGGCTGAACAACCCCCAGCTCTCTCAGCCTGTCTTTGTAGGAGAGGTGCTCCAGGCCCCCAGTCATCTTTGTGGCCTCCTCTGAGCTCACTTCAACACATCTTCTTTGTGTTGAGGACTCCAGAACTGGACACAATGATCCAGGTGGGGTCTCACAAGGGCAGAGTAGAGGGGGAGAATTCCCTCCCTTGCCCTGCAGGCCATGCAGCCCAGGACATGGTTGGTTTTCTGCACTGTGAGCACACATTGCCAGGTTGTGTCCAGCTTTTCATACACAAGTACCCCCAAATGCCGGTAAGAGGTGATGGTAAGAAGGACAAACCCTTTTCAGCAGCTTCTAGGTAAAAAGACTAGATACTTTGATAACAAAACCTAGTGGAAACTTCATGGAAGTGGAACAGATACGAAGCAGTACAAGACTCCTCCAAAACCAGCACCTGAAGGCTAACCTAGGAATGGGGAGATGGTGGGGGCTGGGTAGCTGGCATCCATTTCTTTCCTGTTGCTGCAACAAAACTTGGCCAAAGCACTGTGATATATGTGGATATGGGTAAGCAGGCTAATTTAACACAGAGCATGGCACTTTTAAGAAGGTGGGTGTCAGAATGTTGATGTATGTTTTAAAACAGTTACTTTCCTCTTCTATAGATGTTGCATTGAGTTTTGCTGCACTGCTGATGGAGAGAAGCAATGTTAATTACCACAAAATCTCTGGCTTAAGAGTTCAACTACAGGTCTCCCAGTACAGTTCCTTTCCACATTGTTAATATATGTGCTGTGTTGAACCCATGAACAATCATGTATGGCAAAGCAATCATGTTTACCCTCTAATTTGTTTGCACCCTTCCCTGCCATCCCACTTCCACAAAGAGAAATGCTGGCTCTACCAGGACAGGTGATGGCCCTCTTGTGTTATAAATCAGGTAAAAAAATCATAGCTAGGAGGCTGGTTACCAGTTGAAAGGGCAGCTGTCTCACTGCTAAGATAACTTCCAGAATGGGTAGGGGTTTTTTGTTTTTTTTTTTTTTTGTTTGTTTGTTTGCTTGTTTGGAAAGAGTGCTAACCAGGATAAAAGTGTTCAAAAAACTTGAGAAAATGAAACTTTCCTGGTATTTCTGAATTACATGGGGATTTTTTCTTATTTTGAAATGTGTTCATAAAAAAGCTACAAAAAGGGAAGGTTTGAGAAAAATGCAAAGTTTCAGCTGCTTGGTAATATGTCCTGACATTATTTTTATATATATATATAGAAGGGATATATTCTGTGTATGCATATATACACAAAGAACTGGGTTTTTTTATTTTCTTGCAGTTGAGAACACTGACAAAAATCCCAATCTGGAAACCCTTCACCAGATGAACTGAGATCCACACAGTGTTACTCATCCTCCTTATCTCTAGTTTTTGTTTGTCTTTGCTGTTGAGATAAGGCTTCCAGGAGCAGGCCTGGCCACCATCCAGGGTCAGAGCAGTGTTCAGCATGCAGGAGCCTTTCTTGCTGAGCCCTGAAGTGCTCCTCTGATAGCAGGCTAAATAATAACCAGTAAAAGGTGGAAGGAAGTCAAGTCCAGCACCGTCTTTATAATAAATACCTTTATTGTGTCTTACTTGTGTCTTGGGAGGTTTCTGGATTGTGTTGATGACAACTTCCTGTACAGATGAATGAGCTGATGAGGGAAGATGCTCTGCTGGACCACATACTTACAAAATGAGGGGGTACTGTACTGGGATGTGAAAAATGAGGGCAGCTTTGGCTGGCAACCATGTGAGAGTGGAGTTCAGGATCCTGAGAAGAGGGGAAAAGGCAAAAGTCAGCGTTCAAGCCTTGATTTCAGGAGAACAGACTTCAGCCTATTCCTGCTTTGGAAAATCCTCTGGGAGGCCCTGGACTGAAAAGGCATCAAGGAGAGCCAACTGATTTTCAAGACTCACCTCCTTCAAGTTCAAGAGTGGTCCATCTCCACATGTAGGAAATCAAGCAAACGCAGCAGGAGGCCTGCAAGGATGAATAAGGAGCTTTTGACTAAACTCAAAAAAGAAATGTATAAAAGAGATGGAAGGGACACATGACTGGGGATGGATATGGACTCACTGTCAGAGCCTTGGTAGGATCTGATTATTAAAATTATTAGAGAGATGCCTCTGCCCACATTAGGGTGGAAATGAGACCATATGCTGAAGTGAATAGTATGAATTTTATTTAACAGTGAATGTGAGGCAGAGAGAGAAAGAAGTATAAAAAGAGAGGAGAAGAGAGAGAAAAAGCAGAAATATAGTGCCATTTTGTGGATTGCAACGGCATCCCATTGGTCCTCTTCTTGTCTTCTTGATCATGAGGGTCCTGCAAAACACAGAGTCCAAAGGACTAATATATGTTCAGCCCAGGTGGGAGTGCCCAGGTTACTCCCATGTTATCCTCAGAAAGAAAAAGAAGGAGAATTCATGGAACTACAGGCTGGTAAGCATTACCTCGGTCCCAGGAGAGGTGATGAAGCAAATCCTCCTGGGAGTAATTTCACAACACAGGAAGGATAAGAAGGTGTTTTGGAGTAGTCAGCATAGGTTTATGAAGGGGAAATCATGCCTGACCAAACGGATAGCCACCCATGATGAAATCACTGGGTGTGGATAAAGGTAGAACAGTGGATGATGAATGCAAGTCCAGTTCTGGGCTCCCCAGTACAACAGATAAGGAGAACTGAGTCCAGCAAAGGAATGCAAAGATGGTTAAAAATTTCGAGCATCAAGGAGAAGCCAAGAGAGCTGGGAGAGTTCATCTGGAGTAGAAAAGGCTCATGGAGATCTTAAAGAATCATAATTGTAAAGAATACAGAAAAAATGAAAATTCTATTTAAACATTAAAAAAGTGCTTTTTATTGCGTGTGTGGTCAAATACTGAAACACGTTGCCCAGAGACTGTGAAGTCTTCATGCCTCCACTGGCCCTGCTTTGAGCAGGGTGTTAGGTTCAGTGAACTCCAGAAGTACTTTCCTACCTTGGTGGTTCTGTGATATTTGAAATTACAATGAATACAACTTTCAAATTATATTCCTGATGAACTCTAGCAGGTAAAGGTAGCATCTTTTGTTGTTTTGTTCCACAGTTTCAATTTGCAGTTACAAGGAAAAATGACATAAGACAATGCATATTAATTTAGGATCTACTCTTAAAAATATCCCTGCACATGAAATCGGTGTTTCTGCATGAGCACCATTAAAGATTGATAGTGTCCAAGAACCAGACTTAAATCTACATGAATTGGACTGAAGTTTGACTGAAGTGATTCAGCCCTTTTCTTAAAGGAGATTTTCTCTGTGGCAGTAGATTATTCTCTAATAATCTAAGTTCCTGCCATGGGGGTTTCAAATGAACCCTCATGGGAGGGGCATAATGCAGGTTAATGGTTATCAGAAACATAGTAACTTGACTTGGATATGCCCGTGAGTAGCACTGTAACTGTTGGATTCTCATAATGCAAATACTCTTTAGCACCTCAAGAGGGTTAAAACTGCTGCACTGTCAGTTTTTCCAGGATTTGTTGGTAGCACCATAGTAGCATTCCTGCAATGAGTGTGATACTTCCATCCGCAGCCTCAGTGAGTGCTCTTACACTTTGCTTATTGAATCTTAGGAACAACAAATTTCTTTTGGAACTGGCACATTTCAGACGAAATCTGTGCTGTATGGTGCTTTCACTGCTGTCTGGCCTCAGGGACAAGCCGTTTTACTTTTCCCAGAGTGTTACTGACTCCCCTGTTATTAGATTTTACCCTTGGCAGATGTTCTGGTCCTTGCCTTATTGCTTTTTGTGTTGCACTGTGGTCATGTATTCCCAAGTGACTGTTCAAATACACTTGCTGTAAAATGCACTGCAATCCATCTCAGATTTTTGCTACAGGCTCCAAAGAACAGACCTTGGATTTTATTAGACTATATGGATCTATATGGATGGAATAGAAACATGTATTTGCATCTGAGCACTGACTGTGCTCACACAAGGCTGATGGATATGGAAGGTATGTTGGAATATGCAATAAGTAGTCACACTGGGTCCCTTTATCAGACTAAGGGTTGCAATTGTGAGAGTGTCACAAACTCTCACTCTTTTAATACAATGATCCATCCACCACTGGGCTGTTAACTGTGTAGCTAACAACTTTGTATTTTTTCCATACCCCAGAATTAATTGTAATACATCACTCTGGCAAAAAACTGTGTATAATATCGATGTTTTGTATTTCTTTTAAAGCAGGATATAAAATAATCTTCTAATATATGATACTGATTTGTATGTGTGTATATATATATGTACATACACATGCAGAGATGTGTATTAGCATGTCTCTGGATTATGCTGTCATTTTTGTCGTATTAAGTAAGATCAACATGATGGTATAGGTCAATCCCTTCAAGAGATTCAAAGCTACCAGATATAACATTAATAGCTGTGGTGTGAAAACCCTATGTGATTTTAGATGGCAGTCTGTTGAATACATACATTTCTAATAATCTGAATTTTGGTGACGACAATATAAGATAGCTATTAAACTATTAGAGAGTATCCAAAGGAGGGTAACTAAGATAGTGAAGGACCTTGAGAGGAAGACATGTGAGTAGCTGCTGAAGTCACTTGGTCTGTTCAGCCTGGAAAAGAGACTGGGGAGACCTCAGTGCAGTCACAACTTCCTTGTGAGGGAAAGAGCAAGGGCAGGCACTGATCTCTTCTCTCTGGTGACCAGGGACAGGACCCAAGGGAATTGGCCTGGAGTTGTGTCAGGGGAGGTTTAGGTTGGATATCAGGAAAAGGTTCTTCACCCAGTGGGTGGTTGAGCACTGGAACAGCTCCCCAGGGAAGTGGTCACAGCACCAAGCCTGACAGAGTTCAATGGGTGTTTGGACAATGCTCTCAGGCACATGATGTGACTCTTGGGGATGTGCTGTGCAGGGCCAGGAGTTGGACTTGATCATCCTTGTGGGTCCCTTCCAACTCAGCATCTCCCAGGATTCTGTGAATGCCTTTCTTTTGACAAAATCTATTGCCTTGTAGTTTCATTATCTCAGACAACATTGTTGTTTTCAAAAGGTATGTTGATAACAAGTCTGGTACTCAAGGTTGATGTCCTTTTGTGTGGTATATGGCACACAAAGAGGAGTAATAAAATCCAGGATGCAGTTATGCTGTCCTTGATTCCTGTCAATGTAATTGCATCTTCAATTTTATCGCTTGTCTCAGAGAGAAAGGTCTCTACTAATGGCAGAGAAATAATGAGGAATTTCTGAAAATTATCACTGTAAAATGTTTCACTTTTATGCAGAGTGCAACACAGCCTGTAATGCCTTAATTTGATGGAATTTTTTTAAATGTTATTATTTATGACTGGGATGTATAGAGTTATCAATTCTGCCAATTAAAATAGAATTTTAATAGACTCTATTAATATTAGTATAGTATGAAAATAGAATACTGGATAGGCAGGAAATACAAAAATAAAACAGCGTAGATATACATAATGTCACATGGAATTTCAGTAACTTTTTACAATGATTTTATAAAGTTTAAAATGTACATATACCAGAGAGAACACAGACAAATGAAATATAAACACAGAAGTATCAACCAATTTGCTGGCATATTTATATGTTCTAGTTGCCTGGACAGCAGCAGAGTAAGGGCTCAGAGGAAACATCTGGTTCTCCCAGACTAACAAATTACTCGGTGTCAGCTGAGCCTTGCTAACTACCTACCTGTGGGTGACAGATGCAAGCTGGTGTGGTTTATGTTACCTGTCCTTAAGTGTGGTCTCAGCTAAGACAGATTTTCCTGCATCATCTCCAGCCTTAGTGTGCTTCCCTGGACACTTCTGCCTGCAGGAGATGGCTGCATTGCAGTAACCTGTTTGTGCACATGAAGGGATCACTTGGCATCATCAAACAAATTTTGCAGTGATCCTTTGAGTCATAAGCAGCCCAAATCATCTGCCTTCTCCCATGACAGTGCTGCAGGAGGGCTGCAGATTAATGATAGATCCACACCTCCCCGTCCCAGTGCCTTGGGATGGCAAGGAGGCCAGCCAGTAAAGATACATAGTTCCAAAAAGGTAGAGCGAGACAGGTCTGAGGGCCTTCTCCCACTTCAGGAGGATTTCAGCAGATGGTGTCTATAAAAGCCAGCTCACCATGCAGTTAGGAGGTCTGGGTACAGCTTTGACTCAGCGAGATGCTCCAGTCCATGCTTCACTTTAGCTCAGCAAATCATCCCTCTAACTGCAGTGATCCCTCCTCCATGCTCACCCTGCCTCTGAACATCTCACTGGTAGTCCTACTGCCAGCACAGGGTGACCTTGATTAAGCCTGTGAGGAGCTCATTGTACCAGGGTGCTGCTGGGGACAAGAATTTAGCCACATTCAGAGAAGAATTGGAGATTTAAACAAGTAACATGATTATCCAGAGCTATTATAGCTAATGCTAACAAAAACTTTGGAAGAGAGATAAAGCCTCATGCTTCTGGGTGTAGGCCAGCCTCTAATTACACTTACTAATAGCCTAAGACCTCCAGTTAACAAATACCTGCTTTCAGGGACCTTCCACACACTGTTCTCTGAGCAATGGCCATCATCAAAGAGGAGTAAAAGATCAGATGTAATTTAAACCTTATCCAAAGCAGCAATTTGGTTATTTCCAAAATTGCTAAATCCTCTCAGCCTATTCTTTGTTTAAGCTCTGAGATGGGAAATCTTCCTCTTGGTGAAGATGTGTGTGGGAGTGGTGCTTGAATATTGGATTGTCTCAGTAAACAATGGTGCTGTAAAGGCAAGAATTCACATACTGTGCACTAGCAGTAATAACAATAATAAGCTCAAATTGTGCAAAGATACTAACTGATGGAACTGGTTTGCCTGTCAAGTTGTAGTCTTTTATGATGTCCATACCCTTTAAATGAGGGTAAGCCCTTTAAAATTTTCTCTCCAAGTAGGATACAAATAAAAGCTTGTTTTTGAAAAGACAATTTATTTTATTTAAAAAACCCAAAACCCTCCTATTAAAAAAAGGTTGAAGAAAAATAAGACATTTTTCATCTCAAATTACCTATTTCCACTTTGTGTGTTTATGTACATATGTATCTATATATACAAACTTTAAAGTTCGAGTTTAAAGACCGATTATAAAAGATTGCATAATATGAATGTTCTGAATTCTTTGTCTACTAAAATCCAGCTTTTTGGATAGATGACAAAATTCTAATGCCATTTCAGTCCACACTTGGGTAAGAACTCCATCAAATAAAATTAGAGTAAGTAAAAAATATTTTTTCATTTTATCAAGAACATCAATGAGTATAAAAATTGTTAACTTAGAAGTTGCACACAATATTAAAATTCTGTGGGTTTGCCATCAAAGCTGTTAAAAGAATCAAATGCCTCTAGGTAATGGGTAGAGGTCTCCAGCTAAGCTGCCTAGGTAAAATTCACTATGTTCTTCATTCAAAATATAGGGACAATCATGTCAGTGGAATGATTTACTCAAATGGGTTCAGTTGTTTGCAAGTCTGATATCACTTGTTTTGGAAAACAGACACTGGCATTCATATGCTCTAATGCTGTTATCCTTTCATAACTTCTGATTATCGGAGACATGAGAGAAACCTGGATTTTTTGCATTTTAGAGTCCAGTTGTATGAAAATAACCACAGCATGAGCTGTGTACTGGATTCAGAAAGGAGCATGCTTATAGGTATAAGTAAAGAGACAATCACAGTTATGGTAATGAAATTTAAAAATATATATCTGCTATGATTAAATTTGTACAGCCCCCCTAATATGGACACAAGTAAAGATGCTGTATATTGCTATGACTGCTGCTTCTAGTAATTTAACTGCATTCGCACTGACTTACATGGATTAGAACCAAATTACATCCAAAGCTAAAGTCACACTGGTTTAATTTTTGCACTTTAGTGGAGGCATGAAACCTCTGAAGGGAGTTTTCTGGGTTTTTTGCAGTGGCTGGCATCTTAAAGACATCTGGAAACAAGCATAGGGTGATAAATTATCATCAAGGCACTGATTCAAAAACCGTATGCAAAACTAATGCGTAACAGAAGCACTGTCCTTTCAGCAAGGAGCCAAACAGAGAACAGGACTGTTGCATGAATTTTCCTGCAGTCTTTAGCAGCCAGACTAATCCCAGACACACCTCGTGCTGACCTTTACACACATACGCACAAAACTTTCTGGGAGACTTCCTTCCCCCAGTCCTTACTTACTTCATCTCCCAGCAGGGCTGCCTGCTGGACCTGGTGATCCTGCTTCCGTACAGAGTCAGAGAGCCTCCACCTACCTTGCTCTCCTTCCTTCCTTCCCTCCCCAGTCCCTGACTCCCTCTCTTCCCCTCAGGCTGGCAGGATTCCACCGGGCAGAGCATGCAATCAGTTTGCAGGGAGCAGCCGCAGCCACAGAAAAGATGCAGAAGCACAACCAGAAGGAGCACCTCTACAAGCTGCTGGTGATCGGGGACCTGGGAGTGGGCAAAACCAGCATCATCAAGCGTTATGTCCACCAGAACTTCTCCCCCCACTACCGGGCCACCATCGGGGTGGACTTTGCTTTGAAGGTGCTGAACTGGGATGCCGAGACTGTGGTACGGCTGCAGCTCTGGGATATTGCGGGTGAGTACAGAGGAGGACACCCTGCCCCGTAACCTGTCGAAAGACAATACGAAATGTAGACCCCAATCCATTTGTGCTGATCTAAAAGCTGGGAACTGCCAGTGCCTGTGCAGTGAGGGAGAGCAGATTGAGGAGAGAAAACTTTAAGGGCATACTGACATTTTGGAGTTTCCCTAAAACCAGTGGGCTCCCAAACTAGGAAAGTCAGAGAGTCAGAGTGGAACCTGTGCCCTCTGTTTTTTCTCCCAAGCCCTTGGACACATTCAGGGACCCAGCCACCTCTCTCCAAATGCCCCAGTTTTTTCCCTGCAGCTGACAATATTCAGTTTTGCCTCCTTGGACTAACAGATCTCTACGACAGGAGGAAGAGCAACAAGAATGTCCTGTTACATCTTTTTAATTTGGTGGAATAGATGAGGCATTTAGTAAGATGATTAAAATTACTTTTATAGTTTAAAAAATAAAGAAAACATGTATCTGAGTTAGTTTTTTGAAAACCTTCCTTCTTCCTGTCCTTCCTCTCTCTCCTACCTTCCCTCCTTCAGACCGATGAAAGCAACTTCTTATGTGTTTTGAAAAGAGAAATGTTTCTATTTGGCAATAATTTTAGTTGTTAAAAGTATAACTACTCATGTTGAAATATCCTTTTTCCAACATCAAGCAAAACAAAAGGTCATTTACCCTGTGCAAGGAGAAAAAGAGTAAAGAAATCCAGATATCCCCACATGCTTACATCATTAAAACCCACAGAATTTGACATTGTTGCTGTCAGTGCTTCAGACATTTTTGATTTGGCTTCAGATTAAACACACAACTTTTTTTGCCAACCCCTTACTGAAAATTAATCATTTTTGATTCAGTCCACAAAATAAATTTATCTTGATGACATACAGCACATGCTGTAAGTAATCATTTTTCATTTAGTGAATGCAGTAATCCAAATACAACTGTGTAACCCAGTAGATTACAGCATAAAGGATGATATTTAAAAACTCAATTAAATTAAGAAGTTACTTTCATTAAGTAGAGAGTAAAGATGAACATCATATCAGCTGTTAGGCAACTGTGCCAGCCTGTGGCCCGAGTTGTGGGCTCAGTGATCGAGTCTTGAACGACACTGGGTAAAACTGGTGAAATGAAAAAATTCTTGACATTCTTATCGGCGGAGGGAGTGCCTTTCTTCTGCACTGAGCTGTCTCATGTCTGAGCTCTGAATTTGGCACTGAGGTACTAAAACTTATGCAACAACGCTGCTTTATGCAAAACATATAAACTCCACTTTTTCACACACTAATACAGTCTTGAGGTTTCATGGTATTAAATACATTTATGCTCAGTTTTCTTTATTAAAAGTTTGAATAATGGGGCAAGCATTAATTTTGTTGTTCCCCAGTGACTGATTATAACAACAAATACATACACTGCCAGAAAAACTTTTCTGCATGAGAAAAAAGCATTTAATAGTAAATTCTGAATGTATCAGGGACTTAAAGAATGTATTTTGCATGCCTTGTGTCAGAGATTTATTACACTACTAATCATGTGCTGGCGGATCATATGATGTAGCTTTCGGTCAGGCTGCAGAAGCAATCACACCTAGTAGTAGTACTGAATGACTAGCAGGCTTTCTGAGTTATCACACATGACAGAGAGAATTACAGCACAGTACTAAATTTCATATGAATTGCCCAATTCAAAGCATCATTGTGAAGGTCAGGACAGTGGTCGGTAATAAAAAGGGTTGCTGTCTTAGCTTTAATGACTTCTGCTTAAAGAGCTTTAGCTGTTGCTGCCTGTACATAGAAAGGAAGTTCTGTAAGCAACACACTGAATTCAGATGATCATGGTGCAGGCATAGAAGTTATCACAAATAAGTCATCTGCCTGGTGAGAGAAAAGGTGGTTTAAAAATGGAAGAGAAGTAAAACTGACTGGAAATTTGGAGAGAATGGAATTGGTTTCTCCTGGCTGTGGCTTGTCATGTATCATCTTTTGCAAAACACAAACAGGCAATGAGAAGAGGGAGGAAAAGAGAATCTCTGGTCTGACAACATCCACTCTCTTTCAGTGGAATCTCTGTTATTAGGTCGGGTTTACCTTTGAGGGTAAGGAAATAAACTTTCAGTCTCTCACCAAGCTGAAGAATGTTGGCTTAGCATGCAGGACGCCTTGAATTGAAGCAAATTCTGCAAATGCATCAATCATATTTCATATCAGTAATTATATATGAATACATCCGTATATATGTATGTATAGATATCAGATATCATTTTAGCTCTTATATCCTCTCCCCTCTCCATTACACAGGCAGTGAACCCAGTACCAAGCATAAGTGTATTCTTCCTTGCTTTTCACACTGTGGATCAGTGAGTACTGAATTGTCTAACAATCTAGAAATAATTTTCTCCAAAATTTTATGATTAAAGCCAGTGTCAAGCTTATCTACATTATTAGTAGGATTTATATACATGATGGCTTCACTGGAGGAGTGACATATTCCAGCTGTGGTAGGACCAAGCTGTTTAACTTGGATTACCCTTACCATACATAAGAAGAAAAAGTAAATTTGGTTCATCTGATGCCATCTAATTAAAAGTAGTTAATATTTCCTTAACATATTTTTCTATATTTTTTAATTTGGTAAACAAAACTATAATTAGATCTAATAGCTAAATGCTAAAATTGCATTTGTTTAGATGAGAGAGAAATGCCGAAAAAAAAGGATATGTAAGCATTAATAAAAATTAATTCAGGGATAATGTAGGCTCTGCATCACACATTGTTACATTAAGACAGGAGTTTTAACACGTAATATATTCCTGAATCTGTGGGTGTTAGGCAGGAATAGTAGGATTAACCTTTGTGCTATATGATGTGGTGTTTGTAACAACATGCTGTCATTAAAATCTACGAACTTATGTCTGATTCAGTGAAGTGCCTAAGTTTGAGGTGACTGAATGTTTAATATTATGTGTGGGAGGAGACATACATGATAAAATTTTCCTTGTCTTTAATTTCTTCACAAAAATTCAATTTTATTTCACATCATGTCACAAATTTTCAGTTTTGGTGTTCCTGTTAAAGTGTGCCATCACCTCTACTGCTGTGTCATACAACACTAAATCTTGCTCCTCAGTCAATTTTCCTTTCTTTTCTTTATCTTTTCTTCTGCCTTTATGTGCTTTAAATTCATTAACAAATTGTGAGAAAGAAAGCTTTAAAAGAAACTCTAATCATATTTTGCATGAGGTTACTGTAGATGGGTTTGGCCCCACAGATGCAGGCTAGCACACCACTTCTGAAGAGAACAGCTGTTGCAGACAGCAGATCTGGGTGTATTTGCTATTTACTTCTCTGCAAGGCTGCTCTCTGTTCTACCGTCTGTGTTTCATGCCCATTCACACCCCAGAGATTTCTCTGAAGACTAACTTTAGCCACAGATTTACTGCAGGGAGAAGCTTTGAGTGCATCAGAGAGCAGAGAGCAGCACATAAGAGCCTACTCCCTGCTCCTTTTCCACAGCCATCTCAGCATCCTCCTTATCACTCCTTCTGCGTATGAGTGGGCTGGATTATTCATCCCAAAAAGATGCTGGTTTGTGTTTAAAAGGCTTGTTCTTGTCTCATAAAGAGTTGGACTGATGATTTGGTGAAAGAGCAGTTCCATTTCCTTTCCCCGTCACTTTCACCTTCAGGAGCAGCAGTCTTCCCACAGATACAGATGAGTGTCTCTGCAGCTGTAAAGTTTTTAGGACTGTGGTGCTGCAGAGGCAGTAAGCAGAAACCTGTTCACTAATGCCAGGCACAGCACGTCCTCAACATTTTAGGCTTTCAGCGGCTGCTAAGCATTGCAGCACATATGCATAAATAAGATAGTCATGGTGATTTCTAGGCTAAGTTACCTTGAAATTACTGTTCTGCAAACATAAATAAGTCTCTTGCTGTGAGGGTTTTATTTCAGTATAGATGGGTGGTGGGATCCGTGGGCCAGATCCTGCTGACAGACTGCTTTTCTGCATTCTGGGATGGTGAACTTCAGCTCAAGGCTTGCTTAAGCTTCAGTCCATAAAGACAGTTATTTGAATTCAAGTGTGAATATTCTGAAAGTTATTTTGAAGTGTAAGGTAAAAATGTTTAAATCTTCTCCACAATTTCCAGCTTCTCATTGTTGGCCAAAGGTTGTCTGTAAAGCAAGATGGCTCCCAAAAGCGTTTGTCTCTTAGGATGGTGGCAAGAAATAGAATGCATCATAAAACTCAGCATTGGGCAGTTTTAATCAATTTTTAATTTCAATTTTTGTGCCACATTTCAGATGCTGTGGTCAAGATGGTGGAAATTATTTGAGTTTTAGCACTTTATCATTACTTTTTATACCTTTATCAGAGATGATAGTTGTTAGTGAAAATTGTAGATTTCTGTAGAAATTTATGTGGGGTAAATTTTTATAAACTATGAAAATTCAGGAATTGATTGCTTTAAGCCCATGAACTCATAGCTTTCCCTGCTGCAGAGGTGCCACTGAGATTAGGATAAATGTGCAGGCAGCTACCCTTACGACAGGGAGTCCTTCCCTTTAATAGAAATCTTTTTGCTTTGTCACTTTGGTCTCACTGAGTTCACTTCCAAGTAGAGTAGGATTCATCTGAATTAACAATTAGACATTTCTTCTAAGTCCTCAACTACAAAGGGACCCTAACCTTAGGTACCCTTTTAATCTAATTTAAGGTTGATAATGCCAACATAAAGCACCATCTCATTGGGCAAAGGCCATTGGATTTGTGGGGTTTGATGCCAAATGCCAGTGGCCTTTCAAAGGATGCAGTTAAGTACAGCATGCCAGATCACATATTCCACAAGTTTCTGACCCTTCCAGTTAAAAACAAAACCAATCTTCCCCAGTCACTCTTGCAGTAAAGCAGATTCTAGTGCTCAATGCTGCCTGTGAGATACCACTGAGTACCTAATGGTCCATCTATTTTCTAGCCTAATTCCTGCCTAAGACATTGTGTTGCTGAAAACATAAGGCCAGATTTTATCATCTTTAATACATCAAACAGTGCTTATTTTTACAAGTAATTCTGCTAAATGAAAAAGTTTTAGGAACCTCATCTATTAATATAGGATTTTGTTCACATAATCGAGAATCTGTGGAGAAAAAAGTCCCTCTGCATCCTTAGATATTTTACTTAGCTCTCCAAGCTCAATGCAAATACTAGAGAGCACTTTTTCTACAATGTAAATTAAATAAAAGTCATTATGCAAATGTCATAAAACTAAAACTCTGATTTATAAAGCACCTCTTTTTCCATTCAAAATTGCCTAATGTGTTTCTGTCAAGTAGATTCATACATTAATTATAACAGATGGAGAAAAAGACCAAAAAGAGTTTAGACAGTTTATCCAGCCAGCAGCTCCATTCTTTCTCTTTCTTTGAAGTGGTTGATGATGGAAATTGGTTTTCCCTGTCTTCCTGCAAAATGCTGCTTTTACAAACACGTTGGCTTTTTTGTGCAGTGAAAATCCTATGACCCTGAAAAAGCAGCTGGAAGCAAGAGGAAGAATCAATGTCATGCAATTTGTGGGCCACTTCGAGGCAGAAGATCACAACATTGGAGGCTTTTATTCCTCTAGTAACTTCTTTCATGGTGAATGATTTCATGCTGCAAATGAATAATTTAGTTGATGTTCTGTGACACCATGTCCCACCTATCTTAGTGATCCCAATAAATATGTTTGAGGCCTGAGCTGAGCTGCTCCAGTATCACCTACAGTGTAAGATATACATACATCTCAAGAACTTTGCACAAGAAGTACAAAGTATCACTGAAATACAATATCTATCGAAAACTATTTGTATGTATTGCTGCTTATCTCACTGCTATGTCTCTAATCAGACCTTGGCTTTTGTTTGAAGGCACCTTCTTGCAGATGAAAAAAGAATTTCTCAACAAGGGGATTATTGAATAGCACATGACTTAGCCATTCATCTGATTAGCCCACTGATAGGAATCATAAGACATTTGAATAAAATATAGACCTAAGAAATTTTGAATATGACCTCTTCTTTCCCATAAATGATCTATTTCTATCTCGCTTTATCAATAGGATACAGTGTTTCTTTAAGGAAAAAAAAAATACATTAATTTGGAGAAGACAGGCCTCTTCTTTAGTTTCTGTATCATGTGAATGACTTTCTCCTTGCTGCCTCAGTGCTTAAAACCAACACCAACTGATGGTGTTGACCCCATAAGTGGGTTCAGTACTATTTCCATTAAATGAAAGTGCATGGTCTAGAAGCCCAGCAATCAACACTTTTCGCTTCTCAGCCCTCCCTTACATTTGACAGCCCAATTTCCATCAGATAAATCCTCCACAGGTAATCTTACTGGGATCAGAGGCAGACTACCAACCTTCTTGTTTTCCTAACCTACTCAAAATTGTTCACATTGATAAAATAAGGCTAGAAACATGTTTGCATTGAATGTTTCTATTTTCATAGCATACTTCCCAGCTATGGAGGCATATACAAGATTTGTCCTGCTTAAAGACTGCTGCTGTTGTGAAATGTTTCAGGAGTTTATAATTCTTCTTTGGATCACAGGTCAAAAGCAGACATTAGTAGAAATTCTATTTTTTATTTTCAAGAAAAATTCTGTGTAATTTATTTTTTCTGAGTTCCCATGAAAACAGCAGATATATTAACAAATCCACAGATGATCAATGTACCACATCCTGATGCCGTATGTTAGTTTAGTCATACTGTTAATCATATAAAATGATAGCTATTTATAATGTCTATGTTTTAATATAACAATGTACTGTTAACTCACAAAAATTTTGTACTTTCCCAGAAAACACTTTGAATTCAGCAAATAAAACCATAAACCTTCTGAACAGATCTAGTATGAAGCTCTCTTCCCAGATATTTTCACTGAAGTGATGCAGCTCTTCATATTGCTACTGCTGTGCTATTTCTTAGAGCACTTTCCATGTTTGTAAGACTTTAAATTCTCCTTCCTCACCTCTGTGTTTTAGTTTGCCAGTAAAAGTAAACTTCTATTTTAAATTTTAATTTTTATATTTTAAAACAATTGCTCTGATGCCTGGTATGGCTCCAGAGCTATTATTATGTTACTGCTGGTTATCACTTGCATGAGAATATGCAGGATGCTCTTCATGAGCAAGCAGTTTGGTTGTGTCAGATGTTTTAAACAAGATACCACACTACTGAACAGCTTCCAATCTGGTACCCAGATTTTTCTGTGACTCTTGTTGAAAGTCCTATAATATACCCAAAGACCCTTGGTACTGTCCACAGACTGAAAAATCTGGCAGCCTAATAAGACCATATGCTTATTATTCACATATTACACTTACTGTTCACTTATAATGAAGTTCGTTAAATTTCCTTGGGTGTTCACTTGAAAATTACTTTTTCATGCAATACTCTCCTGCATTTTCATACAATTTAGTCTAGTATGATACTTGTAATTATTTAGGCAAAGAGTAGTTTCCAGGGACTTATAAAATGAAGTCCTGCCTTCAGTAATGTTATCTTATAAAACCTGCTCTGTGAAATACTGACCTAGACTGGAAGCAATCATTTTTACAAGGTGGTGTTCTTTTTCCCCTCCTATTTTCTTCATTACAGGACAGGAAAGATTTGGAAACATGACCAGGGTGTATTACAGAGAGGCTATGGGGGCGTTTATTGTCTTTGACGTTACAAGACCTGCAACGTTTGAAGCAGTGACAAAATGGAAAGAGGATTTGGACTCTAAGTTGGTTCTTCCAAATGGCAAACCTGTGCCAACAGTCCTATTAGCAAACAAATGCGACCAGGGAATAGATGTTCTTATGAACAACGGCATCAAGATGGATCAGTTCTGCAAAGAGAACGGCTTCGTGGGCTGGTTTGAAACATCAGCCAAGGTAATATTTCTGTTTCTTTTCAAGTGTTTCTAAGGACAGAGAAATCAGTTCCTAAAATAGTTCATTTGGTCTAAATGTGCACCTTGAAAAGCTCCTCTCTTGGTGGAATTGAGGTGAATTTGTAAACATATGGTATACATTTCTATTTCTTTTAGGTCTTTTATTGCAAAACAAATTATGTGCAACATTCTGAAATGCAGCTGATCTAATGTGATTGGCCAGCAGCAATGTATGAACCCAGCCCACAGGTCACTGTGCAGTAGCCTGGGGAGGAAGATGACCTTAGGCAAGGCATAAAAGCTACCTCTTGTGAATGACATGAGGATGTTTTTTGTCATTCTTAACATTGAATATTATCTCTAAATATTTATATAACCACTTTTCCTGAGAAATGCTGATTTGAGACAATAGCTTCATTGCCTTAGATTCCAGAAATAAAATCAGTCTATTGTAGCGCTTGTACAATGCTTACTGTTACAAGCTCTCATTCTCAAAAGCCTTTTCAAAAAAATCATATATCTGGGGAGGAAGGAAATATCAGTGGTCAAAGTACTGAATGAGCTGTTCTGATGTTCAGTCCTTTGCCTTGGTACAGATTTCCTGAGTGCATAGAAAATTGAGATAAAAATCAGAGAAGGCAGGCAGGCTTTCAGATTATAAAGGCCCAAGGTATGTTGGTATTGTATATCAATTTGAGATGTCTTAGGTAATTTCAGTGCATGAAGGATTTGTAGTGCTGGCATGTGAAATATTTATTTGAACACAACAACTCAGTGGATATTGTGTTGATTGTATTCTCTCTTTATGAAATCTGGTGTCATCATTCACAGCTCTGTGGAACTTTTGGTTGTTTGAAACGTAAACAGTTTGGTTCTGGTTTGACCTAGATTGTTAGTAGTCTGAAATCCAAACTGCTACATTTGATTGTTTAATTCCTTTTAAACACTTTATGTAAGGTACTTACAGAGTTTTAGGGTGTATATTTGTGTTTTACTCTTCTGGTCTTGACACCTTGTTTAAGCATTAATATTAAGCAGAAGTAACAGCAGGAGAATAGCAGCATTTCCCAGACTGCCTCCAGCCTTGCATGAACTCTGGGCTGAGATTCCAGCTTTTCAGAATTTAAAAGAGGCTTACAAGAAAGATGGGGACAAACCTGTTATCAGGGCCTGCTGTGACAGGACAAGGGGTAATGGTTTTCAACTAAAAGAGGGTAGATTTAGACTAGAGATAAGGAATAATTTTTTCTGACAAGGGTGGTGAAACACTGGAACAAGTTGCCCAGAAGCAGTGGGTGCCCCATCCCTGCAAACATTCAGGTCTAGCTTGGATTTGGCTCTGAGCAGCCTGATCTAGCTGAGGATGTCCCTGCTCTGGCAGGTGGGTTAGACAAGACGACTTGAAGACATCTCTTCCGACCCAAACCATTCTCTGATTCTCTGATTCCATGATTCTATGATTCTGTGATTCTATGATTCTATGATAGAATCATATAATAATGTATATATAATAATTCAATATAATAATTCTAATCATAGAATCATATTCTATGTCTTTGTAATTAATGTCTTTGCTTTCCAACTGAATGGGTCTCAAATCTAGTCACTGTTTCTTCAAGATGCCATTTATAGGGAGAAATTTTGGTCTAGGTCAGTGCGTAAATTATCTTGCTACACAACAGGGTACTTTCTATTCCTTCATGTGCAGCACCTGGTTTGCATTCAGGTCTGTGGTTCATCTGCTGATTTGTGTTGGGTGAGGCCAAGAGAATCCAGTGTTCCTCTTTAGGATAAACTATATTATATACTACAAGAATGGAATCTGTACCATGAATTCCATACATCAATCCCCAGCACCTGTTCACCACTCAAAAAGGACAGCAACATCTGTTGTGCCAAAGGCCATTGCAGATCATGACAGAAAATTAATATGCAAACCATTTCAAAGATCACAGAGAGATTTCATGATGATGATGGAGCCAGTCTGGGGCAGAATTATGGAAGTATAAAAGATGTATAAATTATATAATTTTTTTAAAATCTCAACAGAGGAAATTTTTCCAAGTTTCTCTAAGCCACATAGAATTAAGATTTGCTGTTATTTTAAACATGGGAAATATCTAGATTCTTCTTACTTTATTGAACTCTGAAACTCTAGCAGTCCCCCGATTGCCAATGCAATCATGTAGGAACAGAAAAACAAATCCAGCTATGGCAAGACTTGTTTTCAAAAGCCACCGTGAAGAGAGTGGTGAGAGTTGAGGGCACACAGCTGTTATCAGACTGTTCTCTGCTGCTATACACCAGAGGCTAGGACCTGCTTTTCTGCACTCCACACACCTGATTTCCACCCAGAATTGAAGGCTCCTGATTTGAACTAAGTTAGATCAGAATAATTTCCCCACTTGGTCTAAGTTCAAAACTAAACCCTGTACTACCTTTTCTAAACAAAAGTTATTATTACTACTATTTTGGAATACTGGATATTATACATAACTGGTATTCTTTCAGCCTAGGGCATCATAAGTAATTGAACTTAGGTCTGGGAAAAATAAATACCTAACTCTGTTTGCTACAGAGAATAAAAACTCTTCTGAGGCAGAGTAACACGGACAAAGGAGTCATCATATTGCAGCCAGCAGTTTTAGCAGTTCAAATAAGTAATAATTCTCTTTGTGTGGTACCCTGGAATAATTAGATCTCCAGAGGTTTTCTGGAGATGTGCTTGGAAATGTTAAAGCCTTGAGAGCAAACTGAATATGATTTATGCATTTTGGAAAAACAAAGGTGATTACTTATAAAAATAACATCTTTTCGTTATGGTTGCCTTGCAGAAAGTAGCATGCTATATATGTACCTACCATACTTCAAGCTGTCGATGGTTTTAAGCTTTTGCCTGTAGCACTGGAAGATTACACCAAAATAACCCCTGTGTTATTCCCTGGTGCTATTTTTTGTGAGTTAACAGCTCCAATATAAGGCATTTGAGCCACCTAATGCTTTCTCATGTATTAGTTTTGATTCTTACATTAATCTGAAGGAAATACTCAGCCTGTTTCAGTCTTCTGCTTCCTACAAAGATAGAAGATTTTGTTTGGATAGTTTTCGATGTAAGAAGGGCCTATAGGGCAACACCACTTCACAGTATAGTCACAAGTTACGCTATTGCCAAATATCTGGTGGTGAGCCTGGTCTTTTTTATATCTGCATGTTTACTTTGCTCATATTGATTGCAGTCTGAGAGGTGTATCCCCAGATAGTGACAAAATAACCCTCAGTAGTAAATTCTTTAATAAATTTCATGACCACAAATATTGCAAAAGATTCTTTCTTTTAAAGAAAGGAAATTTTTTCTTCCTGTCACACATTTAATTATCCAGCACATGGCCAGAGCAGCTGAGAGCTCCACTCACATTTCCAAGCCTTTAAACAGTTTTCACCACCATTCCTAGTTCAAAGAGGTGAGCTTTTGACTTGTACTAGAAAAGGAGCAATTTCAAGCTTATTTTCACTTTATAATGAAAATAGAACTTGTGCAATAAAACGGATAAGTCAGGCAAAACTAAATGTACTTGAAACTACCTAATTCAGAAATAACTTGAAATACCTTACGACTGGACGTGGCTGTGTTGTGATTATGCCTGAGTTCCTCTTTTCCCTGCTGTAATTCCGCTGTTAGCAATACAGAATTAGATGAAAAGACATTCACGTTTTGTCCAAATTGCCCAGAAAGGCTGGTAGCTGTGCTTTTCAGATCTTTACAAAACTAAGTTAAGCACACAGATATTGTATCCTGAGCATCATGGCCTAGAGACTGGTGAGCAATCTGAATCTCTGGGCTATTTGGACTCTTCCTATATGGACCAGGAGAATGTTATAGAATCTTTCTGCCTCTAAGAAATGTAGATAAGATGACTTTTATTCAGCTTTTTTTGGACAGGCAGTCCATGGTGTGTCACCATAGATTCAGAATGAGTCGGGTTGGGGGGGACCTTAAAAATCATCTACTTCCAACCCCCTGTAGGGCCCAAATGCTGGACTAGCAATCAAAAGTCTTCTTTGCCATTGATCTGCCGTGTCAGAAAGTCATTCTCTCCTCTGTTCCAGCCTTTCAAAAAGCAAGGACATTAATTCTTCCTATCTTACCAGTGAATTCTGTGAATAACCCAAGTGCTACTAGCCCTTGTTTAAATCACGGATTCTTCAGTTCTCCTGACTGGACAATTATTAAGAAAGATGAAAAAAAGCAAGCTATGCAGTAGACTTGCAGAGGAACAGGATAGGCAGTTCTGATTTCCATAAATAAAAACAAGGTTTGGACATATATTTGAGTTAGCCTGATACTCTGAACCAATCTGCTGATCTGGAAACTTGAATCCAAGCAATCTGTTTGAGACTGCCAGACCCAATTAGGGATGTGTGGCTCCCTACATTGTCTTTTTAATTCACTCAAAAAAAGTCTAAACAGTCTCACTGTACAGTCTTAGAAAATATTTCAGATTCTTCCATAAAGCAAGAAATAAAGCTAACACTTAAGACAGGAGATTTCAGTTCAGATGTAGAGTTACTCTGTGCAGAATCCTCTGCAGAGTTTGTTTCCTGTAATTAAAAGGAGTTGGTTCAGATTGTCCTATGGGTATTAGAGCTGTCCTGTAGCTCTCTGGATCACTTCTATGAAATATGTTATTTAGTGCTGTCCCAAAACCGGAAATTCAGAGATTCACAAAATTTTTGAGATCGGAAGGTCATTTAGTGAAATAATTTTGTTGCAGGATATTCAACCAGCTGTAAGAATTCAATCACAGAAATGATCTTGTTCTCAGAGTTGCAGTCACAGCGGTTCGCATCCATGAATTTCACGTTCATGCATCCAGATGGCTTTTAACTTGTTTGGTTGTGTTTTCATAAAAACACCACCACAGCAGTACAGCACACCATCTTAATAAGGCTCTGCTCCCCGCAGTCTCCAAGGGAGTTCTGCTAGGGGAGCATGTGGAGCCATTCCCTCAGACTGCTAGCTCCAGGGTCATGCAGGTTAAAGCATCTTTAAAGAAATTTCCCTGCTCCTGGATTTTAGTGTGTTATGGAAATAGAATGTGGAAGCTATGAGCTTCTCACTAGGCTCCCATCTAATACCTGAATATTTCACAATTTGTAAATGTTTGCTTATGGGAAGTCAATTTCCTTCAACTGCAGTAGTAGTCTAAGGTCATGTCTCTAGGCAGCGCTGATTTAGAGCTTCCCAGGTGCACTGTGCCTGCCTACACACTGTTCTTCACCCTGGTTTCCAAGGTAAGACTCAGAAGCATCAGATTTAGTACGAGGAAGATACTATCAATGTGAAAAGGGAAAAACTTTATATCAGAAAACAACCAGATAGACAAACCTAAGATATATGCATGGTAAAGAAATAAAAATTTCTTTCATCTGAAAGTGAGACAGGCCCTTAAAACTGCAAGAGCTTTTGTTCTTCTACAAAGAGCTAAGAGCCAGTCTAATCTGTGGGGACTTATTTCATATATTAAAATGGAATGCCCTAAATATTAATGTTCTGCATTCTGCAGTAAAGATGGCAGATAAGGGGGAAGGTAATCCAGAATGCAAAAAAGGTTGCTGAGCTTGTATACTGCTTTGAGTCACATTCAATAATGTACTTATTTTCCCTTTAGTTGATTGTTGCTTACAAGGCATTATTTCCAATAGCAATCAGTTCAAAGGTTTTAAATAATGCAGCTCTCTTTCCCTGCCCTCAGTTGCTATCCTTTCCATAAAATCACCCTTTGAAAGGATATATTTGAATATATCGATCTACAAAGCAAATGCTAATTTCATTTATGTCCTCCTGTGTTCCTTTCTGGTTTTCAGAGATTACTCAGTTATTTTCTTTGCCTTGTTTTTTTTGGTAATAGAATAAAGAGTAGCATGTTCTGATTTTCACTTTTGCCTTCCTTCTTGATGAGGCCAGGAGAAAGACTGGCACAAGTAGTCAGGCATCATTACAGAAGCAGGATTCAGGTCCTTGCTCTGGCAGATTTTGGGAGGTTGATGGAGGGTAAGTCACTTAGGGATGGATTCCCAGCTCAGCTCTTGCACTGACTGGGATAGTGTCTCAGACATTGGGACTTACTGAGGCACAGATAAATGCGCTGGGCACCTCAGGGGACAGGGCAAGGCAAGATGCCTAGGAAAGGATTTTATAAAGGCTGGCATGCTGCATCAGGAACAGAGTACTGATAGCCACAAAGACACCATGATGGGTAAAATCCTTCCTTTTTTGTCTCTCTTGGGAGAGAGCTTTTCTTGAGAGGGAAAGTGTTGCATTCCTACCTTTACATGTGGAGACTTCATCCTATGCCATCTCCCACTTTCCAACTAGCCACCATGTGCTGGACCAGGCTTCATGCAGTTTCCTCTGCTTGTGGCTCTGCTTTTTCTCCATTTGACAAGTGGTCATAGCAGCACTTCCCTGTCACAGAAAGCTGCTGTCCAGATAAACACATCAAAGATGCAGTGCTGAGTAACACCAGCTTTAAAAGCAATATAGGGAGACAGAGTGTCTCCTGTGTTTGGAGAACTGTGGAGGTAAAAGTGTGCTCAGAGGAGGCTGGATAAAATGCACTACAGGGGCATCTAGTACCATGCCAAGAGCCAGATAACCCTGGACGTATTACTGCTCAGAAATAGCTCCACCAAGGAGGCAGAGGAGGTGCCTCATTACGACCCAAAAAATTTGCTCAAAACAAGAAAGGATGTTATTACAGACAAAATCAAAATCAAAACCAAATAAAAAAGAGAGAAAATAGAAGACAGAAAATAGAAGACAGAAGGGAAGGGAAGGGAAGGTTTCAGGAAGGGAAGGTTTCGGGAAGGTTTCGGGAAGGTTTCGGGAAGGTTTCGGGAAGGGAAGGTTTCGGGAAGGGAAGGGAAGGTTTCGGGAAGGGAAGGGAAGGTTTCGGGAAGGGAAGGTTTCGGGAAGG
>VZRF01002887.1:0-101665 GCA_013396875.1 Vireo altiloquus | reverse complement strand
GAGGGGGGGGGGGAGGGGAAGGGGGGGAAGGGAAGGGGAAGGGAAGGGAAGGGAAGACCACAATTCCTGGGGTGTTCTTTTGCAGGACAAAGCCATATGGGAGATGACAGTTATGGCATTTCAGCATAGAGACCCATTGAAAGATATTGTTTCACTCCACTGTCTCACCTATATTTTCTTGCTTCTTTGAAACATAATTAATGTTATTTTTAGGTACAATTGAGGCTGTTGTTATGTCTCAATACCATTAGTAGGTGTCTAATTGTTCCTCTCTGTCCAGTCTTGCTCTCTGATTGTTGGTTTCTTTGTATTTGAGTGGATTTTCATTTTCTCTTTTTTCTCTTTCCTCCCCTTGATTGTCTTTCAACACCTCATGTGCTCTAAAATCACCAGGCCTCTGGATGTCTGTGTTTGGATAACAGATCACCTTCTACTGTCTGCAGCTGCTTCACTGCCTAGCAGAATATAGATTTTTCTTTTGCAAAATACACTATAGGAGGAGAGGTGGAGAAATCAATATTTCATTAGTCAGACCAGAATACAGCAATGTCTGATCTGCAGATCTAGGACACCACAGGATTAAGGTTGTAACAAAAGGCAGGAGTATCATCAGAAAGGAAGTGGTCAAGGCAGGGATCTGGGACAGCAGGAGTTGCTTTGTTGATGTGACCACAGGCTCCTTGCAGCAGGTGACTTAGCATGTCACTTCTCATCCATACCCTGTGCCACTTGGCATCTGAACCACGGGAGCAGGCTGGAGCTAAAAACAAAGTCAAAATCAGCTGTGCTGACTGCTGGGGTCACACTTCCTCTTCCTCCCCTTGTACCCCAGCTGAAACTGTCATCCCTACAGCTTAAACGGTTCTTATAAATGTCCAGGACAAGAAAATGCCTCTCTAAGCTCAGGACAGGACTTTTTTTTGTTTGTTTGTTTGGGGGTTTTTTTGTGGTTTTTTTTTTGTTTGTTTGTTTGTTTTTTTGTTTTTTTTTTTGTTTTTTTTGTTTGAGTACTGACTGAAGCATTTTTTTTTTCTTCCGAATTTTTAGGCTCATGTCTGTCACATGGATTTCCATCTATCACTGTCAAGGACGAGGGATGTCCACATTTACCCATTTTATGCTTTTGTGGCCTTGGTTCCTTCCCCCTTTCCCAATCCTGTAGAATGGCAGCCTTTGACAAAGACGATTTTTGTTACTACATCTGAACATTAATCAATTTGGGCACAATCTTAGTGCCTAAGACATTATTGAACAAGCACATGCTGCCCTTTCAAGACAGAAGCAGCACATGGGTAAATTAAATGCTCACCAGTCCATTAGTGAAGACAAACACAATACAAAAGCTTTTTACATTTCTGTTTTTGTGCATTTAACAATGCTGTTTTGGCCTTCCTTTTCTAAGCAGTACTGAGAGATATTTTTCATTGTCTGGGGTTTTTTTTAATAAAATTTCACAGTGGTCTGAAAAAGGTTTTCAGTGCATGCTTGAGGAATTTTCATGTCTGGTCTGAGAGAGGCATGTGATACAGCAGAATTTTAACATCTCAGTACAGAAATGATTCTCACTTCCATATTACTTTCTAAGGGTTACTATGTATATTACCTTTTTAAAGATTTGGAGGTTTACAACCTACTGATAATCTTTACATACAAAATATTTGAGTTCACGTATGTCACTGAAGAAACCTGTGAAATCTTGCACTAATTAACTAGATAGATCCACAGAGTTCAGCCCTTTACTGTGGTGCAAAGGGATGGACAATGGAATTTGTGGAGTTTTGCCATCGATTTAAAGGAGATTGGACAAAGTCAGACTCACAGAATCCATTCCTTTAGCTTTTGATTTTCCTATATTTATGCCTTCTCCACTGGAACACACACATTTCTTTCTTCTATAGCTAGTCTATAGCCTCGGTACAGCAGGCTCCAGATTGCCATCCAGAGGGACCTGGACATGCTCAAGAACTGGGACTAGATGACATTTAAATGTCCATTCCAATCAAAACTATTCTATGATTCAGTGATTCAGCTTGAAAACCTGGGCTATCTTAGGTTTCAAATAAAACATTATATTTTTTGAGCAAGAGTAGTGTGTGCATATACACAAATGTATACATATATATTGGTATGCATTCCCATATGGTTTTATGCGGCTGTGTAATACAATTTCCTAGAAGATTGAAGTTACAGTGAAGTTTCTATCTCCTGCCTTATAAAATAAGCAATCAATGCCAATAATTAGACTAGAAGAGTGGTTTTTATGCCAAGAAGCCTGACTTTTCAGTCTAAACATATTGGTGGCTGTAATTTAAAAAAAAAAATCTTTACTCAGTATTACTGCTTATTTTCTATGCTGTGTTGAGCTGTGTCTCACTGATCAGGCTGTTTCAGCTTTACTTATTCTACAAACAGAGCAAGGGTTGCTGCAAGTTAAATGTGCAGTTGATGTAAGGCACATCAACATTTTGTAGGAAAAGATGTGCTTTAGCTTTCATTTTAAACCCCTAGAGTGAGGATTTCTGTCCTGCAAATGAAGCCAGTGGTGATATATCTCTTCTGAAGCAGTGCATTGGAGATAAGTCAGCCTCAATAAGAAATAAGGGAGGACTCCAAATCATAGAGAAATTTTTTTACTGTTTTGTAATTTGAGATTGTGTCATTTATTCAATGAATATGGTTCATCACAGGTTTCATTGTGAGCATTGCATACAGAAATCTTCTTGAAACTATGGAAAAGGCTTTAAAAAATAAGTGCTATGCATGGCTATGATTGCTGGTAGGTAATTAACTATTTGGAAATGAGTAACCATTATTCAAGCAGTGAAATATGGATTTTGGAGCTTTACTTCAGACACTGATCTTCAACACTTCTCCAGCATTAGTATTTTTAGTTTATTGAAGCAATCAAATCACCAAGAGATTGAGGTAAAATGTTTAAAGTCAGCTCTGTGTACATTTTAAAAGATTTATGAATCATAATTTATATAAGACTTAACTAACTTCAAAACACCAGTAAGCATTATTCAACATGGTCAATTTTTGAAAAACTGTTTATTAAGGTAAGTAAACTTTTGATGTTACCGTGAGAAAAGTTTAATTATGCACAGGAAATATGCAACAAGGTTTAATTAATATTGACTAATCAACCTCTCTTTCTCTTTCACTTGCAGGAAAATATAAACATCAATGAAGCTTCCAGATGCTTGGTGAAACACATAATTGCTAGTGAGAGTGAACCAGTTCAGTCTATTGAACCAGATATTATAAAACCACACTTGAATTCCTCCAAGATTGGCAGTTGTTCAGCTTGCTTTAAATCCTAAGAGACTTCCAGACTATTATAAGAGCTGAACAACTGTGATTCACAATTTATACTTTATTCAACAAATCCAGCCTGCCCACATTGTCCCTAAGCAGATTGCATTTTTCTCAAAAATATATTTAAATTTTTCTTTTTCTTTTTTTTTTTCAGCTAAAATTTATTATGAGCCGTTCATTGATAGCAACTATTCAAAACTCTCTTTGGCTACTGGTCAAATCAGACTCATGGTGATGGCTGTATTTTCCTATTTGGGTAGCACCAGTGATACCAAAACTTATTTCTTTGCATGTGGTTTCTGAAAACTTGTATTGGGATGTGGCTGCAGCAGCATCCTGCTTGTCCATTGATTTCCAGGATGTTTTCTCAGTACCTTGACCAGGCAAACATCATTGCACTCTTTGTCACCCCTCAAACTTGAATGATCTTGTGCCGTATGAGGAAGATGATGATGACGACAATGAAAATTTGACTGTTCAGAAAGAGACCTCAAGAATGCTCACAGCTAAATCTCCCCATTGCAAGTTCAGCCTCCCAGATGTAGCGACAGGACTGAATGTGAAGGAACATTTCACATCATTCAGTTCTCCAGAAGACCTGATCTTCCAAGACTGATGAAGTGTTGGCTCCCTCTTTCTGAGGAGTTACATCCTCGTAGTCAATAGCATTATTTTAGATGAAGCAAAATGGAGCAAGTCAAGGGTGAGGGGTGACAAAAGAGGCAATCAGGAGTACAATCTTATAGGTGAAGCAGCTCAGGATTTTCAGAAAGGTTATCTATTCTATAAAGCCAGCATTTCCTCTGGAAAGCCCACACTGATTCTTCCCCCGCCTCTCATCCCTCATGCCACAGATATGCCCATGTGTTTAAACCATGCATATTCTGTAAAGCCTTACATGCCTCCCTTCATTATGTTTAAGCTCATGGAAAAATTCACCATCCACATTGTAACATAAAAGCAGAACTTTTCAGGAATACATCTGTGTTGAATAGAAGGGTATTTGCTTTCTGGAAACATTCTTCTAAAATATATGTGAACGGTCACAAGAAGCAAGCAAAATGAAACTGTCTTAAGAGACTCCTCTGGAAGATGCAAAGAATTTTTTGAGCCATACTTTGGAAATGAAATAGTTGATTTTCAGCATCTCACAAAAACTGCAGGTTGGTGGAGTCATTCAGAGAAGTGTGTCTAGACAAGAAGTCTTGTCATCTGACTGCAAGCCCCTTCAAGACAAACTTTGCCTCTATCCTGCCATGGAAAATTCACTTGCATTTTCTGTTCTTTCTCAGACTATTCCTTCCTAAGCTGTGAACTCTCAGTTGCAGGAGCTGTCTTCAGAGATGTGTTCCTCTTCTTAGAGAAGTGTAACACCAAGGAAGGGAGGAGACAGAATCTCATGATGCCTTATGTTTGCAGATGTCACTGCAATACTTCACTGAACACTTAGTTGGAAATTAAGGAGTGAAATTCTCAGTCTAATAAATATCTGCTGCATAGGAAAAATGAAAAAAAAATTCCTCAAGCTGACCTTATAATGTGAGATCCATGAGGTTCATGTGCCTGTAAAATTCATCCTACTTGGCAATGTAATGTTTATGTTTCGATTCAAAGTTCTTTTGCAACCTAAATGATTCTATGTCTTTATGCCTTTATCACTAAATGCTCTGTTACCATATAGGCACAGCAGACAAGTACTATGTTTCTTTCCCTGGAGAGCCAGGGACAGAGACATAGCTCTTTATGTGCTCTTCCTAAAGCCTTCAATTTTTCTCCACAGAATTTTGGAATACAAAAGCAAGGTCTTTACTTTTAAAAATAAAAATTCACATCCAGAATTAATCTGCACAGACACAGATGTATGGATAAATATATATAAAAAGCTGTCTTTTTTGAGAATAATTCTCAAGTTGTCTTGATTGCTGTGTTATCTTTAATACCTGTGTTAAACATCCTTTACCTCCTGCTGTGATCTGTGTCAAATACCTTAAGCTGCCTGCCTCGGTTTCCTCATCTGTCAAACAGGGATCTATGTACACACCTACCTCACAGCATTCCCTGAAAGCTGCTGTTGGCACCACACTTTGGAGATACACGTTCTACAAACACCGAGCTCTGCCAGGGCTCAGAATGAAATATGAGTGCCCTCTAGCATAAATACATGGTGCTGTAACGCCTTTGTGTTCTAAAGCTATCAAAGGCTCGTCTGTGCTACAAAAATTGGCTCCAATTATTCCACCTCAGTCAAGCTGATCGAGGTTATAGAGCAATGTGTGACTGCACGGGGTGATCAGATTGGCTGCAGATGATCTGCAAACGGAAACTGTGGCTGAACAGATGTCATGGTACTAGTTAAATAATCTCAGCAACAAAGCTGCGATTCAGAACTAGTGACACATCAGTTATTTCAAGTTTAAAGGATTATTTAAGTCAAGTCATATGGGTGCCTTTTTAGGGATAACAATACATATCCTGAGCCAACACTCTGGGGAGCACAAGCAACTAAATATTTTAGATAGCTTCTAATGGGATGATTTTTCATGAGTTGAACCCCACACTTTACTTATAAATCTGTGAGTCTCAGGTGAAGTAGAGGAAGTTGCCATTTCATCCAAAAATTATTTTGTGCTCAACTCGCAAAAAACACAGCGGTTCCTAAAGTGTTTTACTTTTCTTCATATCACCTCTATTTGGTGGCTTTTAGCAACACTCACTAAGCATAATGGGAAATTCCACAAAACTTTTGAGAGTCATGGCTAAACATCTGGTGTAGCAGTAATTAAAACAACCCTGCATAAATAAAACACTTAAATTACATATAGAGATTTTTTTGTAATGCACTCTGTTGTATAAACCTGCATTAAAGTATGGGCTCATAATCTGTTCCCCATGTTTCTGTTGTGTCAGGTTTTACTGCAGTCATGCTTCTTGAGCAGATTTTCTACCTCTGGTAGATGGTGGACAGTGTGGCCAGTTGCTAGGCTAAGGACTAAACAAGATTTAAGTTCTAAAGTCATACTTTCACACCACAAGAATTAGAACAGTATCACAAAGAATCAGGCCTCCTTAGGAGGTTACATAATTACATATGTTCATTTTTATTTGTACTAAAGTGATAAAAATCTGTCAAGTCTTTTTCTAGAACACAATGAATGTGTGAATGCAACCTGAATATCTAGCAAACAGAGCCTTTTTAGAGGAGGTTGCTGTAGGCAGGCCAGAATAAAAGCTTTCATTTAGAATTAACGAACTCATTTTGTGCCAATACCCTTTCAGGAAATGTAAAATTTAATTATACTGTGTCAGTCCCTAACAGGTTGGATTTCCTTAGGTTTTTTTGATGCACTCTGTGCTATGTTCTCTTTGCTGGTCACCAGGGGCCAGAGATCTTAATCACGTCCATCTCAAAATTAAACATTTTCCCTTTCTGTTTGCAATCAGTAATGAAAGATGAGTCTCTATTGACTTGCAAATAGGCTAAGGTACTTCAAAGTGAATTAAAATTCATTTTCATTCTAGTTCTCCAAATATACCCCTCTGTCTGTCCCAGCACCTCAAACCACATGTTGATGAGCAAGGGAGGTGCTGGACATGAGAGATCACTCCAAAACACTCTCTGGAAAGAGTGGTTCAACATCTTCTTCCCCACACATCGTTTGCAACACCAGTAATGACAGAATGTCTTTCATTTTCCATATTTGAAGCTCCATACTAACAAAACCCCATGATCCTAAAATACTTTGGGAAGCATTTACATATTACTGATAGGAAAATGGATTGAGTGAAAGATAATTACTGTTATTCCAGAAAGATCATAATTTATTTGACCAGGTTCAGCTTTCATTAGAAAGCCATTTGGAAATCTGAAAATCAGGCTTTGTTCTTCTTATACACCATTTTTTTTAGATAATGTATTTTCATTAACTTTTCTATTCAGGAATAGCTGTTCCAACAGTACTTTATGCATTCAGCTTGAATTGTTGTACATCAATATTTTGTCTTCAGATTTTTCTTTCTGTTTTAACCTACCTGACTATATAAAATGGGGAGGGAGGGAGAGAGGAAAGGAGAATGTGAACCTTTAAACAGCAGTGTTGTTTTAATTCTTGAAACAGCTTGTCTCGCTGGATGAAGTGAAATTGGAAAACAGATGTGGGAGATGAACTTAGTGTCAATTGCCAGGAAACAGTCAATGAAAATATCTTTTACTGCACCAATATTTATGCATGTGACCGCAGGTTCTATTGTAATAAAAGATGGAATTTCTGACAAAACGTGGAATATGAATAATTTGTAAAATTCATTCATTAACCACAGTAGGCACATACAAGTACCCACAAGCTAATTCAGCTTTCCTCCTATGTAGCCAATTTATGACATATATATTAAGTCTATTTTAATAATTTAATTTAAACTGCTTACTTTCTGTACAACTTCTCTTTTAAACCATCCAGATTAATGTTTGACTTAGGTTAAAGGGCTACATATCTGAGACAGAAACTTTCCACCTTTTGTCCCTATTTTGTATCCAATCCCAGATGTAACTTTTTTGGTTCCAGCTCTTCAAAGAACCTCAGTTCAATGTTTGATTTTACAGGCAGAATTTTTGGCTCACAAATAGATGCATCATCAGCTTGGAGGCTCATTAGTAACCACAGTCTCAATTCTTGGAAGTCTGGCTGGGTGAAAAATGGCCTAAATTTGTAAAAGAGGCAGCTGTATGTCTAAGATATAGTACCCGCATTTTTTTTCAGCTGTCAGGTATTTGCACTTGACTTTTCATGATTCCCTAGAAATATTCGATTGTTTTATTAATTAAAAAAAAAAAAAAAAAGTGATTGCATGCAGTGTGGGTCCAGTATTTATTTCACAGATTTCAGCTTTTCTACTACAAAAGCAAAACCATTAGCATTCTGGTTTCATTGATTTTTTTAATAGTGAAACCTGACACTCTCACACACCATGACTGAGGGTGCTACAAGACCCTCAGCAAATTCCCAGTACTTGGTGGCACAGTTGCAGCTACACTGACCACATATCACAACAAGGAAATATATTTAACTGTACAATTTGGGAATATTAATTTCCTGAAAATGATCTCCTTTACAATTGCAGTGCATCAGATGCCTAATTAAGATTGGAATCTCTGTGTCCCCTGTTTCAAATGCAGCAATAATAGTTTACGAACATGAGATACTAAGCTGAGAAAAGCCACAGCACACTACTCTAAGGAGTGGAACCTGAGCAAATGAAAATCTCCCTGTAGGCTTCTCTGCAGGTCAACAGCAGAATGTTCTTCTAGTCTGGTATTTGCCTGGTTTCTTCCCGGAAATGAGCTTACTCTTAAGCTAGAGTAGCTCAATTCCACAGCAACTGGTAACAGTTGCACCTGACATCTACAGAGTTTACATAGCTTTGAAAGTTTTGATTTCAGAAATGGCGTCTTTGTTAAAGGTTTAAAAGCCAGTGGTGCCTAAGTATTTCATCAAGTACGTAAAGGTTAATTTGGTGCACCATGGAACTTCTATGCAAATCTATCCATGTATCTTCTGTTTCCGTGAATCCATGTTTGTTCTTCACAAACCATGCAAGGAAACAGCCACTGCAAGACGTTCCTTTGACAGTGATGCTTCAGCCAAATCCAAAATCCTGCAAAGGAGATGAACATAATGAATGGGCAAGCAAGGTACAGCAATCAACCAGGGTCAGGGTAAACAGAAACATCTGGGACTGATCCAGGACCAATTCAAGAAGCATTGATGCTTGACAATTTCCTCAGCAAGAAGCTTTGTGAAAGTCTGACACAGCATGAAGTTTTTATCACTTAGAGATCTATGAATTTTCTAGGCCAAAAATTGCTGCTTTTACTTTGTGCCTTGTGTGCCTTGAATTTTGCTTCTTTACTGGCTACCTTGCCAAAGATGTCTAGTTTATTCCAGGATTTCTCTCTCTTTGGCCTTTGATGCCATCTCGTCTCCTTGACTTGACACTTAGTGAGGAGCTTTTATCAGAGTCATTAATACTGAGGCTGTTAGTTTTAGTTTCTGTCAGGTTTCTAAGTTGTTTAATTTATTTAAATGCCAGCTATGATCAGGCAAAGGACACACAGCCTCATACTAGCTACTGTGAAGAAAATGATTACTATCCCAGCCAAAACCAGCAAAGATTACAGAGATTACCAGATTACAGACCAAGAGAGTAGGTGTTGTTTATCCTGGAAAAGAGAAGGCTCTGAGGTAGTGACCTTGTTGTGGCTTTTCAGCACCTAAAGGGGGCTACAAGAAAGTTGGGCGCAGACTTTTTACAAGGGAATATAGTGATAGGTCAAGGGGGAATGGCTTCAAACTGAAAAAGATTTGGTTTATATTAGATATTAGGAAGAAATTCTTTACTATGAAGGTGATGAAGCACTGGATCAGGTTGCCCAGAGAAGCTATGGATGCCCCATCCCTAGAAGGGTTCAAGACCAGGTTGGATGGGGGTCTGTGCAACCTGATCCTTTTAAAGATGTCCCTGCACATGGTAGGGGAATTGGAACAAGATGGTCTTGAACGTCCCTTCCTACCCAAAGCATTATATTTCTATGATCCTATGATTCTATATTCCACACCACATGACGTCTCAGTGAGCAAAGAACTAGAGGGAAGGTTAGTGGTGGAGAGGTCACTGCTTGATGACTTTCTGGGCATCTTTTGGTTGATGGTGAGCAATTGTTTTCATCTGCATCACTTGTTGTTCTTAACATTTATTTCTCTCAGTTGTTTTCTTTTTCATTACAAATAGTTGTTGTTATTGTTGATCTGGAGGCACAAATGAATTAGGAAAACAGAGGCAATAAAGGGCAATAAAGAAAAAACTGCAACATTGTGGGTTTTTAACCTTTGCTCAATAATAATGTCAGACTGCTGGGTATATACTCACACATGGAGAAATTGTTGTGTAACATTTTTTTATGTGCACACACTAATAATTAATGTTATAGTCTGATCAAAATTTTTGTTTTGCCCTGGTGGTTCTGGGTAACTGTCCAAAAGTGGTCTGTCATTATGTCTCAGCTTCTCTTTTCAACTTCAGCCTATCAGAAAAGATTCACTGCCTGGGAAAGGTGACAAAATTGAAACACCCTCAACATACAGTCACAGTGGAACAAAAACAGAAAAATTCTGCCAGCAGCCTTGCCGATGAAATTGAGAAAGGAGCCGAGCTGAGACGGAAGGGAGCCAGTCTCTAGAAACGGTTACCCCAGATGGGTTATAAAAGCTCTTCATTTCAGGTAGCTCAGACAGTAACAAATCCAGCCAGCAGAAAGCCTTCAGGGAAATTGATGAGTGGGGTTGTCTGAGATTAATGTGTGTCTGAAAACTACACAAATGGAGCAAATTGGCAGAAGTGGGGGTAAGAGTCTGCCCTTTCATAGGTCACATAGTTATTAATATTAAGAATCTGACATTACAGTAGATGCCTTTGATGTTCTAAGGTCTCCAAGGCCAAGAATTATGCTTCCTCCTCCTGTCTCCATCTCTATCCAAGTGCAGATATTAGGCTAATGGAACAAAGTGAAATGGTCTGTCCAAAAGAGGCTTATAATCTAAACAGTCAAAAAGATATAGAGAGTGATTGGAAATATTGCAAACTCAGTGACTAGCATAATAAAACTAGATGGATATTTATCATATTCACTAGATCTACTTCTCCATCTACCCATTTTATATGCCTCTTCCTGCAGTGTTTATTCATCTGGCCATATGCATATATATGTATATATCTATAAATGGCAATCATTTTAGGGTTTCCATCTCAATAAGCTCACATACATTGTTTGTTTGAGTCACGCTCTAACTTCAGGCCCTAAGCTGCAGTCTGGTGTGGGAATGCAGAGCAGCACACCTGGAAACACCATGTCTTGGGGCAGTTGGAGGCTTGCAATGGTGTGACAAATGCTCTCTGCTGGAGCTCGTATTCTCTCCTTGTTCAAGGGAAATACAAGCCCCAGGCAGTGCTTTGGGTCCCTGGCAAGTGGAAATAAGGAGTGCAGCCACACAGCCTCAGCCCAAGTATGGAGTTGAAGAGGACATAACTCCTGAAAAAGCCAGCACATGGGGATGGGTCCAATTTGTCATGCAAAGCAACAGTTTAGGACTCCGGTGAAGCCTCACCTGTGCTTTGGTAGCACAGCCCCACATGACTTTAAATGCAGTCTTACCCACCACTGATTGAACTCTTTAAAGAAAGCCAAATCTAAAAGGGATGTAATCACTTAGTGGAAGACACAGTTTATTATCCACCATTGTAGTCTTCAGAAGGCAGAGGCAGCTGCCAGCCCTGAGGTGTCCAGCTCTGCAGTGCCTCAGCTCCTGGCAGCAGCAGTGCTCCAGCTGCCTCAGCTCTGCCTCCTGGTATGCTCTGGATGCCCCTGTGCTGACAAGACTGACTACAGCAGCTTAGAACCCAACTAATTCTCAGTTTTTCTCCTCCACACAGTTCCTTTTCTCATTTTTCCACTTGCTCTTCTCTTCCCCATGCGCCTCCTGCTGTGGGGGCAGTGAGCAAGTGGCTGTGTGGTGTTTTGTTGTTGGCTGGGGCTACACCAAGGCAGCCATGGAGCTTTTTAAAAAAGAGAAAAAGCACAGGATCTGTATGTCTCCCATTCCCAGCCTGCTGCAATGAGCAACATGGTACAAATGCACAAAGCCACAGGTTTCCTGATTCTTGTTAAATAAATCCTGAGCAGCTTGATGGAGGGTGAAACTTCATCACAGCTTTTACAAACCTTATACCCCAGGTCATGAGTCCCATGGCCTGGTGATCTGGGGATTTTGTGGAAGTACAGTTAAGAATCTAGCTTAAGATGTAGAGGTGCAGCATCTATAAAATCTATAAAATATCCTCTGAGGTTTTATAAGTGCTGTCTCTTTTCATTTTTATATATTGCATCTGTGTGTTTATGTGAACTTTGTGAATAGAAATGAAATAGCTGCATTTGCATTTCTGTAAAGACAGGTTTGATTTAAGAGATACAAAAACTATAAATACATCTGGATGCACATTGGTCCTCTGCTCTGAAAACAGTAAGTTCATTCGTGATGTAATCTCCATCTAATAGAGAAATAAGGGAGGAAAATAAAAATTTAAAAATGCAACAGGGAGAAATTAATTTCAAAATATCTACTGAGTATTGATAAAGGTGTAAGAGAAAATCTTGCAGTGGAGATTCGTAAAAGGATCCTCTTATCAAGTAAATAATTGGAAATCAGAACAAGTGCATATGTCAGATGGATGGGGCTATCAGCAAGAACACGGTGGAGCAATATGTTGAGATGATTAAAGAAAGAAAATGGAATATAGGAAATAACATGATGAAATTTTTAAAAATAACATGGTAAAGAAAAACAACATTTCAAATTCATAAGGGAAACAAGAAGGTATTGCAGCTCTTGCGACACTTTGAGCAAAGCTGCATCAGCAATTCCGAATTACCCCTGGCAGATGATACTTATAACAGGGGAAATCATTGTGCCATGCATTTATGCAGATGGCACCAAAAATCATAGACATTTAAACCACTTCTCAGATTTGTATATGTTCATTGTCCACAGAATACTCACAGCATATCTGCTTTAAAGAACTCAGGTACAAATAGACTGAACCCTGGAACTGAGGAAGCCCTGCAGTGCCCACTGAGCTGTCAGTGGGTGTGTTACTGTTATACAAGGGAGACACAGAAAATACAAAATCAACAACAATGCTTTTCAAGTATTCAATGGTCATGAGGAAAAATGTCCCCAAATACAAGCCTCTTGGTTTCAGAGTCATAAGATTCTTTAAAAAAAAAAGAAAATAGACTCTTATTTTCTGATTTTCAGACACTGAAGGCTTCATGCAATTTATTTTTCTTCCAGCTTTTCTCATCAAACAAAATCTGGAATTTTTTTTCTAAAAAAGGCAATGAAAATTTCCACGGACCCCTATGATTCCAGAAACTGGAGCTTGACAAGGCCCAGCAAAAGCATTGCCCCTAACTTGTGTTAATTAGGAGCTTTCAGTGACTGTCCAAATTCAACTGTCATTTCTGAAAATATTGGCTTTAGTACAATAGACAGCCATATATATATACATATATATGTACAGCATTTGTAGAAAGAATGTTCTGTATAGAATACTCTGTATACACATAGTATGCATGTATGGTATTATCTGTGCAGCTTGCTTAGTACAACTATAGCAAATTTGTACGCAACTGTAGTTGTAGGGATGCTAAATGTCCTATGAGGAAGAAAGTTCCTGCCAGAGAACCTGCTCCTCTGTGGACTTATCTCCATGGGCCAGCTCTGGCCCTGGCTTCCCACAGGCTGCAGCTCCTTTCACAGCATATCTGCCTGCTCTGGGATCCTCCATGGGCTGCAGGGCACAGCTGCCTCACCATGGGCTGCTCCAGGGGCTGCAGGGGAATCTCAGCTCTGGAGCCTGGAGCACCTCCTGCCCCTCCTTCTGCACTGATGTTGGTGTCTTCAGGGCTGCCACATATCCTCACTCCTCTCTCTCAGCTGCTGTGCTGCATTTTATCCCTTTCCTCAAATATCACAGAAGCATCACCAACATCACTGATGGGCCCAGTTTTGGCCAGTGGTGTGTCCACCTTGGAGCCAGCTGGAACTGTGTGCATGTGTGTGACATGGGGGAAGCTTGTGGTGTCTTCTCACAAAAGACAGTCCCCCCAGACAGACCTATAAAGACAGAAAACTAGGACAGATCCAGGAAATGGAAAAAAGATGGTTTAGGGGAAGTAGTGTTTTACATTATAGCTTACTGATTAAAATACTGTCATAAATTGTGAGAAAGGACAGCTCATTGTAGTCTCTTGGGAAGTACCAATCTTAGCATGCTACAGGAAGTGTGATTTTTTTCCTATTTCTTGGTGACTATTATACAAAAGGAATAGGGTGAAGATCAATGAAAACCACCCTCTTAGATTAAGTCTCAAGAATATCTTTCTTTCCTTCATAAGGGAGATAGAAATACCAAGGGGAAAGATTCAGCAGATGAACTAAATCATTTAGCCCATGAACCAATTCTGTAAGAATTACCCAGTAAGGCATTTAAATATCCATTTCCTGGAGGCCACACTTCAAACCAACAGCTGAATTGCTTTTTCGCACCTTTTCCTGTGCCCATTTTTTGCTGTGACACATAAGGCACCACTGAATGACTGGCCTCAAAGAAATCTTCACTAACACCTGAGGGGGTCTGGCAGCCACAGGAATCCTTGCAACTGATTGAGTCATTAGGCTGTCTAAGATTTCAGTCATTAGTAAGAAATTTTCTCATTTTCTCATAACAATGATAACAAAAGTAAGCTCTAACGGAGCAAGAATCGAAGGGTGGCAAGACTGTGTAAGAGCCAAAGAAGACTTTATGTGCATTCAGAGACTAGAAAACCTAGAGGGAGTGGAATGTACTGAAGAACCACAAGGAGCATTAGATGTTCTTGAGACGAGAATAATTGGTAGCTGAGGTAATATCAAGGACTTGCACTTTTCTTGCTCTCCCTCTGTTGTTTTTTTGATGTTTAGCGAGAATAGGGCACTGGACCCTTGTTCTGAGTCAGGATGGACCTCTTTATGCTATCCAGTAAGTGAAATGAAGACAGCTGAAATCACTTTGGGGGACTACAAGACTTCTTCCAACAGGAATCCAGAGTAACTTGGCAACAATTTTTTTTTTTGGCCTGCAGAGATCATGCCACATTGTGTGTAAGTAAAATTATTCTCTAGTAACTCATTGGAGCCATGCAATCTGACATTGTGAGTATTTATTCTGTAATTCTTAGTAATGATGTAAAATGTCCCTTTGCAAAACCTGTGGTGAGTTGACACTGGCTGACTGCCAGGTGCCCACCAAGCCACTCTATCACTCCCCTTCTCAACAGGATGGGGTGGGAAGAAAATAAGATGGAAAAGCTCATTGGTCAAGATAAGGACAGGAATGTCACACAGAAGTTACCATCACAGGCAAAACAGACATGACTTGGGGAAATTAATTTAATTTATTGCCAGTTAGTAACAAAGTAGGATAGTGAGAAGCAAGAACAAATCTTGAAATATTTTCTGGCCACCTTTCTCTTCTTCCCAGGCTCAACTTCACTTTCAAATTTTTTACTTTATCCCCTCAAGTAATGCAGAGGGATGCACCCATTCCATAGCCCTTCATGCCTGCCAGTCCCAGCTGCTCCACAGATGCCAACACCTACTTTGAGATTGTTTCCTTTTCTGCCTTTGGACTGTGGAGAGCAAGAAAGGCATCCCAAGAGAAGATCTCACTCGTTTAGGTGTCTGTCCTAGGGAGCCAGGAACAGTCTCTGGATAAGATTTGATATTGGCTATGGCAGTAATACACATGACTAGGACAAATAGTTGACTGATTTCAGACAAAAATTTGGGTGAGATGAATTGTCACATGTCTGCTTACAACAAATGAAACTGAAACCTAGAAAAATTTAATTGAAAAAATATAAGGAGTACATTATAAATATGGAAAATTAGACAACCTATGAAAATTCTCTGTCTTCTAATACTTCTAGGTTAACAGTAATGCCTGTAAGGGAATTTTAATTTTACATATTATTTAATATATTATACATATAATTAGATACAATATAATTATATGTATCTAATATTATGAGTGAATATCTTATTTTTCCTCAGGAACTATAGCTTTTCTGAGGCTGATGAGTTTAGGTTTCTCTTTTCTTGTCCATGTATTCTTAGTTTCCTTTGGTATTTGAAATTGTTTGTCTTGCCTGCATCTTCTTTTATGTCCTTTTATAAGGCAAAGTGAGACATTAGTTTAAGGTTTTATGTTAGGAGTCAATTGGTTTTTTCTTGGTTCTATCTTATCTTCTGGGAGCCCCCAGTGGTGTAGTGGTTAAGCACACGGCACAGTAATTGCCGGGACCCGGGTTCGATTCCCGGCTAGGATGCTCCCCAGGCAGGCAGTGCTCGTTAGCCCTGCAAGGGGGCAATCTGCCTACGTCCTGAGGAGGACCTCAGCTGCCACTGTCCAGAATCGCTTTGGCCCGGCAGATTGAACCTCGGGATTAAAGGGTGGGCTCAGATCTGCGCGCCCTGTGTCTCACCTAAAAAATCCAGTGCGCAGGCTGGAAGGTCTGAAAGGAAAAGAGGCCTTCCCCAGATCTTCGTATGCGAAGGCTGGCCAGCAAAAAAAAAAAAAATCTTATCTTCCTCTATTTTATCTTTTGTCAAAGACAGTAAGAGATAATGAAGATTTTTTCCTTTGAAACTGAGATTTTACCCAATTTCAGCCAATATTCATGCTGCAACAAATGGTCCCCTCCAGGTCATTTGGTAGATGTACTGCCATGTCTAAATGACTATAAGTGTGTTAATCTTGTCATAATTCATTTATGAGGTTTCAGCTAGTTAATCTATAATAACACAATTCTACCAGCCAGCAAATTGATATAAGTTTTGCCTTTGTTGCATTCTATTTTTCCCTGTCTTTGTCTCAATGGTTGTCCCCTTTGTGGTCTGTATAGTTTTGACAGTTTGTGGTTGACCCCATTACATTGATCTAATTGATGACCACTTGAATTATGATGACAAAGCAGCTGTATTAATCATGTAACACATCTGACTTCTTTTACCACATTAGCCCTCTGGGAAATCCTTCAGCAAATTATATCCACATGTTAAGCTCCTTTGAGCAACCAGTCCCGCTAAAGCCTTAGCCACCAAAACCCATTTCTTTTCTTTAGAAATAAGTCTCTTAATTTTGAACAACTTAGTCTTTTTTCCACCGGGTTAAAACCAAATTATATGAACATGTCTTGCACAAAGAACTCATTTTAGTATAGGCAAGTAGAATTAACATGGAAGCTGTCAAATGATTTGAATTGTAAGTACGTAACAGCAGCTCGCAACCTTGAAAATCTTCATTGTTCTTCCTTTTTCCTGTGTGCTGAAAATCACTTGGAATATTTAAGTCCATCCCCTCTTTGTGACTTCTCCAGTGCTCAGAGTTCTACCTGACAGCAAGTCCTGGAAATAGACTCATTAAGGAGAGATTTAGAAAGAACTGGGTTATGGTGAAAACTACACATCTCACTCCACCAGTCAGATGTTAAGTGAACTAGAAAGAAACGGCAAAAGTAGTGATTTCTTTAGGGCAATTTTAACAATTTAACTGCAATAGTTAATTAAAAGTTTCAAATCTCACAAAACTACTAATCTTTCACAGACCCAAGGGCTGCTATTGCCTAAACACAAGAGTATTATTCAGTAGGTGAACCAACAGCCTCCTTAAGTGGGGTAAAATCTCTCTTGTTATTTGTCTTTACACAATGAAGGTAGCCCTAACAGGTGTTAATCAAAAGTTATAGGTCTTATCTCAACAGGTTTGTGGTATATTTACTGGCTGCACTTGAGTATGAAGTGATGAAACGAAGATGGAACTGATTATCTGGGAGCAAGCAAGACCCCGAGGTGCCTGTGCCAGGTCCTGATGACTACCAGAGGGGGACAAGCTCCCATTCTCTAATGCTGCACCTGGAAATTAATTTAGTCACCCTGATGTGTGGACATCAGCTCTAGAAGATGAAGAACAGATTAAAACACAAGTGTGATAGCAGTAAGTTTACACATCTACTTCCTTGCTGCCTTTTATTTTGATTACAAGTGGCTTTAATACTTATCATTCAGTGTATTACAGGTCTCATAATGGAGCTACTCTTACAGGGGCATTTGAAATAAAATAAATAATTCCATAGGTTAAAGAAAATATGTTTTCAGCTTTCTTAATGGGATTTTTTTTGGGGGGGGGGGCTATTTTGTGGAGTTCTCTGAAATTATTTACTTTTATTATTCCTCCTACCACAATCATACAAATTGCATTAAAATGTTAGATCAGAGTATTTTCTGATAATGAAATATCTTGTATGCCTGGGTGCTGTGTGCAGGGAATCATAAGATTATGAACTGTATTTCAGGAAGTACTTGTAAACCTAGGCAAGTGAACAATCTAACCCACTGCTGTAAAATACAGCGGTCATGCTGACAGAAAAACATCTCTATACAAAGCATACAAAAACAAAATGCTGACACTAAGTGATCTACCAAGCTACACTGAAATGCTCACTTTAACTCCCACTGTGCCCCAGCAGCAAGAAACATTGTGGGATTTTTCAAAAGACATTCTCATGACATTCATCACATTGATTACTTCATAAGGTTTTCCTTTCTGCCCTCAGTAAACTGCAAGGGATGCTGCTGCCTCATTGTCTGCTCTTGGGGCTCGATCCACCCACACCGCTCACACCGTCTGCATCCCACCAGGTCATGGAATCATAGAATAATGATACAGCAATTTGGATGGGAAAGAAGATTAAAGATCATCTATGTCTAAACACCCTACCACGAGAAGGAAACCTTCCACTAGACCAGTTTATTCAGAGCCCCATCCAACCTGTCCTTGAACACTTCCAGGGATGGGAGGTCCACAACCTGGAAATACTCGTCAACAAAGAACAGGCAGCTGAGCTGAAAGAGAAACTCTGTACATGACAGAGTAGCATGCACAAGTCTGTTTAGGGTGAAGTCTGAGAGAAATCTCTTTCCTGTTTCCCACCTGAGAAGACATATTTTGACATCCAAGACAGATTCTTCTAGGACACACAGCAGCATTGAACTCAGCTACATTCACAACAGGTTTAAACAAGTGTAACATTTTAATTTTCATTTTCACAATGTACTCAATATACTGCTCTCCTGTTCTGCATTGCCTCTGAGCTGCAAGGGGAAGGGATGGGAACAGTACAATTGCCTTGAGATCTCTCTGGGGTCCCTCACTGCCTGAAGAGCCTTCCTGGGGGCATATTACATTTGAATTTTCAGGACAATAAACCTTCAAGAAAGAAACAAATTTCCTGAGGAAAAAGGTAGCCATCTAGATCAGCAGATACAGCTTATGATACAGTCATTACTAACAGAAGAGATAATCAAGACTTGCCAAGGGGCCTCATACCTAATGTGTTATATCCAACTTCATTTTAACACAGAAAAAACCAAATCTCCCACTGCCTGTCCCACAGGAAGATGTGTGTCTAGTCTTTTTTCTCAGTGTGGCTCCATTTGCCTATCCATTATTTCATGGTAAAACAAATGCTCAATAGTTCTGCACTAGTAGACTTCCATCCTGTGTGCAGTCCTCACTTGGTCATGTTTCTTTGTGTATATTTATTCTTAGCAGGGTCATTAACACAAGATTAGGTGTTTTGGCCAATGTTAAAAGAAGAAGGTGTGCTGCTGTTTTCCCTGTAGCATTTTTTTGCTTTCCTTATCTTAGGCAGGAAAACAAAGGATACTAGAGTGCAAGAAACCATTTCAGCCTAAAAAGCTTTAGACCATTAAAAATGCTGGAATTAAAAGATTAAAACACTTGTTTCAAGTGCTAAGTAGTCATGTTCTCTTATTAATGTCACACTCTACTAAGCATTATGCCATACTTTGTAATGCATGGATTCATCCCACACATCCTGTGCAGAAAAGTGCTTTGGGCTTGAGTTTAAATTTGAGTGCACTCCTAAATCAAGATTCCAGGCTTTATACTCTCTGACATTCATTTCCTCCTCTCATTCCCCCCAAACCCAGTTCTCAGTGCCCTCAAATAAGCTTACTTTGAAAGCCACACTTGAAAACTCAATGATTTTATGGAGACCCAAAGCAGGCACTTAATCTAGAGACATCCCCAGACATCATATGCCCCAACGCTCCCCTGAGTCAGACCCACTGGGCCTTAAAGGGCCTCTGCTCTTGCAGTCCCTGCTGAGGCATTTCTATCTGCGTTCCTGCAGAGGCATTTTTAGCATCTGTCTGAGCATTTTAGCATTTGCCTGTGCTGCCTAGCTGGACGTATGACAGACTCTCAGGGACAGACATTTATCACTCCTGCATTACCGTACTTTTGTCTTGCTCTGCTGTGGAGAACAGCCTTACTTATCACATTAAAAATGCAAGGAACAATTAAAGAATCCCACTCTTAATGAGATAGTACTTCTCCCATCAATTTTAAGCAATGAATATTGCAAACTCCCTTTTAAGCACATTAGACTAGCACTCACAACTGTCTGCCGTCAGGGACAGAAGCTCCTGCTGAAATGAGCTGAGCTCCTGACACTTGCAGGATCTGCACCGAGCCTGGGTGTTGTGTGGCTGTCACATCTAATTAAAGTCAATCCAGCCCAGGCATCCTACCTCTAAGTCACAGTCCTTGGCCAGACAGGCTGAAGTGCTGTTCTAACTAGAATACACAGAGTGCAATTCATTGAATATACTTAATATAGGATGTGCCAATTTATGAAGGGCAGGGAGAACTAGAAAAATTTCTATTTAAAAAGGTCTGATTTTCTTTTTCTATGGAAATGAATGTATGTGAAATGATTTAAATGTTGAAGATCTTAGGGGAAAAAATCAGAGAAAGTACTGTAGACCATAGGGGAAGAAAATTTTCATCATGAGACAATGAATTTATCTCTGACAAAAGATAAAACTCGAACAGGCACCAGAGAAAACAAAGTATTAATTGCTACACTAATCAAGTGATCCAGCAGTGTGTAACAACTCATCACTGCTCACTCCAAGTGTGCAAGTGACTGAAATAAAGCAGCCTTCAACTTTTTAAACAAAAGGAGGATTGTGAAAACATGATGTTTAGCACTGAGCTGTTCTAGCTGGCTAGCGTATGCTCCCACAGAATCAAAATAATGCAGGAAAGAAGTTTGGTCCTAAACCTCATTGTTGAGGGAAAATGTAATTCCTACAACCTAATCATATTCAATCCCTTTTCTAATCAAGTTGTATATTCAAATTGGTGATAGCAACCTGTGTATAGGTTATATATATGTATATAATATGTTTGTGTGTGTGTGTGTGTGTGTGTGTGTGTGTGTGTAAAACCTTTTACAGTCTTTCAGTTTGGATAATATTGCAGAACAGAAACAGAATATTATGAATGAAGTTACTTCTTTTAATGATAACTTTTGAAAAATGAGTAGAACAGGGTTGTTTGCTAATAATCCCTACAACACTTGTACGACATTGCTCAAAGTACGGACAGAGATCTCAGACTGTGCATGTCTATGAAATTCTGAAGGGAATGAAAATAAGAAAGTAATTAGACCAATGTTGACCAAAGAAAATGCTTTTTTTGTGTCAAGGTTTGGATTCCTACTTGGAATAATTTAGGTGGGAAGTGAGTTCTGTATCCTGTTTAGCCCACCTGCCTCCTAAAAGGAGGTCTGATTTCAAAATTAGGGGAGGATTCTCAGGTTATTTACTGGCCAAATTTTGAAAATCTTCAAGGATGATAATTCTACCACCTGACTTTGAAATTTTCCTTGCTGGAAATCAGGAAGTTGTATTTCTTTCTCCTTGTCTTTGATTGTGCACCTTTGAGAAGGATCTGGCTCCATATTCACTACCTTCCTTACAATTAGCATATATTCAGGGTATCATCTCCTGAATTATTCTGCAGAGATGCTGACACACTTCTGTGACCAGTTCAGGCAGCAAATTTAACTCAACTTTCCAGAAGCAAATTGTGAACAGAAACTAAGATGTCCTTACAGGGAGATAGGATTTTAAAAGCAACGGTCTCTCTAGTCATGCAGAAAATATATATCTCATCTTGATTCAAACATTCAGTGAAAACAATTAGGGATGGCTGTCACTGTTAAATGCAATGAAAAATGCCTTCAGTTTAGGAAATATCGCATAAGATGATAACTGTTAAATTGGTTAAAGTTAAATGTACTTTTGTTGCCAGTATTCTTGAGTCCAAATGGGAATGCATCCAAACCCAAACTTGTGGACTTCATTTCCACAGGAAAACTCCCTCAAATGGAGGATGTCTGTAGCTAAGGTGGTAGTTTTATTCTGCAAATTCACCATAACAGAGCAATTATTCGCCTCATATATTAAACTTCTTATAATCTGTGGACAGTCAAATCCAAATACAGTTTCTCACATTCCTTTTTTGCTGGGAGCTAGAGCTGGAGGCAGCACTCCAAGTGGGGTCTCCCAAGAGTGGAGGAGAGGGGAAGAATCAGCTCCTTTGACTTACTGGTCACCCTTCTTTTGATGTAGCCCAGGACAAAATTGGCTTTATGGGCTGCAAGGGCACATTGCTGAATCATGTTGGGCTTTTCATCCAACAGCAAAGACTCCCAGGCCTTTGTACCCAGGACTAGTCTTGACCTATCCTCTACTCAGCCTGTACTTACAGCTTAATTTACTACATATTTGTGGAATTTTAATTGTTAATATCCCCCATGCCTTCTATTTGTTGTGTATGTGAGTGAGTTTGGATATTTGGAGGTTTTTGCTAGTTTCTTTGTTTGGGATATCATTTATTTGGCTTTGGGTTTTGTTGTTGGTTTTGTTGTTGTTTATGTGTTTTTCTGGGAGAATATATGCATACCTATTCTCCAAGACTACACTCTTTTGTACTGAAGTCCCTTGGGTTTGAGATCAACCTCCTGCCCCTTGATCCAGCGAGCTTTCCTGAGCTCTGTGTTGGTAAAGAGGTTCACTAATGACATGGCAAAGAGGGCTAGCAAGGAAATGTAACACCATAGGAGAAAAATGTACAAGGAGATAAGACCCACAAAACCTGATGTTTTTACATCTCTTGTATGACACCCAGACAATTCTACCTGCAGGTTAGCCACTGCTAATCCTTTCAGGCTTAGCGACTTCTAGGGACTTCAGACAGGTTAAATTGGTATTACTAACAGTTTGGAGCACACTACAAGAGAAATAAAAAATAGAGTGTTGCAAAATCTTCATCCCTTTGATTCCAGAGCTGATATTAAGCAGCTGTAGGGTATTATCAGCAAGGGCATAACATTAGAAAGTATTTAGAATATGTGTGCACTATGTACGTGTACATACCTAATTATATATAGCTGCTTTATGCTTTGGGTTATTATTATATATAACATATTCTCTCTGAATTAGCTTTGGTATTCCTTCTTTCAACCTTGGCTATAAGATTTTTCCTGTAAGCTTTTGCCCCTGCTGATTTTCTGTAAGTCTCTATGCCTAAAAAGTCAAACTTGATTTTTGCACTAAGCTGCACCATGGCTGTGGGGTTTATGGGACCCATATTGAGATGTATTAATGGTGGTTTGTTCTTGTGCAATAATGTCATCATTATTTTGTGTCATTCTTATCTCTATAGATTTCTACAAAATACGCTCATAAAATTCAAGCAGGAATCTGAAATTTCTATATTTCCCATTCCTTTTAAAGGTTACCTAGAAACATCTGCAGCACAATAACAGTAAACTATCACACACCTAAGAATACTTGCTGTAAACTGCTCCATTGTGCCAATTAAATACAGTATGAACTCTACAAGGGGGAACACTTTATTGCTTCATTATTGCTTTTATATAATTTTAAATCCTGTTCACTGCAGCAACAAACATCCAAGCAAATATTTAAAAAGCTAAATGGGGAAATGTAGAACAAGTAATCTGCTACTGGAAACTTTAATGTGTGCAATTCCACATATGGCATATCTGTGTTCAGGGTGCAATAAAATATCTTCAAAGGCACAAAGAAAATGGCATATTTTCCTTTTTAATACCTGCAATTAGACATAATGGGAAGGGATATAACTGGTAGAGTGGACTGACTTAGCAACATGTGCTGGTGTTACACATATTGCAGTGATAGTTTAGAAGAAGCATAAACCTAGAAAGGTCCAATTCACCATTACAAATAACATGGTTGTGAGGGGGCATAAGAGATTACCTGTCGAATAAAGAATTTTGCCAGCAATGTAATTCATCAACATTGCAACACATTGAAAATTCTGGTCAACAACTGCCTTTGGTGCAAATAAGATTTGATAAAACGTAGGTATGTTTCGAAGTTTTTTCCTTTAAAAGTCTGAGTTTGGAGAGTCAGAGCCCTTGAGCTGCTATTGAAAAGCCAGTGAGGTGGCATAGGTGATGTCTTTTTTGTGTGATTAATGACAAAACTGGCAGGATTAAACTGCAGGTGCCTCAGAACTGCAGTGATGATGGCAATTTAGTTTCATTAGAATGCTGTCTCTCTGCTCTTTCTGTTATTTTATCACAGATTTTTTTGTCAGAGCCTTCCAGCTTTCAGCCTGCATGGTCATAGAAGCATAGAATGGTTTGGGTTGGAAGGGACCTTAAAGACCATCCAGTTCCAACCCCACTGCCATGGGCAGGGACACCTTCCACCAGGTTGCTCAGAGAGTCATCCAGTCTCCAGGGATGGGGCATCCACAGCTTCTCTGGGCAACCTGTGCCAGTGTCTCACCATACTCACAGTAATTTCTTCCTTATATTTAACCTAAATTTCTCCTCTTTCAGTTTGAACCCACTGCTTCTGCTCCCTATCACTACAGTTCCTGATGAAGAGTCCCTCTCTGGCTTCTTTATAGGTCCACAAATTGTCCTGTTATGCCCTAGGTACAAACAGCAACCAAGGAGAACATAATTTAATATGGAGCCATAAAATGCTGCAAAGAACTATTTCTGTTTCTGGAGTAATTTATGCATAAAGATTCTGTATTTTTAAAATAATTTCCTATTTTTAGGGTGGCACTATACCTACATCAGATCCTCCCACATGATGTTGCTTCTGAATTGTCCTGTTCTAGATAAGTTTGGTCCATACAACAAGACACAAATTGGAGAAACGACTGTCTGTCCTTGGCAGCAAGGCCATGCCAATACTCCGCCAGATTTCCCAAACTTCCCTAGAAACCCAGTAAAACAGATGAAATTCAATTCAGGAGGGAAAAGTGAGTGAAAAAATGCAGGATATTAATGATGCACAGTGGAATGCAACCAGCTTGGCTCTCTCTTTGTAACCCCTGTAGGCTTTCTGCTTTGAAATAAAAGTAATTAATTCAGAAATGCACAAAGCCACTTCATGATGAGAACATCTATTTTAGGATTACTCCACTTTGATTTCAGAATGCACTGGCCACTTGAGGGCAATTCCAAAGTAGATGTGAAGTAACACCTAATGAACCTAGCTAAGTTTCTGGTGATGACAAGGTCATAATATCACTTGCCACCATGAAATAGCACATAACCTCATCAACTTACATTTCACAGTGTTTATTTTACTTTTTATTGCTCACCTAAACAAGGCCCCTATGAACCTATTCAGCACTAGTTACTACAGACACCTTTCAGAGAGTTAGTTAAAAAGACTTGTAGAAAATTTATGGTATTAAGACCCCAAAGGATTTTGAAAGAGAGAAGTGAAGGTACAATCAAAGGTTACACCAAGAAATCAAAAGGTCTTAGAGATCAAAAAGAGTAGTTAATTTTGGCTTAGAGTAGGAAAGAAAAGGAAGAGAAGCAGCAGTAAACTTCTTGTACCAGAACAAGAAGCCCAGAGCTTAGAAACACAGATTCAGCTGCATATTTCTATTTACCAAACAGGCAGAACATGGCTCATACATCTTCTTTTCAAGGTGAACCACCGAAGGGTTGCAAGAGAAGCATCAAGAGAGAAGTACACTTGTTATGATAACTCAAAACTGAGACAGTAGGGGGTTCTTGCTCCTGGTCTGGTATTTACTCACCTGAGCAGAATCTCAATCCTCCAACTCCCAGGTGTAAGCTACTTTCAGATTTCCTTTTCTGGACTTACAGATGTAAGGAGGAAATTCTTTGCTATAAGGGTGATGAGGCACTGGAACAAATTGCTCAGGAAGTTGTGGACGTCAGGGATGGGGATCCCTGAAGGTATTCAAAATCAGGCTGGATGGGGCTCTGAGCAGCCTGGTCTAGTGGAAAATGTCCCTGTCCATGGGAGGAGGGTTGGAACTAGATGGTCTTAAGGTCCTTTACAGTCCAAAGCATTCTATTACATGATTCCATGATATTTTCAAATCATTTAATCTGTCACAGTGAATGGCACCACTACATTTTTTCATTTATAAAAGACTATTATTTTTGAATATTTGCTGCAGTCCCCATGATCTCAGAGGAACAAAAAAGGAAAGAAGCAAAATTATTTTATTGCCAGTATCTATCCAAGAAATATTTAAACACTTTTTCTGTATGATCTCTTTATAATGAAGCTGAATTAGATTTTAACCTCTGAAGGAAACAAGAAAAATGTAATTGAAGACAATAGTTAATTTGCATTCTACTGTGTGCTTGAGGTCAGGACCTACCTCGGTTTACTTCTTTAGTGCTGGTTTACCAAGTATAAAGTCTGGAATCGGAAAACATGTTTTTAAAATAATGGGTTTACCCTAGTTGTTTGGCCAGTTTGTCTACAGGATACAAATCAAGTGTTCAGACCTGTGCCCTACAGATGAATTTCAGTTATTTGTGTATTGAAATTATCTTAACACTCTGATGGCAGTTTCACTCACACAAAACAAAGCACATATTCAAGTAATGATGCATATATAACATTTGGTACCTCTGTTTCCATTTTACTTCATCCAGTGGCTAATTACCTCACTGCAGACTGCCAATTAGTTTGACTCCCAGCTGTATTCAGGAAGCCAAGTGGGAATGCTTGCATAAGCCTTTGAAGTCCTTTACATTATCTGCTAATCTAAAAAGCTTATCAACACAGCATTTGAGAGGAGGAAATGAATACTTATGAAAAAACATTAATCTTCTTGAAGCTTTGGAAACTGCTTTGACACAATAGGAGATGCTAAAGTGAGGTTTTGTCCTCGGTCCTGCTCTCTCAATTCTATCAGGATGCTCTGATAACACTGAAACTATAAAAAACTTACTCTTTTAAACATTTCTCTAGATACTGATGAAATTCAGTAGGAAGGAGCAACAGGATATTTTTGTTAACATGTGCTGATTATCACCACTAATAAACCCTAGACTCACCTGGCTGAAGATTTATGACTGAACTTGACATTTTGTGCCTCAGAGACAGTGTCACCACACCATGTTAACTGCTGGTGAGAAAGGGCCAGGAGGCTGGGAAAAGCCTTGAGCTGTTTGGCCTCAAGGTGGAGCATTTATTTTCTCTCTTACTTTAGTAGCAACAGTAAATGAGCAGAAAGATAGATATACTCACTGTGAAGGCCTAAATTCTAAACTTATTTCTGCTGACTATTTGCCTACAGTCATGTTTTCCTCCAATAAGAACAAAAGCTCTCACATCTGCCTGTGTGTGCTGTGGGCTGATGGTGAGAATATAATTAACTAATAACAACATTACACTTCAATAATATTAGATTTGGTTGGCTGAAGGCTATTGCAGCATCCTCAGTAAATCCAGGGAGCTCGTAGGGGTTTAGGTCCTCCTTACTTTGATGAGGGTTGCAAAAAAAGTACCTTAGGCCCAATAACAGCGTCCTGTGGCTCATAGGCTCAGAACATTGTCTTACCTATTCTTAGGTCTCAGGACATGAGGAACCATCTGAGCTTTTGGACAAACTTCTCTTCTGCCCTATAAGTAAGGAAAGCCAGAAAAAGGGTTTGGTTAGGTTGATAAGGATACAAAACCGAATTTCTACTTTTCATTGCTTCTCGTTGCTGCTCCAACATTCTTTCTGGCTGTACTATCTTGGTTTGCTTTCAAACACCATTCAGTTCTGTCAATGCCATATATATCATGTTCTTATTATCCTTTTCCTTTCTCAGTTGACTCAGAAGCAAACCTCTTCATTAGCTGCTGGGAAGAACTTAGTGTTGGTACATTAGTTTTCTTTCTGGGAAGAACTCGGTACTTTAGTTTTCTTTCTAGTGTTTTTTTTTTTTTTACATTTCTAGGCATTAGTCAATCATATGTGAAGGAGGGTTCCCGAAGGGGCTACAAAGTTAAACTCATAATTGTGATCTCTTGCAGATGTTTATCTTTCTTCTTTGTTGTTGTTTCCTTTGAACAAATTATCCAAAGTCGTTTAAACTAGAAGTCTGCAATCATGCTTTTTAAACAGAAAAACAAATAGATTTCGGTCCTGGAATGAGTGATTCACCTTTCAGTGATTCCAACATAGGAATATGAGTAGGAGTTAAAAATACTACAAAATTTCAAAATGTGTTCTTTCCATTCATCATGAATTATTCCTTCCCAACATCTTTATACTTCATTTTAAATCTCTGCCTTCTCTTTTTTTACTCTCAGATCATATCTCTGCTTCACATATCCATGTCTTTACTTTTACATTTACTGCTGGTTTTCCAACTGCAATAATAGGCAAGTATGGGAAAGAAACAACTTTGTCCATCCAAGTTGTTTCTATTTGCTTTCACCATGGTTAGATGGGTGTATGGACAGATGGACAGACTAACAGCTACACAGGCATATGTGGACAACTGCAGAACACACATTAACATATCACATTAAAAATCTTTTTGTTTTGCATGTTAATATATGTTACATAAATGTTCTCTGTTACATGCAAACTTGAAATTAAAACAAGAAAGAAGAAAAGTAGGTGCAGTGAGGCAGAATAGTGCACTGGGCTAGAAATTAAAAAGAAAGTGAGTTGCAAGCTTCTTGAAGTATTCTCTTGGTGTAAAGAATCAACTTTTTTGCTGATCAGTCCCTCTTGATGTGAGGCAATGGTGTGAAGCTCTGCTATTTGCAAGTGATAACCTGTAATTCCCTGGGCTCAGAAAATGAAGCAGGCAGCTCTGCAATATCATTGGACCACAGGGCAATATTTTTGTGAATGGTTAAAAGAGGATCTGTGGCATTAATAGCATCTGTTACTTGAAAGATGAGAATAAGTAGCAGTTAAGGTGTGAGTTCTTTCATCACTAACTAATTTTTTGAAGGGAGTGGCAATTTTTTGGACAATTTATCTTACTCACAGTTACAGCACCACTGTAATTTGTCTTTCCCCGGCATGTAATTTATGGTGTTCAAGCAGAGGAAGAAAGAAGAGTGGAGACTACAGAAATCACATTCCCTATGTAGAGGGAAAACCAGCAGCATAGGTGAAACTCAATCCTGATGTCTCCCAGATTGGGTGGAATACAAGCACTGTCACTGGTAAGAAGCTTCATACAGAATAATAGGAGGTACAGAAAGTTCCAAGACTTAAAACAATATTTCAGGTACATAATAAAATTATGCTGTTGTCTCTGCAAGTTAGAAAGTTAGTGACACTTAGAAGGTCTTGTTTTAAAGGCTGAAATAATGTGGACAGATTTATTCACATAGCATGCATAACATTCACAAAAAGTACTTACTTAATAGTGCTTATGAAACTCATTTAATAGCCTACCATAGGCACTTCTTCAATTAGAATGTTATGACCCCTGGATTAAAAAAAAACATGTAAAACATATACAAAAATTCATTGGTGACATTAGACCAGCTTAAGAATGACTCAGGGAGCTGTTATGATTCCATCTGTTTCAACAGCAGTGAACCACAGAGCAGAATATGCCTGAAAAAAAATCCTAATTATACAACCTGGACAGTTCTTAAAACTTTCAGGATGAATGAGACTAGCAACCAGTTTCCATTCTAAAAGGGAAGGAATAAAAAGAAAATAATTAACAGAATCGGAGCCTTGGCAGGCTCTGAAAAAACAGCTGCTGTCTTTCCAGGGTTACTCTTCAAAACTTGCTGTTTAAAGAATAGTCTTTTCAGAAAAAAAGTTAGCACACTTTGACAGAAATAGACTGATCTTCCAGCCAGTTACAGCAGATGGCAGTTCAAAAGACAGAGGACATCTGTTTATGATTCATCCAACTTTGCAAAAAACTATGGAAGTTTGAGATAGTACTCTCAGCAGAGTTTTTATTCCTCATAGGTGAGAGTGGAGTCACCTCCATCTGGCAAAAGGTCTAACAGTGATGCTAATTTGCCAAGCAATCCTCATTACTGATCAAGAAGTTACCTGAGGTGATATGCAGGTCTTCAGGGAAAAGTTACAAGACATGGATGTGTAATGCTTTCAGACAGAATGCTTTGCTCCTATAGACAAAATCTGCTTTCAGAATGTTTTTCCCTTTCATTTTGTAAATGGACAATGAAGAGCCAGGAAGTCAGCTAGGAAGAGATTCTTTCACAAATGTTTCATTTGTAGTTAAAGAAATTATGAAATAAGCTATTGTTGGTGGAGTTGCAAAACTGCAGTGATTCAATGATAATGATTGTCTCAACTATTTTTCTTCTCCATTTGAATCATCATTGACAGCTGAAAAATATAATTTGGTACCCTGCCAAAATAACTGTGACTTTGTTATGAAAGGATATCAAGAAATTTTCCACAATCAGCGATGATTTTATCTCTTGCCAGCTGGTCTCATACATTTCAAAAATGGTATACTTGAACTCATTTACTAGAGTTAACTGACTTCAATGTACATACACAGGGCTGCGTAAGAAAATCAAGTTAAATAAGAATGAGAGGAAGTTTATTCTTAGAATTTCTCCACAGATGTGCCAATTAACTTCAGTAGACTTAATACATGACCTCATAAAGGCAGAGCAGCTGCCAGATGACCACACAATTTTTAATGTCTTGTAGACTGAATAATTGTGTTTCTAGAGTGTAGACGAGCCAAAGACAGAGGTAGAGAGGATGTGACTGTTTTCTGGAGATATATAGCAGTGGGGATAAAAAGTATTATGCTATCTCACTGCTTACATATGCTCATGGAGTTTATTGGTTTATTTACCTATTTTCGCAAGTGTACAGTAGTTTAATTGATGTATAACATTTTGACTGCATTATTTTTAGTTTGTGCAGGAAATTAGTAACTTTTTTAAAGATTTGACCACTGTAATGTGGATTTATAGAATGGCCTGTTATTTATGTCATGACATGTAAGACACAAGAGTTTGCAGGTACTTGTCACAAAGAGAATAAATATATTTACTTTTTTCTAAATATGCAAATGACATGAGGGCATGAAAATTGTAATAAACCAAAGGTTTTAAACCCATGCACCAGAACTGCATGACAGAAATTGTCTATTATAATCCCATCAAGTGGCAAATACTGTAGGTACAGTGGTGGCATCACCATATTACAGAATCATAGAATAGCCTAGGCTGGAAAGGACCTTGAAAGATCCTCTGGTACAACCTTTCATGGGAAAGAGAATCCATATGAGATGATCTAGATTCTGTCCAATGGTAGCTCAAAACTTTCAGTGATGGGGATTCTAACACTTCCCTGATGATGGTCATTCCCTTGGTCCAGCTAATGACTGTTCTTACTACAAAAAATGTCTTTCTTACACCAAGGTAAAACTGCTGGTGTAACTTCTACTCATTGTTCCCTGTCTTCTGCCTGGGGAAGAGACAGCCTCCATCCTCTTTTTAGCTCCCCTTGAACTCCTGGAAACCACAATGAGCTCCTTCCTGATCCTTCTCTAGAGAGGAGAGATCCAACATCTTCAGTCTTTCCTTGCAGGGCAGTTCTTCAGACCTTTGACTGTCTTTGTGACTCTCCTTTAGACCCTCTCCAGTATATCCGCGTCTTTCTTGAATTGTGGGGCCCAGAAATGGAGACAATACTCCAGGTGTGGCCTGACAAGTGCTGAGTAGAGTCAGATCATCATGTTTCTATCCTTGCTGAAAACCAGATAAACAACATCCACTGCACTCCCCATATAAATACAAGATGTTATTTTGATGTAAAAAGGGGTCCAGGTTAGTCTGGTTTGATTCATACTTGGCAAATCCCTCCTGTTTTTCCCCAATAATCAGCTTCTTTTGGTTAGTAGTACTTTTTGGAGGACTCATTCCAGTACTTTCCCAGGGACTGAACCTAGACTAGTATTTTCTTGGGTCCTCTTTTGGGCCCTTCTTGTAAATGGGTATTACATATTTCATACTGCTTATCTACTCCTGCCATGACAAACTACTTGCTAATATTAACATAGCCTAAAGGTAGGTGTCTTAATCTCATACTTAATCTTGTGAAAATCTGCCTCTGTTAAGCATAATTTAAACCAAAACTCAAGAAATATTCAAGTTTATGTCACAGCAAAGCTCTTAACTATCTTTTTTTTTCAAACAAACAAACCAAAAGAACCTCAACTCTCTTTTCTTGATGACTTTCCTCAAAATTCCAGGTGACAGAGGGAGGCCAGGTTGGATAGGGCTTTAAGAAACCTTGTCTAGGGGAAGGTGTCCCCGCCAATGGCAGGGGGTGGAACTGGATGATCTGGAAGGTCTCTTCCAGCACAAACTATTCTGTGAGTGTTGGCTGTTGGTTTTTCAACCCCAGGAAAATGAAAGATGGTCACATTCATTAGGAATGCCCAAACTTACACATGAAACAAGAATAGTATTTTATGAAAACAGGTTTTCTGAAAAGGATTCTATCTGAAATTGAAATCTCACAGTATAGTCATTTGTACTGAACACATATGGAAATAAAAAATATATATGTAATTTACAGATTCACCCAAATACATACAACTGCTTGCGAAACTGACCTGAAGATTTATTTTGTTTTTTGTAGCTCAGTTCATGATTGCACATTGTACAGCAGTAAAAACATCCCATCACAGACAGTTTAATGGAGCATCCCCATCATGAATGCACCACAAGAAAGAAAATAATTACACAGGACTGATATACCTTCTGTGGATTAGTACAAGCTATTTATGAGTTAGATAGAACATTATACACCTATGAAAAGATTATTTTGTTCTGTGTGTATTGACTTGCTCCTCACTTTTTTAAAAAGGGAATAAATAAGACTTTCTACTCAGCTCATTTCAAGGAAGATAGAACGAGTGTGCAGTTGTGAGCTTTGAATAACTTTACTGTTTCTCTGTCTCTGGCAATAAACCTACCCACTATAATAGACCATTATATAAAAAGTTTCTTGACAAGTGCTTTTATGAAAATTGAGCAGAGGAAAATTTCTACAGATTGCAGTTTCCCTTGGGAAGAAGAAATGACAGGAAATTCCTTTCAATCTTGTCAGCACAATAAAATACATCATTTCATATATATAAAAAATATGAAGAAATTACTGCAAAATGCAACCCAACATTGGATGAGTAGAAAATTGAGAGAATCAATCAGAAATGCTTCTGCCTTGATGTTCCAAAATAAATGCAAGCAATAAACATTCCATTTTCAAATTAGTTCATGATAATAATGCATCTTTACTGAACTCACATAAGGAAATGAATGATTCGGTATAAACACAGAGCAGCACAGAATGCACAGTGTACCAGGATAAAATGTTCATAGGAATTCATACTAGCTGGGAGGTATTTCATAGTAAGAATTGATACAAAAACCAATTTACATTAAATTGTGTTAAGACATGAACAACAGACAAAACTGAGGCCATTATACCATTTTTATTGAAATAAAATGCTTTTCTTCCATATAAGGGTCCTACTACATCTTTAACTCATTGAAACATGGATCAGAGTCTCACTTATCATTCTAAAGGAACCTCATATCATATTCGCATGGATATAAAAAGTGAACATATTGGTCAAAAAGAAAACACTTTCAATATATATATATTTTTTACACTTTTCTCTCTCCATTGGCCTGTAACAGCAGGTTGCACCCAAATGCACTATATAAGGTACCTTTTACCTATGTTATTTCTTTGTTCTCTTCGTTACCCCTAAATCCAGTTTTGTCCTGCTCCAGATATGAATTTTTTTAAACTGATTATTACAGAGTAGTTTATAGTGTAGGGTCTAAAGTGCCAGGTTGTGCCCCATTCTCTTCCTGCACTGCCCAGCCAGAATTTCTCTGTACTGATTATTGTGTTAGAGTCAGATATCTCATTCTTCCTAGACCAACTGCTTGCTACTGTATTTATATTAAGCTGTGGTTTTACCATACTAAGATAAAAAAAAAGGTAATGGAATTATAGTCTGACACTGTGTCTGAAACAGCAGTTAATGTATCTACATTAAAATTGCAGAATTCTGGAACCAAGTTCATTTATAAAGTCACAGTCATTATATTGAGGTTAGAAAAGAGAGAGGATGGATCTGGCCTGAAGTTCACTAATTGCCAAAAAGCCTCTTTGTGAATGCATGCATGTGCAAACACATATAGCAAAATACCTGACAAAAGAACCTAAACAGGTCTTTGGGATATTTGAATTAAATGAGAGGGGGAGAATTTTGCAATGTGTCGTTTTTCTCATTCTGCAGTCTAACAATATCTTATGAAAAGATTTTGTGCCTGAGAGTTCTTCCAATCACAGCAACATGAAGAGTTGATTAGGATCAGGTGAGAGAAAGCACCATCCCTCATAGTCATAAGAAGAAAACTGACATCTGTCTCCTCATCTGTTTACCATTCTGTGTTTCTAGACAAATAACACTGGAAAAGACTTCTATCCTTATCTTAAGGGCCAAAGTGGAGTCAGCTTCTCACTCCAATCCTGAATGGAAGGCGTGGTCAGTCTGCACGAGTCATGGGAAGGATTTGGTAAAGGAAACATGGAAGGAAGGATGAGTGTTGGAGGGCAGGGCAGGGCAGGTGGGTACAGTGGAGAAGCAGAGGTGTAGCATCTCTGCTGCCATTATAGGGAAACTGGAAATTAGCTATAATTGGAAATCAGCTGTAACAAATTTGACTGTGACAAAGGGTGGGATCAGAAATCATTGTGAAGCAGAAGAGAAGGAAGGAAAACACTAGTAGGATCACAGTGGAAAATTCAAGGCTTTAGGAGTAAGATAAATCCCATTATGGAGGCAAGGATGCAACTTAAAGCAGGAAGGAAAAATCATTATTTTCTCCCTGCAGACAGAAGAAAAGATTGTGACCACCACAGAGTTGTTGCCTTTTTCCTGCCTTCCTGAGACAGTAGAAAAATGCTTTCTCCTATCCAGGTTGGTGAAAAGTGGAAATTACAACTGGAAAGAGAACAGTATATGCAGGAAAATACGATAGCCTACTTACAGGGTGTGTTGGATTGTCAAATCTTCATCTCTGTGAAATAGAAAAGAAGCCAGAAGATCCATGAGCAGGTTGGTACTGTCCTGCAGCCACCACTGAGAGAGAAACAGCTCTGTGCATTAAAACTACAGTCATATTTTCCTCTGTGCAGTCTGGTTTTTCCAGAGCACCAGTGTTGAGGAAAGTTTTTATTCCTTTTTTAAGACAAAGAGTTAAGAAGGAAGGTTCACTATCCAAGAAGGGGCAAGCTGCAGGGAAATAGTGGTTCTTATCTACCATCTTCCACAGAGGCAAAAAAAGGTAACAAACAAAATATATCCTAAACATATCTGACAATAATAATCAGTCTATGGAAAAAAAAATATTTTGAGAAATAAGAAGTGCATGCAACACTGTGAAAGATCTAAAATACTCTGACTTTCACAGAGTTACAGAATCACACTGTATCTGAGGCTGGAAGGGACTTATGGAGGTCATCTGCTCAAACCTCACTGCTCTGGCAGGGCCACCTCAAACCCTGTCCAGGACTACAATGATTTCCAATCACAACAGATATCAGTAGTGTTCAGGATGAAAGGGAACTGTAGTAAGGAAAGCAGAATATAATGCATGCCTTTTTCTTTAAGTAGGGTACATGATAACCTTCTACCATGAGGTGACTAGCTTGGTAGATAAGAGGGGAGGAGGGACATTTTTTATATATCATTTTTGATGGTTTAAATGAGAATTCCACTGTTTTTCGTAGTAAAAATTATTTGAAAAACTGGTGGACAATTTCTTGGTACACAGGTTCTTCTCATTGCAGGTTACAAAAGAGAATTAATAAGGACTGGTATCTTCCCAAAACAAAATGTATTACCATTTTTCAATGTGAATTAAAGACATTTTATGAGTAAAATAATGATTTCAAGGGCTGAAGCTTTTGTCCCTGTGAATAGGAAATCTTAGGAAAGCAGTATTAAATGGATAATGGTGCTGTCTGATTTCTATGGAAGACAAATTCAATACCTAAAGAAAAGCTGAATGACTCATCTTACAGCCTGGAGGTATTTCTAAAGTAGCCTGAAGATAAAAATGAGAGTTAAGTCACTATAGCCTCTCAGAGAAAGCAGAGATGTGAACATACAGGGTAAAGAAGAAAACACAGACAATACCAACAGTACCAAACATGTCAGGGAATTTGGCAATACCAATTGATTGTTTCTTTTTCCATAGAAATTCTTGGCTGAACTTGCTGTCTGAAAAAGAAAACATCTTTGACACCTGCATTTCACTTAAATTGATAGTTTAAATTTCAAGAAAGATTTTGACAACTGTAATTTTCCTTTCTAAGGAGTAATGGGGCTTTGTGAAATGAGTCCAACTGGTGTCGAATTGGTGACAAAATACCTCCAAATCTACATTCAGCCCTTACAGTAAATTGTTGTAAACACAGACATTGTCAAACTGTGACTTCACACATGATTGAAGAACTTTTGAATACTTGCACCAGAAATTTTCGATTATTTATTTCATGTTTGTTCAAACAATGAAAACATGATATATTGTTTGTGGATTAGATAGTATCAACCTTTCTTGGTACGTAGTTATTGAAAATGAGGGAGAAAATCCAGTGCACTCTTTTCTTCCAAGTGGGGCATGAAAACTCTGGAAAGATCATTTAGCAGTGAGAAACCAGATGTCCAAGGCAGATGGTCATGTTCACTAATGGGCAGAAGCCTGAACTATTAGACTATAATGGTGGAAATGTTCTTTCAGTCACCCCCATTATATCGAATACTGAGATAAAACAGAGATCATACCAAACATCTGGGTTCTATCAAACCCCTCTGAATTAGCAGTGCCAAGATTAACAAGCAGTCTACAGTAGAGATTCATATACCCCCAAAATAAAATTGAATGAATTCATGCAAGTTAAATACTGTAATAAAACTACAGCTTCCTTCTACTCCAGAGAGAAATGAGGGATGAAGTACTAAAGGAACCAGATACTTGATGCGAAATGGTCCCACCAACTGCTGAAACACAAGGACCATCAGTTGCCTTTTTTTTCCTGACGCATAACAGAGACACTGGAGCCCCATAAACTTTCTAAGGAAAGAATAAAGACTTCCTAAAGAATGTTTTATTCTGCTACAAGTTTTATTGCAGAGACACTGCCCTAACATCACAAATACTGGTTAGAAATACCATCAGAGTACCAGTGGAATTTTGTCTTCCAACCCATATGCTTTTAGTCATCTATCCAGCGATTAGGAGTTGAGTCTTTGTTGCTGCTACTTCCACAAATATAGTAAAATGAACTTCTGCCTTCCAAACTAAAAAGAATCATAGAATCAAAGAAGGGTGAGGGTTGGAAGGTACCTTAAAAATCATTTGGTTCCAACCTTCGTATCACTGGCGGGGATGCCACTCCAGATCAGGTGGCTCAGGGCCCCATTCAACCCCATCCAACCTTGAATTCTTCCAGCTACAAGATATCCACAGCCCCTCTGGACAATTTATTCCAGTGCTTCACCACCCTCTGGGCAAAGAATTTCTCCCTAACATCTAATAGAAACTTGCACTCTTTCAGTTTGAAACTGTTGTCCCTTGTCCTGTCACTACCACGCGTAGCTGTACCCACTTTTTACAAACCCTCTTTAGGTACTGGAAGGCCACAGTGAGGTCTTTCTGGACCGTTTTCTTCTCCAGGTGGAGCAGTCGCAGCTGTCTCAGCCTGTATTCATAAGAGAGGTGTTCCAACCCTCTGATCTCCTTTGTGGCCCCTCTGGACCCTCTCCAACAGCTGGCTTTCCTGTGCTGAGGACCCCAGAGCTGAATGAAGTGTTCAAGATGGGGTCTCATGAGGGCAGGAGCCCCTCTCTGGTGGCCATGCCAATGCAGCCCAGGACATGCTTGGCTTTCTGGGCTGCAAGCCACATTGTTGGTGACAGATTTGTCTTNCATCTTACAGCCTGGAGGTATTTCTAAAGTAGCCTGAAGATAAAAATGAGAGTTAAGTCACTATAGCCTCTCAGAGAAAGCAGAGATGTGAACATACAGGGTAAAGAAGAAAACACAGACAATACCAACAGTACCAAACATGTCAGGGAATTTGGCAATACCAATTGATTGTTTCTTTTTCCATAGAAATTCTTGGCTGAACTTGCTGTCTGAAAAAGAAAACATCTTTGACACCTGCATTTCACTTAAATTGATAGTTTAAATTTCAAGAAAGATTTTGACAACTGTAATTTTCCTTTCTAAGGAGTAATGGGGCTTTGTGAAATGAGTCCAACTGGTGTCGAATTGGTGACAAAATACCTCCAAATCTACATTCAGCCCTTACAGTAAATTGTTGTAAACACAGACATTGTCAAACTGTGACTTCACACATGATTGAAGAACTTTTGAATACTTGCACCAGAAATTTTCGATTATTTATTTCATGTTTGTTCAAACAATGAAAACATGATATATTGTTTGTGGATTAGATAGTATCAACCTTTCTTGGTACGTAGTTATTGAAAATGAGGGAGAAAATCCAGTGCACTCTTTTCTTCCAAGTGGGGCATGAAAACTCTGGAAAGATCATTTAGCAGTGAGAAACCAGATGTCCAAGGCAGATGGTCATGTTCACTAATGGGCAGAAGCCTGAACTATTAGACTATAATGGTGGAAATGTTCTTTCAGTCACCCCCATTATATCGAATACTGAGATAAAACAGAGATCATACCAAACATCTGGGTTCTATCAAACCCCTCTGAATTAGCAGTGCCAAGATTAACAAGCAGTCTACAGTAGAGATTCATATACCCCCAAAATAAAATTGAATGAATTCATGCAAGTTAAATACTGTAATAAAACTACAGCTTCCTTCTACTCCAGAGAGAAATGAGGGATGAAGTACTAAAGGAACCAGATACTTGATGCGAAATGGTCCCACCAACTGCTGAAACACAAGGACCATCAGTTGCCTTTTTTTTCCTGACGCATAACAGAGACACTGGAGCCCCATAAACTTTCTAAGGAAAGAATAAAGACTTCCTAAAGAATGTTTTATTCTGCTACAAGTTTTATTGCAGAGACACTGCCCTAACATCACAAATACTGGTTAGAAATACCATCAGAGTACCAGTGGAATTTTGTCTTCCAACCCATATGCTTTTAGTCATCTATCCAGCGATTAGGAGTTGAGTCTTTGTTGCTGCTACTTCCACAAATATAGTAAAATGAACTTCTGCCTTCCAAACTAAAAAGAATCATAGAATCAAAGAAGGGTGAGGGTTGGAAGGTACCTTAAAAATCATTTGGTTCCAACCTTCGTATCACTGGCGGGGATGCCACTCCAGATCAGGTGGCTCAGGGCCCCATTCAACCCCATCCAACCTTGAATTCTTCCAGCTACAAGATATCCACAGCCCCTCTGGACAATTTATTCCAGTGCTTCACCACCCTCTGGGCAAAGAATTTCTCCCTAACATCTAATAGAAACTTGCACTCTTTCAGTTTGAAACTGTTGTCCCTTGTCCTGTCACTACCACGCGTAGCTGTACCCACTTTTTACAAACCCTCTTTAGGTACTGGAAGGCCACAGTGAGGTCTTTCTGGACCGTTTTCTTCTCCAGGTGGAGCAGTCGCAGCTGTCTCAGCCTGTATTCATAAGAGAGGTGTTCCAACCCTCTGATCTCCTTTGTGGCCCCTCTGGACCCTCTCCAACAGCTGGCTTTCCTGTGCTGAGGACCCCAGAGCTGAATGAAGTGTTCAAGATGGGGTCTCATGAGGGCAGGAGCCCCTCTCTGGTGGCCATGCCAATGCAGCCCAGGACATGCTTGGCTTTCTGGGCTGCAAGCCACATTGTTGGTGACAGATTTGTCTTCTGATGCTTATGTTTTATCTTCAGTGATGTCACAAGTTCCAAGAAAGCCACTGACAATATTATTGCTCTCTCAGAAAGAGAACAGGATTACCAAAAGCAATTTCACATGCATATAGACTGTGGCTTTTGTCCCACATAGTCCAATTTTAGCAGACAGCTTCAAGGGAAAGGAAGATCATATAAGTCTGTGACTACACAGATTTTTCAAAACAGAAAAAAAGATAAGAAGAAATTTTTTGTTAATTTAATATCTCACGGAAAACAATGTAGAAGACCTATTTGTACCATGACAAAAGGAGCTGGTCTTTTCTGTGAAGATTTGTGGTTAATTAAAGACAGGTTCTGATACATAAGAAATGTAGTATCAGAATTCCTTGTGTCTGCGGAATGAAAAAAAATGTATCTGCCAGAGAAAAATGAGATAAGGTCTGTTCTAATTATAAGCTAGCACCTCACAGAAAAGGAACAGAAAAATAATTAATTAATTTGACTGCCAAACATCAAAAGTATTTCAATGCAACAATAGTACTAAAGAATGAGGCACACCTGAAAAAAAAGTTATACTCTACTTTCTATAAAGCATGAGACCACTGAAAAAGCTAATATATGTATTTATTCAGAAATAAGAGGGAAATGTGTTAAAGATGCTGCAAGCTCATATCTAACCGTGAAGTGTACAAGCAGATCTCGTCCAGCTTTAGACTGCAAATGGGAACCAATTGGTCTTCATTTCCTGGTTATTTACAGAACAGCTGGAGGCATACTCACTTATTAAAACTAAAAAGTGTTTAACATTTCAAACCATTCTCTTTTAAAATGTGAAGTCTGAAATAAACTGTAAAATAGTAAAGAAATACTTTTAATATCTTTTCTTCAAAGGGGGTGGGGGTAGAGTTTCCTCACTGATACAACGTTCCCAGTAACTGTGAGCTCTGCAAAATGCACAGCAACATTTCTGCGTGCAGCAGGAAAGCAGCATCTGACCACTTCTTTGGAATATTTGTGGTGGAATCAAGATATGTGGAGTGAATTTAGCAGTCTAGTGATGTCTATATTCTAAATGTCTGCATTCAGCCTTGTCTCCTTTGAATTCCTTTTCAGGCAATAGATATGGTAACTTATGTGAGTCCTCTTACCAACTGTGGGATTTAATAAGCCACATCTTAGGTGCATAAATTGTACTGTATCATCTATAAAGGAATTTCAGGGTCTTGAGCTTGGATAAAGGTATTTACATGGAAATTTCATAGGGTGTGTTCTGAAGGGGCCCTTAGGATCTCTGCTATAGTTATCCTTCCTGATCATCTACTTCCTTTTGAGGCCTCAGGAGCCACCAAAGATATAGGGTAGGAATGTGTTAAGAGGTTTGTTTTGGGTGGTTTTTTTTTAAATCATCATTTTCATGGGAAATCTCTGTGCTGCATCAGCACTGGGACGTGGTAGACTATGAAGCTGCTGTCTGTCAGACCACACAGGCAGGAAGAAAATTCTCTCCACTCATAGGCAGAGCCTAGGCTGATGTCGGTGAGAAGTGGTAGGGTGGAGAGGACACACTTCAATTGCAAGTGAAATTGGTTTCCTGTAAGAAGTACAGAGGGTGACATCCTGCCTCCTTTAGAGTTCTGAGATCTAGACAGACCATAAATCAAAGCAGACATGGAAGGTCTGTGTGCCTCCAGATTGCTGTTAAAGACTAATTAAGGGTATGTTGAATGATTTGGAAACAACTAGAGAAGAGGTGTTGAGTCTTCAATCCAGGATCATTAAATTGTTAAGTTAGAAAAAACCTCTAAGATCATTGTGTCCAACTAATGTTTGGTCAACCCAGCACCACAATATTGACCACTAAACAATGTCCCCAAATGCCACTATGTGGTTTCAGCATTATAAGCATCAGTAAATCCTTCTGGTTCATGGTGGCACCTCTTGTACCATGAGCTCCAAGTGAAGTCTTCCAAGAATATTGTCCTGACCTTGAGACAACTGACCCAGTATGGGTAAGTGCTCGGAGAAACAAATCTCTTGTATGGCTGGAAGAAAAGTTACAATTTCTTGGAAGTAAGGTGGTGTATTTTCATTGGGACCAAAAATAACATTAAGACAAATTCCTGAGACACCTTTGGGATGACAAAGCAAGAGAGCAAAGAAAACCCCACAGTCAGCTGTAACAGTGACGGTGATGGGGGATTCAAGGGAAATACTGGCAATGCTTGACACAAAGTGGCCATTATTCAATTTATGCTTTGGGGGACAATCCTGGGTACCAGTAAAGCATCCTGTAAGAACAAGATCACAGTGCAAGACTTCTGTATCTTCTGCATCTCTGTGTCTTCTACATCTTTTCAGAGCTAGAACTATAAAAAATCTCTGGAAAAACTAGGCATATCTCCCAGTCTGTGTTGACTGCACACAGAGATAGTCACTGGAATGAGAAATATTTAAGACCATTGTTTTCTCTTCAATTCCATTTTATATGTCAAGGAAGATTTACATAACTTTGCTTTTAAATGAAACAGAATTTTGAAAAGAACATTGCCAATTTATGCCAAATCAGTGACAAGTTATAAGTCTAAATGAACTACTTCTGACAGCAAACATCTGAAAATGCAAAAAGGTATCACACTATGGTTATCCAAGCTCTTCAAAAGAGACTGCAAGTAAGGGAACTGGCAGCCTGTTGAACTCTACTGAAATACAGACTTTGGACAAATAGAAGCTTCTGCAAACAGAATTCTGGAAAAAAATGCAATGTTGCCCTTCTGGCCTAGTACTTTTGAAAAATTAAGAAAGACTTCAATCCATGGAGAAGAATATCTATGGTGTACACTCACTGGGAGGGAGCCCCGGTGGTCTAGTGGTTAAGGATACAGCACAGTAATTGCCGGGGCCCGGGTTCGAATCCCGGCTGGGATACTCCCCGGGCAGGCAGAGCTTGTTAGCCCTGCAAGGGGGCAATCTGCCTACGTCCTGAGGAGGACCTCACTGCCACTGTCCAAGACTTGCTTTGGCCTGGCAGAAGAACCTCGGGATTAAAGGGTGGGCTCAGATCTGCGCGCCCTGTGTCTCACCTAAAAAATCCAGTGCGCAGGCTGGAAGGTCTGAAAGGAAAAAGAGACCTTCCCCGGATCTTCGTACGTGAAGGCTGGCCAGCAAAAAAAAAAATTTTCAATGGGGCTAAAGGAAAGAATTTGGAAATAAGGAGAAAAGGTGTCAGCAACACAAGCTCTAGCAAACCGAAAACAGTGATAGGAACATAATTGGAAATAAATATTCTGCGATGTGTCAAAACATCCACCTTTATTGCTTGGATGTAAAGATCTCTATCATACCACCACAGAAGTTTTGATTAGCATTATTTTCACAAATGTTTTTTGAATGAAAAACCTACAGGAATGTGATGAGCAGCTGCAAGAGCTTTTCTCCCATATATCCAAATGTCAGAAACCCCCCTGGCAAGAAGGGACCCTGAGAAGCATTACCCGAGTTACACAAGAGGCTTCCCTCACGGGATACCCTGTTCTGTTATGCTGATGTGCCCCAGTTCTGTTTCCCTCCTCACCCACTGCCCCTTGGCCCTCAATCACTCCCTCCCTCTTCCCTCATTGGTTCCCCTGCCCTGGCACACCTTTGTACTGGCCTTGTGCCCCCTGATAGTTGGCCCCTGGTGCTCTCTCCACCCCTACCACACCATACTTAACCCTGGACCCTTCCCATGAGTCTTGGTCTTTATCACTGAACTGCCCATGAGCGTGGCTGGAATAAACATCTCTGAGGGCCCATGCAGACCCTTCCCTGCCCTTTGCCACCGAGGCAGGCCAGCAGCTATCTGGTGTGTGTGTGTGTGATTGTGTGTGTGCATGGAGCACCTGCCCAGGGACTCTACAGAGAGATGCTGCCAGAAGGTTGCAGCACCGTATCACCCACTCTGCAACATCCAAACATTCACATCAGTCTCTTAGGAACAAGTAATAACCTTCGATAACTGTACAAGGAAACTGCATTGATTTTTCATTATGTGGAAAAATTACTCTTTCTAGAGAAAAACGTTTTTGAAAATTTAATTTCAATGCATGCTGACTTGGCAAAAAAATGAATAATAGAGTCATAACTATTCTAAAGACAGATGTTAGACTGTATTGATTGCATTACACACAACAAAGGTTCAAATTTTGGCAAAATAAATCAGAAATATCTTGAGGCATTATAATTAAACCATTGTAAACACTGAAAAATAGCCCACCAACAAGTATGGAATCTAGAATCATTATGATCTCATAAGAATTACCTAATATTTGGCTTAATGACACATTAATCAGCAGAGATGAAAAATGGACACAGACATTCCTGTCATTTAATATATTCCAGCAATATTAAGAACCTGATAGAAAAATGTAGAAAAAGAACATGCAGACAAAAATGCTCTGTCCTATTTTCCATAAGTTTTTCAGCTATCTTCTATGGATTAAGTCAAAAAAACCCAAGAAAAATTGTAAAAGTATATGGTTTCTTTTTAGAAAAATACACTCATCATGATAGCAGGATATTCGGCTTAATTATAAAGCTAAAGACTTGACTATTAAATGAGAGTATAAAATATGTTTGGCTGTACTATTTTCAGACAAACTAAGATCTTTATTTTGACACCTGCTTCTTATCCGCAGAGATTTCATCTATGCCAAGAAAAATGTACATAATATAGTTACAATGTATAAAGAAAAGGGCTTAGAGAAAAGGCTGATACCTCTTTCTGAAAATCGTTGCATACTGATCTCCAGCCTACCTCCAGTGACAGGCATTCATAAGGACAATATAAACCCTCGATTAGCCACGTCAAGTAGATTTACGTATTGATTCCATAAACCACAAGAGCCAATGGAGACAGAAGAAGAAGATCCATGCCTGGAGCAACAGGAGAGATGTCCACAAATTCTTCCCAGGGATGTTCCTTAAGAGCAAGCCAAAGGGGAAGTCACGAGCTTAATAATGCAGTAGTGGGGCAAGATGTCCAAAAGAACCCTTCCACCTGTTCTGCCTGAAGCATGGAGCCACGGAAATCCTAACCACATGTGGGGATGTGGCCAATGCTGGGCACATGGCATACATCAGTGAAGCAAAATCAGATTTCTGACACACACTTTGCTTGATAATGGCTAGGATTTGACCTAAAAAAACTAACCAAAAAGCTCATGTGTTCAGATTTTTCTCCAGTTTTAAGGTTTCCCTTGTGGAATTAAGAAGACTATGAGAAATGAGCATCTATCAACACAAATCCAGTTAATCTCCTGGAATTCATCCAAGAGCAAGCATCTCCACCTGTTTTGGAATGACAGACTGATCAGGCTGAAGGTGGAAGTATTTTTACGGTATTCTGCAGCAGAAACAAATCAAAGAGACAGCTTGCTTTGATTTCTCAAGATATAAGGCAAGGGAAAGATTACTCTGAACATATTGAAAACATAAAAAGAGCACTAACCTGCATGTAAGGCATTTAACTTTATAGCACAAGTATAAAGCTGTGGAATAGTGCAGATCAGTGAGTAGCGATTTTACTATAAAACCACATACATCATTTTCGCCATCACTATTAAAAAACTACCTTTATTTAGAAAATTGCAATTCACTAAAAAAAAAATGCGTTAGGAAAGATAACAACATCAGAAAAGGCTTTTTGATTAATCTGGCTTTAAAAAGTAAGGGAAAATGCTTGGTTGTGTGTATATATGCAAGGTGCAGTCTCAATCCTGGAAATTACCATTCCCAAGACAGATGATATGAATTGTGGCTTCTAGATTGAGTATAGGAGATCACAAGCAGAAATGTTTCTAAAGAGAAAATGTATATATTCAAAGGCCAGTAAAATAAATGTGCAGTAAAAAAGTCAAAAAATATTTCTCTATTTGCAGGCATCTGTTATAAATATTCTGTGTCAGGTGTGAAAAGGAAAATAATTCTGAAAGAGAAAGCAGATAATTTCTTTACTGATAATGCATATTAGGTTTAGCCAAGAGAAAAAAATATATGTTCAGAGAGTTTTTTAATCAGAGATATTATTTGGGATAGTAATTTGCTAATCAGAGATACTAAGATTGTAATACAGCTTTAAATTACACTGATTAAATTAAAATTAATATTTTCTTTCATATGAAACTCTCTGGTTAGTATCTCCATCTATTCTGTTATGATGAAGATCAAAGGACAGAACCCAGTGATGAAAAATTCATCGTCTAAACTTAAGCAGAAACCAGTTTTCAACATCCAAATACTTGCAGGAAAGGAAGATTAGGACAAACACAATGGGTAGGGAAGCACACATTGTCTTTGCCCTTGGTCATAGTGGATACACGCAAAGCTCTCTTTCCACATTTTTTAATGAAAATAATTCTTGCATGGACATCTTACTATGGGTGGAAAGAGTTCATAATAAATTCAGTTTCTTTAATATCACAGGTATCCAGAAAAAAAAAAATTGTTCTAACACTACAGAGTGTCAATCCTTCATCTATGCAGTCTTTCTCCAGAAGAAATAGAAAGGATTGAATATTAATCCTTTTGTGCACAATTTCTGCATTTCACATCATTAACTCACTCTTGGTTAAACTGACCAGGGACCTGGTGTCTACTCAGACTTTTGTAACCTTTTTCAATGCTTTGATCTAAAACACATAATCATCTTTCCTCAAAGCATAAGAAGTGAAAACAGCAACAAGAATTTTTACAGCACTTATGAAAAATGCCAACGGCATGTACACACTTTTTAAAATATATCACCTGATCCTTTTCACTGTAGCACAAAAAGATTCTCTAGCAGAACTCTTTGGGAGAAAATTACTTATATGCAGTTTCAAAACAAGTTCTCTTTCAGCACCCTTTCCAACAGAAAAGTGCAGAAATAAGTCAACAAAGAACTATGTAAATCATCATCCCATACAGAAGCAGATTACTGAAGGTTCAAGCAAAAAGGTTTCAAAAGGTTCAGTGTTTCATGCACACTGCTTTGACTGCAGAGACAGAATTTTTTAAAATTAGTCTAAAACATCATCTATTGTATTGAATTCCAAATCATGGGAAATATGAAACTGGGAACTATTTTCCTCTTTATTCCCTAGATAACACAAAAATCCCTCAACCAGACTGTTGGTCCCCTTATAAATATAGTAGTCCAGAAGAGAACTTGGCAAAGCCAGCCATCCCTGACAGAAATTGCTTATTTCCTTTATAAAGCATATTTTTAAAATATTTCTCTAATTTTACTTTGTTCTTGAGGCAAAACAGAAAATCCTGCATGATAAAAATTTATATTGTTATGAAGTAAACAGATGGAAGGGAAAATAAAAACAAGAAAATAGATCTGTGAGATTTTATTCAGTAAAATACCTTGACCCTGAAAATGGATGTTCTAACCCTGTGGATCATGGGTTCCCTTTCTGTGTAATGACAAAGATGGTAGTCATTATGCTTGCAAAGGATTAGTCATTACATTTGTTGGCTTTGCTTAATACATAACAATTAGAACCTCATGCTAACAGTTGCTCTCTGTTAAACCACCTTTCACCATATCCATTCAAAATAATAGATAGTGTTAGGATTGAAATGTACCACAGAATTGCTCTGTCTCATATTATTAAGCCCTTTCAGTCAAAGTGGGAAACCAAAGAAAGCTCAGTTTCCTTGCTCCAGTAGTCCCTGTTTTGCGATCTTTTTTGTGGGTTTTTGCAGTTGCCAGGATTCTCAAAACACAGTGTTTTACATTCCCGTTGTGAGAAGTTTAAATGAACAGAAACAAAGGAAATTAAGGAGCTGGTAATGAAGATGGATACTAAGAAGCTGTTAAAAAAGACACTCGGAAGTTTTGAAATTAAAAGTAAAAGCTTTTTCACATCTGGGTCAAATCCAGGGCCGTTGAAACGTGACTGATAGTTACTACCATCTGTGTGAAATGAGCTGACTCTTACGAACATGGATTCCATCTGCAAGAATGTTCTGAAAATGCACTCAGTGCTAAGCCAGGTCAGCTATTGCAAACAGTAACTCATGCTGCTTGAAACTTTAGCCACGAGGGAAAACTTGTGAAAAATGTCTACAAGTTCACCAACAAGGAAGGGCTGTGTAAAGAAGTAGAGCAGCAGAGCTGTTCAGAGCCTCTGCTGCTTTCTGTACAGGAAGACACCTTGCAATGTGCTGTAAACTGGTCTGCACGACGCAGGAACGATGGTCTGTAGACAGCCCTTGCTTGGCAGAGCCAGCAATCCCAACATTTACAAACCATGCTGTAACCAAGGTCAGTGTCCAGCGAGACTCTACCAACCACCTTCTGCTTCAGTTGTTGCCTTTCACTGGTCTTAAAATTAAAACCAAAACATGGTTTATGGGGAAAAGGGGTTTTTACCTCGGTATTTTTTTCAGGATCTTTTGGTACAGCACTTCGTTCAGGTGGAATGCCCTGAAAATGCACACACACCGTTGCACCAAAATACACACACTTATAGGCCTTGCAAAATTAACTTATTTATCAAAGATTCCACAATGAGAGGCTCAAGTGAACTTCCCGTTTTGAGGAACTTTCTCTCTGGATGGGCCTATCTTAGTTTACAAAAAATATGTTTTGGAGAGGACCTTGGTGTCTGGGTCTTCCAGACTGTTTGGTCTCCTGGTTTAACAGTGCAGTGGGTCTCAGCTGGGTTATTAGACTTGGAAAGTTACAAGTGTGTAGGCTAAAAGCACTAAGAATACATAAAACTACAAAAGAGTATGTAAGAGGGGTATAAAAAAAAAAGTAAAAAATCATTCTGGCATCACAATCACTACTGGAAATTAGCCTCTGCTTCAGCTTGCTCACACACTGCAGAGAGAACACAACTGAACTAATTCAGCATCATCCCACCCCTTCCAAATGGAAACACTGAAATTTAAACTAAAATTCCTGCAGATAAAAACTTTGGAAGATTTAAATCAATGTGAGGGTTGAGGAAAATCATCCAAGGTTTTAATTAACAACCCTGTATAGATTGAGGCCTTTACAGTGTGATTTTTAATAAGATAAAATATACTATTTCTACTTTGTTATCTGAATTGGTTTGATTTGTGTTTCTTATGTATTATACAGGATAGTACTAAATATTTGTAAAAAGAAAATTTTACTTCTGAAGAGAAAAACAAAAATTATGCTAATATTTTTCCCCTATGAAAAACATTGCCTAAATTAACACATTCTTACCACATTATTTTCTGTTTTCACAACACTGGCTTTCCCTTTGAAAAAGGTTTCTCTAAAATGTTTAAAATATTCTTTCACCTATTATCAAGCACTAGAAGAACAGAAGACCGCTTCCTTGAATAAAGGAACAAAGTTAAAACCAAAATTATCACAGTCAAAAAACACTGCAGCAGCCATTAAATGAAAACTAACCTGCATGATACAGATTCTGTGAGTCTCTGATCATGTATGTCTGCTGTGTACTTGCAGCACTTAAAAATATACAGCGTATTCATCTTTTGCATAATAGGAGACCAACCAAGAAAACTATAATAACACAAAAGTGGGTTGCTGTACCAATTCAGGTAAAAAACCCAATATGAGAAACAGAGGAAAGAGCTGAGAGGAATCCACGTTAGAGCCATTACAGGGATTTACCATACAAGATGTTAACACCCTGCCTCATTACTGCATAACCTTCATTGAGGATGACATGATTAGGATGCTATTTAGGGATATATTTGTGAATTTTTATTTATTTCCCACTCTACATAGCAAAAGGAGCAGAAGGGGTTTTTTCAAGGATACATACCTGAAAGCTCCTATGAATTATTGCAGAAGCACGTTTGTTCACCATGCAGTTTGAAAAAATCAGTTATCTATACTATTATTGAGGAGCTTAATTGAGAGACCAGAGTAGAAAACTCAAAAAAACATGAGCTGAAGGGCTTAAACCAGTGTTGATTAGCTATGGTTTTGCTTTTCTTAAGAATTTGAGAGAATTATAAATTTACAATTTCAAAGAAGGATTTTAGCAACATTGGGTTTTGCTCACAGCATAAATGAACTTGTAAAAAAGGAAAAAGACCCCATGTTTTAGTAATTATAGTTTAGATTCCTAAGCTGTGTGATTCCTTAGATTCCTTATCTAAGTGATAAGCTGTAAACTCATACTTTAATTTTTTACCTAACATATTTGATAAATTCTACAGTTTTTTATACAACAACCACTGCTGAACTTCAAATACATGCCACAATCAGTCAAAAAGACAGCATGAGAAATTTCCTGCTCTGTCTCTGAAGAAATATTACATTACTTCCTCTTAATAAGATTATTAGATTTTTAAATGTGAATTTTTCCAGTATGGGAAAAGATCTAGATCATAAAATGAAATACTGTCTGAAGACTTGGCCAAAATGCAAGATTATGTTTCTGGTACTTTTTCAGGGGTCTTTATTGCAGAATAATCATAATCAGGAATCACAAATGTAGAGTTAAAAGCTCTATCTCGCATTTCAGAGGCAACAATGCACTGTCCCAAACATGGTATACATTGACCTAACAGGTGAATTTTATGACCAAGTAACAGTGGTGCAGTCTCTTCCAGATTAATGTGCATTGATATCATGAATAGAGGATATTTTTGCATATTTTTAAGTTAAAAAAGCCTTTCTTTCAGTAAGATCATTTCCAGGACACACAGGGCACACCAAGGCTGGGAAACCATGACATTTCCTCTGCTCTCTGCCCAGTTTAATTACTCTCCACTAGATTCAAAAGAGAGCTACAATGGATTAACAGATCCTCTTGATATAAGCTGGAAAATCCCTCATTACCTTCCAATTATACAGCTCCTAGACCTCTTAGTAACAGAGTTGTTATGGCACAAAGGCCTAAGGATAATGTGGCAGCAATTGTAAAAAGATGAGAGACTGCTATAGCCAGGAAAAGAAAGGACAAATATTCTGATGTGCCAACTTTTCCTTAAATATCTTTCTTGGCTTTCTTGTCTATTTTTTTCCAAATACACTATCCAACTTAATGGAAAGTGCTTAATCTCCTACAAGTGTTGCCTAGCTAGTAGTGTACTTCTTCATTTGCAAGCAAACTTCTGTTTTTCTGCAACTATATAATCCAGATGCTGCTGCAAGTTTCTAATCAGAGTCCACACCCTCATAAATCTCATCTCTTAAACAAATCTTGTCTTTAGCATTGTAATATAAGGAGCAGCTTTGTCATACAGAGCTGTGCCTGTAGCTGCTGCAAAATGCCTTCAAAACAGCTTACATAGTTTCATATCATTTTAGTGAGTTATTAAACAGATTTCCTAATAAAGAGAGTCCGTTCGTAATGATACTGGGAGAAGATTTCTATCAATTGACTTATGTTTTCAGGTAGATTTGGGCCTGTTTAAGCTTCTTTTGAGTTCTTACACTTTCTCGGGTTGTTCAGTCAACATCACAGATATTAACTCGTTATTTGCAAATGGTAGCTAAAATGTAACATGAAAATTCATGTGTGGAGCCTGAAAGAAAATATGCATTTTCACTACCCTTCTTTAATATGGCTTTACTAAGACCTCCAGTCTATCAATAATTTTGAATCTCATATTTTAAGACCTGTAAAATCTAGCAGAAATATTTTTTAACATATTGCATGTCACCCTTGAGACTGCAATGTGTGGGAGCTGGAACTGACTAGTCATGTCAAAAAAAAAAAGCATTGCTAAAACCTCCACTACTAAAATATTTATGGTCTTTCCTCATTTAGAATGTGAAAATCATTTCAAACCAACTTCCTTAGTACTTTTCAGCTTTTGATGTGTTGCTGAAACATAGAAGATAAAAATAACATAAAATTAAAATTGAGGTGAAATACAAATAGTTGTTCATTCTATAGAATGTACAAAAAGCCTTGAAAAGGTTATTTTTCAGGAAATTTGTTAGAGATCTGAAAACGCTGAAGTTTTTTTGGGAACCTTTCAAAGAAGGGTGAATTGCATGGATTTGGAGTAGCATTCTTCCCTAAGTCCCTGGTTTAGATGTTGATGAGGAAACAGGAAGAGATTTTGGTAAAAGAAAGGATTATTTGCTTAACTCCACCAAACTATCATAAACTAGTGAGTGTCTGTCCAGAACCATTGAAGAATTAGGGAGTTTTTATGCTGTGGAAGAAAGACTTGAAACATTCACTATTTCAGCAAAAGAGAGTGTATTATTTTTTTCATCTATAACTGTCTGAACGAGGTAAAAGTTTATCATCAAGCTATGTCTTTCATACACAGCCTTCCTCAGAGACAACTTCTCACCTAGTTCAGACAATAGGTTTTGATCAGTCTGAAGGTAGCAGTTTGGCCACATGTGAAGTACTGAAGCAGAATGAAGTAAGAACACTATCATTTTTTTTCCCTTAAAAAAGACAAAGTAGCCTCTCCAGAGGCTTTTAAGCTCTTCAGAGATTTTCAAAAATCTGGCAAAGTTAAAACTGAGATATGCTAAGAAACTTTCAGGATGTTCAACTTTGAGTGATGTTCTGAAAATCTCAGGTATTTCTCTGTTTCTTCAACATTTCATTCAATCAGCACTGCCCAGCAAGTAAAATCTACAGAGAATTTAATCTATTTGCATTGTCTCTAGCAAGAAAGGTGGAAGGAGATTCAAGTCTTGAGAGAAGACATCTTGTACTGAGTACTGAGGAATCCAAGCCTTATTTACATGAGAACCATTCTGGACAATCTCTGTTGTTCAAGATGAATTGGCTACCATCACCAAAATTTGTTCTTCAATCATTTCTCTGCGAGTATTACCACTAAGTTCTCACTTAAAAAGACAGCCAAAAATCATAACCAGTTTAAAGAAGAGGTGGGTGGAGTGCTCTCTCTAAACCTTTGGCAAGTGTCCTCTGTGAAATGTATGTACTATACAGATTTTCTCTCTCTTGAAAATCCTCTCTGAGTACTGAGCTGTCTTTAGCCATTGTGGGCTTGGGGATTTTTATGTTTTGCTGTATTTTTTTGTTTCATTTTGTTTCTTAATAATTTCTTATTCACCTTTGACAGCTCTATAACATTTAATTAGATAAATAAAAAATTGCCATCTGGTACTAGAGAGAGAGATAGAGAGATAGATAGATAGATAGATAGATAGATAGATAGATAGATAAATAGATAAAAATAAGGTGAGAATAGAGCAGACCTTTTATGCCATTGTTTCAGAAATATCATTCTGTTTTACATTCACTCAGAAACAGAAGAAACACACGTGTTTTCTTTCCTGCTACATATATAACTCCTGAAAAAGAAATGCTGGACAGCTTTGTGATTATTAATTTTTCTTCAACTTCTTTTTCAGTCTTTTTAGTCTTTACTAACACTCAGCCTTGCAACTGCTCAAGTTGAGTCACTTCATTTGTTTCTAATGTGAACATGCAAATACATTATCAGAACCTTAATTTAATTATGTATACAAGGTACAGGCTTTATATGCACAATATAATAATGCAAATATACCAAGTAAGGAGAGATTTACGTATTCAAACAGGTGTGTAACTTTTACCTTGCCTAAACATCTATTATGATTGTTAAAATCTCATGAAAATCAGGTATGTAGTGTGCATTTTGTTTGCATATGCAAAATCTGTAGCACTTTTAGAGGCAGCCTTAGTGGGTTATAAACCTTGAAAGTATGGAAGACATTACAGACAGACACATGAATATCTACATACACATAAATAAGTATGTGTGTATACATATATTTGTATGGTATAAAATCTGATGCTATTTTTCTCTTTATTAACATGAATAGAAAATAGAGTTGAAAATACTGTGTCTTTCATGAGGAGGTTGTTTTTAGGGTACAATTTTTCTTGCAGCTTTTACTTAAATTTGCTTCAGTTACTCATTATTAAGACGAAATTGTAAAATTACCCTCTCATTCTGTTAATTAGGTGTCAGGGAGGGATCTTCTGGTCTCATGTTGGAGATCCACAGAACAGAGGCACCATCTGAACAGTCACTGAAGGCTGCTTTCATAGACATTGGGCAGAGAGAGGGTTCAGGAAAACTGGGTTCAAATTTGCCTTAATATTACGTTTTTCTCTACAAGCAAGGTTTAGACAAGTAGCTTTCATATGGATATCTAATAGAGGACTGTAACCGCCCATATTTGCCCGCTACTAACACTTTTTTTTTTTTCTGGAAGAGAAAATGGTCTTTTCAAGTAATCTGAATGACAAGAACTAATTGCCTAGTGAACTGAGTTTACATAGCTCCTGTCATGTGAATATTTGAAAACCTTATGATATGTTGGGTTTTTTTACAGAAACTAGAGACAAGATCACTGTGCCATCATTAAAATCAGTTCTATTGAGAAATCAAATAGCTGTCTCATGGTGATTCTCTATTTAATTTCATATAACTTAGAGGAAGGTTCTGCTTTTCCAGCAGAGCCTTGAACATGGACAATTTAAGATGAGGCATCCAAAATCTTCAAAGTTGTCTTGATTCTTTACCCAAAGCAATTAAATGCTTCTATCATTTATTTCATCTGGATTTGTAAGTGCTTTTGCTGATCATGTGCCTGCTTGGAATAACATAGAATAGCCTTTAGTCCACACAGCTGCTTGAAGTGAGGTTTTTTCAGCTCTCTGTGGAGAGGCTATTCAGCCGTGTACAAAAATGATCAAATCTTTCTAACAGGCAACAAATATTTCTCTGTGTGTTTTCATAACTATCACAGAATAAAAGATTGTGGAGAGAGATTTGTTTTTAAAGCTTTTATATGTCAATATGCTCTTAAGAATATTTGTATGAAGTTTACTTTTCTATCAGGAGGACATTGGAATAAAATAGTTAGGGGGGAATCCTATTTTACCTATATTACAGAGCAATCCCTTACATAAATGGAATGTTTGATTTAAACTCATATTTTTTTCATTTAACTCAGAGACAGCAGCCTTGGAAAAAAACACCCAACAACCCACATATAAATCTCACTTATTTTTCCCAGAAAACTTATTTTCTTACAGAATAAAAGAAAACTAACAAAAAAAACTGAAGGGAAAGAAGTGAAATTCAAAACCTCTTTCATTCCTCTGACTTCATTGCTGCATTCTAGTTGTCCAAGAAGATATAGCGCTTTTTCTTATTAGCTGGCACTGCAAGAATTTAAGTGACCCAGCAGTCAACATTTCCCACTGTGGCAAAAACAATTTTGTAATTGTCCTGTGAATTAGGGAAGTGAACTCTAGGAGGATTCTCGCATCGGGTATTTTCTTGGGCGATGGTGTGGAAATAATAGATTTAATGAGAACAGTGTAACGATGTGGAATACAATTTCATTCTTGAGTAAATTTCACATCTTTTCCAACCAGAAAGTGGATTAACGTAAAGCTTCAAGCAGGGAACTAACCTGGGGATCCTGCTGCTAAACACAAATAACTGAATGGCCAGATTTGCATTTCAGCAGACGTGGATACAACACAGGAAAAAATAAACAGGAAAGAATGAAGTGGTTAGAGGCAGAAACTGCAGCACTTTTCACATGCTGTGGGATCCATTCATGTTACTACCCCTCCACTGATGGTGAAAATTGCTTGATAAGAACTGAACCCCCCACTGCAAAACTGTACCTCCACATGTGCAGTAATAAACTAGGAATTATGCCTGCATCAATCCTGTACCCTAGGAGCAGCTGTGCTCCAATTACCCAGCAGTGTCTGGGTGAGTGGGGTGTGCCGAAAGGTTAAACATAAAGAATCACTGAGTGCCCTCTGCTGTTACCTCAGTCACACTGGGACAATATTCCTACTCTTGCTCTACATGTGCATCAGTCATTGCAGTGATGTGCCAAAGACTCAGCAAAAAGTATTCACAGGGAAATTCAGGAATGGATCTATCCATAATGAAGGCATGACTCTGCACTATAGTTGCTCTGCCCTGTGCGGAGAGATTTTGATTGTCCCTCCTTGAAAGCTGTAAAAGGTGGAACAAATGCTCTCCCCACAGCAGATGCCAGAGCTGTGTCCCTTTCCCTTGCCACCTGCAAGTCCCCTGCCTTCTGACAACCTATCTGGCAACATCCCACACCAGGGATTAGGAACAAAGCTGGTTTCCTAAGCAGTTTATGCAATTCATTTTAGCCCTTATCAGGTCATGCAAAAGGGAGAAACAGGGACAAGCAAGACTAAGGCTTACTGTCCTGTGTTGTCCCTTGGCTGCACACCCTGGACTGGGAAGGAACATTCTGTACCAGGCGTTGCACGCAGAAACATTGCCTTCTGAAGGACAGGCTTCTTCTCTGTGTAACTTTGTGACCCCAACAGCAGATAAACATCCAGGAATGTGACCAGAAAAGGGACTAGAAAAATAGGGAGGAAGCTTGTGAACTTCTCAATCCTCCTGTGTGGGCACCAATTTCATATGAGATGCCAGCAGGATAAGAGTCCTCTACCTGGTTTACAGGATCCCAGACTCTGTAGTGACAATGGAGATATCTCTACACATTCCTATTAATTAGGTTAACATTCAGGGCATGTTGATTTGAATAAGGTACAAAGGCATAAGGTTTGAATAAGGACCCAAAGGCATAGCTCTAGTTTTGTCCTATGTCCCTGTAAGCACAACGCACTACTCTGTGTGTTCTACCGAGAGCAAGGAATTGGATGAGGAAATACACACGATGAGCCACACTTGTTTCAAGATTACAGCAGAAATCTTGTCTTGACCAGCTCTAGAAATTGGCATGTGTTATTTTTGTCTTGGCTGTTATGCTCCACAGGATACCATCCATGACAGCCTGATCATATTTCTTTGGAAGAGTTTTTGAAAAAGAGCTCAGCTCCTTTTATTCAGTGTACTCCTGACTGCAAGGAAAATTATACTTAGGATGTAAACATTGTCATACTGGGTACAGTAGAAAAGTTTCAGTAAGCAACTTCTTGGAATTGCTGAGGGTGCTTAGGTCTCTCAGGGCTATAAATCTCAAAAAAAAAAGCCAAACAGTGAAATGCAAAAATTGTCCCTTCTCTGGAAACATTAAAGTTAAATGTTCTAAAATAGATTTTCAGACTTACTCTCCTGATGAGAGGAACACTCTGAAGTTAGTTGGAAAAAGAGTAATTCTACCTTTGCATGCTCTGAATTAATTTATTGTCCTTTCAAGTATGAAAGACTGATTTTTACAAGGGCATGTAAAAACCATAGGACATGGGGTATTGGCTTTAATAGGAAGGAAGGCAGGTTTACATTAGATATTGGGAAGAAATTCTTTGCTGTGGGGGTGGTGATGCACTGGCACAGGTTGCCCAGAGAAGTTGTGACTGCCTCATCCCTGAAAGTGTTCAAGGCCAGGTTTGATGGGGCTTTAAGAAGTCTGTGTGGAAGGTGTCTCTGCCCATGGTACAAGGTTGGAACTCTATGTTCTTTAAGGTTTCTTCCAAGCCAAATCAGTCCATAATTGTATCATTTATGGGTTGATACAAAGAATTTTTAAATTATAGCCACTTGTTGAGTCCTTCCTGTCATCTACTTCAACGCGTTCTACAGCTGATGTCAACAATCAAAAAAGTCAGAAGACCAAGAGCAACGGACAGAGAAGGAATCAGACTGCGTTAGCAATCTGCCAGCGAACCACAGGGGCATTACTCTTGATTGAAGAGAGGAGGCAACGCACAGACCCTCCCTTGAACCATCCTCATAGCAAATGCTGTGACATTCAGCATGGTTTGAAAGCTTTAACTTCATCTGTGATCAAAATCTGGTAAAAAAATACCTCTTATATTCTCCAGACATTTCCTCTTGTTGTTTACTGCTGTCAGCCAGGGTACTTACTGATGTGACTGCTTAGACAACATAGCCCTTGCAGCTGTTCAAGTCTCTTCTGACAAATCAGTGGTATATGTAGGAGAATGAAAGGTACTTAACTCGAATGAAACCCTTTTTGAAAACTCCTGAGATTTGTATCAGGAAACCCTTATGTCCTGAAAGAGCAGCTCAAGCACTTCTAGTAAACAAGAAAATACTAAAAGGCTGTCAGAAAAAAGAACATCACCATTCTCATTCTCAACCTTCTGGCCATTGGTGGCATCACTCATCTGTCATGCCTCATTGATAATTTTCATTCCAAGGGCCAAAAAAACCAGGAAACACTGATAGACAAAAAGAGCAAGCTAATGATTGTGAAGTAGCTCACAGCAGCTGGATTTGCCTTGGAAGCAAATTCCTCCTCTTATTTGGTGGAGTAAGGCCAGCACAATCTGAAATTAGAAAGGGAATGTTCTGAAAGGAGGTAGAAATATCCAAACATATTCTGGCAAGATACCTATCTAATGAACCTATTACTAATGACCTAGGCTTATACTTTGGGTTACTTCCTTACTAGAAAATCTTTAAGAAAATCTGAGAGAACACAAACCAAGACAAAACAAACCCATAAACAATGTCAGTTGAGTTTTAACAGTTTTGAGGGGCACTTACTAGTTCTCATAGAGTAAATTGAATGAACTACATGTATGGCTTTGACGAATTGTTTCAATGAAAGCAAATTCTAGTAATTAATACAGCTTAGCACGTCACACAGTCAGAGCCCTACATCTGTGCTGTACAGTCACTGTTCAGCTCTATGGTTCTTGTGTATAATCAGCCTCAGTCTGATTCAGTTTACAATAGTGCAAAACAGGATTCATTCCAGAGCATCTAAACATCCTCAAGACTACTGTATTGTCCTTCTTTCAGTCTTCCTCCAAATAGTAGTTTGCTAGATGTTTTGACAGTGGATGGATAAAGAGCTGGACTCCCTTTGAAGAAAATTGAGAGAAAACATTTAAAGGGCAGGATCTCCTTCATTTTTAAGTCAACTTTTGTAAAGAGGCCAGTTTTGTTGCCTGCCAAGAGATATTTCTTTCTCCCACTGATCTAAAGAGGAATCAAAGTAACCATATCATGTGCAGCCCTCCACACAGCAAAGCCCCAAAGTCAGATGAGATGAGTAACCATTTCAATAAGCCACACCTGGCATGTAAATCAAGTACATCTGCATCTTTCTGATGTCTCCCATTTTAGGGCTATTCAACTATTCAAATGTAAATTCTTTGGGCTACAGAGCCACCTTTGCCTGCAGTGTCTGACACTGGGATCCTGTACAGCATTAATACACTGCACTGCAATGACACAATAGAAGCTGCAAGTTATTTAACTAACAGTGATGTGAAATCAGATGGACATTAAAAACATACTCTGTAGGATCATAAAGGGAAACAAAATAAGAGATAGAATCAATAAATCAGAATTACATTATTTCCCTTACTTTTAACACAGAACCATAATCACTCCTGCAATTCATGTTCCCCAACTCTCCCCAAAAAAAAAGAAGTTTCTTGGTCTACAGTAATCTAATAATACAAGCATCTAGCACTTGCATAGCACTTTTCTACTTCAAGTTAAATTGCAGATGTTACTAAGTTAGTTAATATTCTCCTGAGAAGGAGGTACAGGAGACAACACTGTCAGTACACCCAAGTAATAAATTTGAGGTTGTATTCAAGTTTTTGCTTTCAGCTCTGAGCAGTTTATAAATAAAATCATCCCAGTTTGTCACAGGCAGTTTGAGTATCTCTGATATTTGAGTGAGGAATTGTCAAAAGGAAGACTTCTATATCATTACATTCTTTATCATATTAAACGTATAAATTTTCTATTCCCTAGTCATCATCTTTATCCTCCCAAGATGTCTTGACACACGTCCTGAAAACCTTTTAATGAGAAAATTCCTAGGAAATTCAGTGGGAATTTTCCAACGTGAAACCCAGGAAAGATTAGGACAGAATACCAAGGCCAGTAGAAACCCTCTCAGCTTAGTATCTGATTTGAGAGAAAGATTTTTCTTCCACAAAAGAGCTTTATTTTGTTTTGGGGAATATTTTGAAACCTGCTGTCCTCCAGAGTAAATTCATGCAGATGAATTTCTGATTCTCTACAGTGAACTCTTAAGTTCTGTGTTTAGCCCTGGCATCATGTTTATGTCTTTCAAATAAAGAGCATTTAAGTCAGATTTTTTGTCAACACAACAAGCTTATAAAAAGTTTATCTGGGAAGCTGACACATAGATGGTGGCACTGCCTTGTCTTTAAGCAGTGTTGCACCACTTAATGACAACCACAGCATCAACAAAGTGTAGCAGATTTCTGACTGCAGCAAATGGTAAGCGTATACATTTCAATGAGAATTAGAGACATATTTCCTCAAAACATGACCGCTGTCATTTTCTCTTTCAGAACTGAAAGATGCTAAAATGTAACATAAAATCCTTATTTGCCTTACAATTTTAATAAATCCTTACAAAGAAATTAAGCAGCCTACACACTGACTCATGACCAGCTTTTTCCATTTATTTATTAACAGATGCCCAGTGGTGTTAAATAGAGAGTGTTCTTCCTTCTCTCAGCATCATTTTCCATATGCAAGAATTCTGTGTTTTATAGGAGATGCTTCTTATGGAATAAATCTCACCATGATATAAAAAAACCCAAGCCCGAAGCCTAAACTCTATGCAGTAATAAGATTTTAATGGAGGTTATAAAGCTTGTGTGCACTCAACAGAGAAATTACTAAAGATTGATTTGGATAAATTCTGGCGTGAGCTTTAAAACAAAGAAAAAGTCATTTACTGTTTCCTTATAGTAACCATAGACTCTACCATGCTTGGCCAAACAGGCTTCAGTTTGTCTACACAAATCAAAGTTGGAAGTAAGATTGTAACAAAAAATATTTTACTCAAAAAGTCCCATTGTAAGAGAGAGTTTGGTAAAAGGGAAGAGATTAAAGAAACAGAGGGCATATCCATGAGGAAGAATCTTTTTTCTCTTTTACAAAGTGTCTGATAGATATTTAGAGTGATGTGGAAGAGAAAGACCAAGAATGTTAAACTATCTACATGGCCATTTTCCATATCAGGAAGCTTACCCAAGATCTGCCAAACTCAATTTCATCCAGCCCACAGTCTGCAGTGCAGAGCCAACCAAAATATAAAACATCACCTCCTCTAAGAATTCACAGGCTTAGACACATTACTCTTACTTTTCTTCTTTTTTTCACTTAAATATGAATTTACAGTTATTGTTCAAAATGTTTTGGAAATTGTCTTCAGCATTTTTTTTTTACCAAATATTATTTGTGATCAATGATAGTGACATAATAAAGTTTCAATATTTTTCATTTATTTCTCAGAGGCTTTAAGGAAAATGAAAATCTTAGATAATTTGGAAAACACTTAAATAAAAAAAAAAAAGTAGTTCTCAAAAACTTTTCCCAGAACAAAGGGTCAGTTTTTAAGAGAAATTGTGTTGGGTTTGCATGGTCAGGTTTTGGTAGCAGGGGGTCTGCAGGGGTGGCTTCTCTGAGAAGCTGCTGGAAGCTTCCTCCGTATCTGGCAGAGCCAACCCCAGGAGGCTCCAAGGTGGATGTGACATTGGCCAAGCCTGGGCCAATTAGAAAAGATGATAACACCTCTACGATAACATATTTAAGAAGAAAAAAAGTTACTGTGCAGATATAATTGGGGCCAGAGGAGAGCAGGGTGAGAACATGAGAGAGGAGCAGCCCTGCAGAGCCCAAGGTCAGTGCAGAAGGAGGGGCAGGAGGTGCTCCAGGTGCCAGAGCTGAGATTCCCCTGCAGCCCCTGGTGCAGCCCATGGTGAGGCAGCTGTGCCCCTGCAGCTCATGGAGGGCCATGGGGGAGCAGAGATCCACCTGCAGCCCTTGGAGAAGACCCTTTCTGGAGCAAATGGATGCCTGAGAGGAGGCTGTGAACCCATGGAAGGCCCATGGTGGAGGAGGTTCCTGGCAGGGGCCTGCAGACCCATGGAGAGAGGAGCCCATGCTCCAGCAGGTTTCCTGGTAGGGTTTGTACCCTGTCGGGGACCCATGCTGGAGCAGCCTGTCCTTGAAGGACAGCACCCCATGGAAGAGTTGCCTGAGGGAGGGACCCATGCTGGAGCAGGGGAAGGACTCCTCTCCCTGAGCAGAGACGTAATGACCATAGCCCCTTTTCCCCATCTCCCTATCCTGCTGACAGAGAAGAGCTAGAGCTGGGAAGGAGGAAGGGGTGGGGAGAAGATCTTTTTAAGGTCTTATAAGGTCTTACTTCCCATTAACCTGCTCTGATTTTCTTAGAAATAAATTCAATTTATATTCTCTGATTCAAGTCTGTTTTGCCCATGACAGTATTTGGTGAGTGATCTCTCTCTGTCCTTAATTCATGAACTTTCACTTAATTTTCTCTACCCTGTCCAGCTGTGGAGGGGAGTGACGGAGAGGCTTTGGTGGCTGTCTGGCATCCAGCCAGAGTCAACATACTACAATGACACTGGATAATTTCCTGTATATAAAAAAAATCTTGCCAGTCATAGCATTAGAATTAAAAGTATTATTAAAAAACACCTTTTCTCTTTCCATACAGTGAACCCCCATTTTCAGTTCATTATTTGTGTAAATAACTCTTGCCTACTTTTACCAAGACACTTTGGAAAGTATTTCCTCAATTCCTTAAAACAACCTCTGGAAAAGAAACCACTCACTTGGCATCCAGGAACCTAAAGTTTCTTCTGGACAGGAAATTATTCTCCGTTTTATAATGTTCAAGGCCTTTTCAGAAAAAATGTGTTTATGTGTCTCTAATTGGTACTGAAATATTTTTTGGCACAAGGAGTCAAACCGTTCCCACACCCTACTCACTTCATTGAATCTTCATAGCTTTTTCCAGCTCTGTAGACCATGGGAGTGCCTTTGGGTTATTTGTGGGGATATATCCAGCCACACAGATTTTCAACCATATGCTGAGTAGATGGGCCAATTCAATCATGTTTGCACGGTGCTAAATAGTGTGCAATATCTCTTAATGCGAGTTGCATCTCCGTTTGTCTTACGTGCCACAGAGACACACACAGACACACCCACACACCCCCTCCCACACACACCCCAGCACAGTCTGCTTGCTCTGCTGATCAGCCAGCACTCCTGACATCTAAATAAATCCTTGTGACATGCTGTATTGAGCCTCTGCCCTTGCCAGACAGGGATTTACATGAAGGAAGGAAAAAAAAGAATATGCATGTGTCTCACATGCAAACACTTCACATGCTGAGAGCAGGAATCTGAAAGGAATATCAGGTGTAAAACACCACTCATTCAGCTCAGGGCCCCAAATTGCTGTACTGATAGGCACAAAAAACTGCAAGACAGAAAATATTTAGAACCAATCCCAGGCTCGTGTGGAGCACAGCTTCACCAGCCCTCAACAATGCATAATATATATGTAATAGTAATAATATGGGGATTGTAATAATATATAGATATATCAAATATCTATAAACTGTTTCATAAAATGCGTTTTCAGCTCCGGAGTCAGATTTTAGGAATCAGCTGGTGACCCCACAGCAGTACTCCTGTGCCTCTCTAAAGGTGCATACACCTTTAAGTCTAAATGGCACAAGCTATGATATTCAAGTCATAAATGAGTGATGAGTAGGAAACTAAAGTTAGTTCTTGGCTTATAATAGTGATGGAGTTGGGTCTCAGGGCTGTGCAGGGATGCACACCCATGCACTAAAGTCATAAATTCCCTGCGTAGTCCAAGAGCTGGTCATCTAAAGGGAGGAGACCATGGAATGGTTTGAGACAAAGAACTTGATGCTTGCTGACTGACTGAACCACCACAACTGAGTGCTGTTACAGTGGCAATTTTGGACACTTCTTGAGATCCATTCCCTGGGCAGCTCCTGCTGCATCCAGCCTACACTGTATGCTTGAAGGAAGTGTTATTCTGGGTGGGCAGCTCGTCCCTTCCCTCCAGCTGCACCCTTACACGGCCCTTGCTTCAGGAGAGATCATGTTTGACACAGATATCTCTAAACAGCCAGCGTTAACTGTCCTTGTCCAAATGGTGCGTTGGCTCTGTCTGGGATGGTGTTAACTTTCATGTAGGAGCATATTTGGTATGTGGCTAAGCTATTAAATACATTCAAAATTAAGATATTGAATGTGTACGTCTCCAATCTAGCTGGAGATGTCACAGTGAGGACCTGTAAAAGAGAATCCCTTTGGTCAGCTACCAGCTGTCCTGAAGCTTCAGGAGATTTGATCACCCCTGAGAGTGTTAACCAAGCCAAGACCCTAACAAATGAGGATTTTCTCTCTAACAAACACTCTTTCTCTGAAACAAAAGGCAATTTCCACCAAAATCCCTGCCACTCAAAGAAGAACACTCCCTCTGTGTTTTATACTAGGTCTCACTGTCATGCCTTTTAAAATTTATAATTAATGGTGTGTCTTCTTCTGAAATGATTAAAGCCAGACTATGCAGAACTATCAAATAGAAGAGGAAGAAGCTCAGAAGGTGGGGCTACAATAGTGCTCTAAAACCAGTGACAGAAGAAATGTGTGAGAGGGGAAAAAGGTGACTGTGGTGAGGGAGGTGTGTGATCAAATTGGGAGGACATGTCAACAGGTCTGATCTGACTCAGAATCAAGGAGCCACCTAAAAAATACCTCTAACAGAGACTGACAGGGAAGATTGAGTTTAAAGGTGATCCCAGAGGAAATGGGACATTCTCCGCTGAGGTTCCTCTCTGCTCATTAATACAAGGGCTAACAGCCCACTACCAAACCTGGCCCTAAGCCCATGTAGCCAAACCCCAACAAAGCAGCGTGCCCTCAGGGCCCCCAAAACAACAGTAAAATCCCAAAAGGCAAAAAAATACCTTCTAGACAAGGTGCTTGAAAACTCCACCTTAGATCATTCATATTTCCTGATTAATAAGCTTTTTATTGTATTTTGTTTCTCATCTACTTTCAAGCCATTACCAAAGGCAAAATAAATAATGATAATAATTATTCTCTGTTGCACAATCATTTACCAAGAATAACTCTTACCACCTTTTATAAAATCTCCCAGCAACCACAATTTTCTGTGTTATTCAGATGCCTGGAAGTTTGCTGTAAAGATGGAAAATAATAGATGTCCTGCCATTTGAGATAATTCACTACAGAGAGACAGGCCTATGTTACCACTCCCCCTTGAAGCAGTAAAAAAAATCCATTTCCAATTTCAATATAGCTAATTCTGTCAAGGATTTTTCCTTTGTCATGCTTGTGTAACTTCTGTGAAAGAGTGTTTTTGCATAATTCAGAGCAGACACTTCTTCCCAAATCCTGTAACTTAAACTACTTTATTCCCTAACAGATCACCAGTAGTAGAGATCCTGAAATATAAAAATAGCTACTGGATTATCTTGACTCAATGTCCAGGAAATTTTTTTTTTCACTTTTATCTCAAGATAAATAAATAAAGTTCTGAGGAAAATCCAACAAGTGTTAGGACATACATCATGTTAAAACACTGCAAATACCTCAAATATTTAATCCATAATATTTTAATGCATACTAATTGAACATTGCTGTCATGACAGGCTTGAAAAAGAAGTTGTGTTATATGGTTCTAGATCTGTAACTGTTTAACTGATACATGAAATACTTGATTCTTAAAGAGTAGGATTTAGTGTGAATAATTTTTATGTACTGAATGTAAAAGCATTACACTAGACATATGTGTGTAAAAATCATTATTGCAGATTTATGGACTATTATAGCCTATAATAAATACATAACCCTGCAGGTTATTTTCTTATGTGTTTACGGGATATAAAAAGACAATGAGTTGAAGCAATGTGCAGTGCTGGGCTTTTGTCTCTGCATGCAAATAGTAGCATTGAGCTAGGCTGGCAGGAGCCCAGGTGATCAGTGCTTTCCCTCAACCACCCCTGCTCTATCATCCCTTGGGCTTTGGCCACCGTGCTCCCTGCACAGATGTCTGGTGCCACTGCCATACCCAGGGGACACGAAGAGCTACTTGCACCCATCCTCTGGAGGGTCACCAGCTGCCTGATGGCAGGAAAGTAGGGTATTTATTGAGTAATATTTTACTTCTTTATTTCTTTCTTTAATAATTTGCCTTCTCCACACATCTGTTCCCTACAGTACACAGGGTACCAGTAAGTGAACAATTTCAGGAATTATTTCCAAAAGCCAGCACTGCTAGAGAGGGTGATATTAAAAAAGCAACACTCAAAAGGTTGAAACATTCCCTGTCTCTCTCTCTCTTTGAAGTTATGCAATAAATACCATCCTGCGGCCAAGCATTTAACCTGAAGAAGTGCTGGGGTTAAAATCCACTTCCTTACACCAGGTCATTCATGTCCCAGTCTCCAATTAGGCTGCTGTTTGTTGAGGTGGAACAAATATTAGGAATATCAGTTTAAATGTCTTTGACTTTTCATCAAAATCTATGTCCAGTGAAAACTTAGAACTCATCCTGTGTGGGGGCAGCTAAAGAGGATCATACCATCCTCAGAGGTGAGGATGTTATGATGTTTTGTATGTTCTGCCTATGTTTGGGCAGAAGCACGATCCTTATGCACCCCCAAAAATTGAAATTCTCTGTCCATCTGAGCTTGCTTGCTTCTTATGTGTGTTCACGCATCTGTGGACAGTCACCATCTTGTCTGCAAATGTACCCCAGACTTTTGAAACATTTTTAATAACTTATTCAGAGCAATGTTGAGAAGTCAATAGGTTCTCCTAATGCATTTCAACTCTGTCAAACCAACATTTGAACTTGCTCAGCACGAGGAGCAGAGCATTGAATTAAAATGGTGAGTTGGAAGCAAAATAAGGAGAAAAAATTGTGAAGAAGAGAAAAAAAGAGAAAGAAAAAGCAAAAGGAGAAAAAAAAGTAAAATTAAGAGAAACAAAAGCTGTCAAGAGGATCAAGAGTATTTTCTATGCTGTTGCTTCTGTTACATCATCTGCTGGTTTAAATTCTATGCATGCATAGAATGAATGCAATTTTAATTCAACATGGAGGAATACAGAAGAAGGCTGTGTAGCTCTAATTGTGGTATCAATTGTTAGCTAATTTGAATATTTCCCTGGAAAGAAAGAGGTTCCCTTCCTTTTGGCTATATTGGCAAATGTTTTTGCTTGCCCATAAGAGATCAGAAAGCATATAATGACATTGCAGAGTCCATAAGAAATACACTAGTAAAGCAGTTCAGGAATCACAAACCGGGCTACAAAACTGTTAGGTCAGCTAAGAGTTAGTTCATGAGAGATAGACCTGAGATATTTTATATTTTTCTATGAGGTGAAAATGTTTAAGTTTGAATTCTTTCAAGGGGAAGGTTATCCTTCTTTTCTACTCAGCACTGGCGGGGTATATCTGGAGCTCTGTGTCCAGTGTTGGGCTTCCCAGTACCAGAGAGACTCCAGCACAGTGGAGTGGCAGAGGGCCAGGAGGAAGATTCAGATCTTGCAGCATCTGCCATACAAGGAAACAATGAAAGAGGTGGGACTGTTCAGCCTGAAGAAGAGGTGGGTTAGGGGGATCATATTGATTGTGTAGAAATACCTGGTGGGGTGTGCAGTGAGGATGGAGCTGAACTCTTCTTAGTGGTACCCTGTGACAGGACAAGAGCGAATGGCCAAAAATTAAAATACTGAATACTGTATTTAAGCTTAAAAATCTTCTTTTTTTTCTTTTTTTTTTTTTTTTTTTTTTCCTGTGGGGATGGTTATGCAATGGAAGAGATTGCCCTGAGAGATTGTGAAGTTTCAATCCTTGGAGATATTCATAACCTGACTAGTTACAGCCTTGAGCTACCTACTCCACGGGACCCTGGCTTTGTATGCAAGCGTTAGACTTGCTACCTCAATCCCATTCTGTGATTCCATTACCAAACCAAATAAAAAGAGAAAACCCAAATTATGTAGAAATAACAAGGTTACAGCCACAAAAATCTCACAATAAAATGTGAAATAGGAATGTTAATATTGTGATTAATATTGTGTTAATAATGCAACTTACTGGAGTTGCATTAGCTCTGAGACTCACACAAGTAGTTTTTGAGTACAAATTACCTTTAAATATACAAGTTTTTATATAAATAAATATTTCTTACAAAATCTGTGGATAATATTCAGACAGCAAGAAGCTCACCACCGCATTGGAAATAATCTGGATGAGCCCACAGTGTATCCAATGGGAGTTTAGACTGGTAATATAAATTTTGAAAGTTTAATAGAGGACTTGATATTTTGAGGTCTTTCTAGTAGGAATCACTCAGAACTAAAGAACTGGAAAGGATCTCTTCTTGCTGGAGACTTTTATGTACATACTTGGAAGGTAAATTTAATCTGAATTACACTGTTATATTATTGCCTTTTCACTTTCCATGTTCTCTTCAGCCAAAATTACTAAATGTTTTTCTTTTGTTTCTGAAGGGAAACTGCTGTTCAATCACTAAGTTAAAAGATAATTTCTGAAAAGTTAGATAAAGGCTGTTTGGCTGTCTTCACTTTTTTTAAATCTGAATGTTTTTAAAGCAGAAGTATTTAATTTTCGTTTAAAAACAGCTTAAGCAAAGTAGGAGGTGTAGGGCTGCAGTATTGTACAAATCACACAGCAGCACATGCTATGTAAGAAATCCTATATAAGATCTTCCTTCCATCTGCAGTGCAAAATGAATCTTACAGAACCATGGTGAAGTGTTGCAGTTTTTAAGGGCGAATCACTGAGATGGCTGGTACATTGTATAGCCAAGAATACCAAGGTTAACCCAGCGTACTCTCACTCCACTTACACCAGCTTTAAGCAAGCATGAATTGGTAGTTATTCCCCAGCTGGTCTGGTGAAGGCTTCCCATCTTCACTGTCCCGCTAAGCACAGCACCAGAGAGTAAAGGTGGGAAAGGAAGGGACAGCTTTTGGTTCAGCTTCCTCTGATTTTTTTGGCTCTGTAAACCCAGCCTTCTCTCTCCACAAGGCTGCTTAGGAAGGGCTAGTTAGGTAATTTCATTGCAAGGTGGGGTGTTGCCTTTGGCATGTGCCTTCGTGCTAAAACCACAAATGCTTTCCCAACTTCTGTGGACTGAAATACAGAAACAAGCAGAAAATACCAGACCACACTTGTGAATGTAAATACAGATGTCACCAGGCATCTAAATAATCCCACTGTGCCATCAGCTTTGAAATCTGTTTATCAACACTGTGCCTTAAGTTTTTCTCAAATGCCTTATTAGCATACATAGAGCCAGCATGGCAAATCAAAGTCAACACAAAAACACTTGCTCCCCAGAGGATGATAGAAATTAAAATAAGCTACCAATGTCTTTAACCACAGTATCACATTGAGGGAATTATTTTGAGGAAGCCAGCATTATTTTGATTTTAAAAGTCTCAGATGCTTCACATTCACAGCTTTCTTCAATGACATTTTAAGACAGGTTTTACTGATTCATTCTAGATAATTTGTTGAAAAAAGGTCTTTCTAGCTGCATTTTTCTTACAAGCTACATTGTGCAAGTTAATTAAGCATATTGCTATCTCTTGATAGAGAATATGATCTGAATTTTACAGGAAAAAATGAAAGTTTAGAAGAATTTTGAAAATAGTATAAGACATTAGAACCTGAAATTTTCCCTGGTCTTTGGTACTTTTTCAATTAGTCAATAAACTATAATTACCTCATGGCTTACACTTTTTATCCATTCCTTTAATAATGTTTTTTCTATTTTTAGAATTAATTCAGAAGCATCAGTGAAACAAACTGGATTTTCATATTTATGTTCTTTAAAGGCACAAGAAAGTTAAATCTGTTCAGAAAAAAAAAAAAAAAGAACATCCCTGAATTCTTAACCAAAACTTAAAGAGATTTTAGTCTGATCCAGGGAAATTAAAAGAAAGTCGTCAAGAAAGTTTCCCAACCGTGAAAAGCAGTCTCAATGTGAAGATCAGGTATAGAAAGAGTTACATGAAGGACTGTTTGAAATTAGTCCTTTGTGCAGGAGTAAAAATGAGTGTGGCTGGATGAACTTAGATGAAGAAGGAAATCAGTGGGGTCAGAAACCAGGTAGGATAGAGAGACATCAGCCACTTCAGCAATTTGGTGGGCAGACCCTGTCAGGACACCAGGTGCCCACCAAAGGCAATTCCATCTCTCCCTTTGTCAACTGGAGAGGGGAGAGAAAATACAAGAAAGACTCATGGGTCAGCATGAGGACAGGGAGAGATCACTCATCAATTACTGTCATAGGAAAACCAGAACTGACTCTCTATTTTCCCTACTTTCTATTTTCTCTACTTCCTCCCCCCAGTGGCACAGTGGGACAAGGAAGAGGGGCTGCAGTCAGTGCATTACATATTGTCCCCACTGCTCCTTTCTCCTCAGGGGAAAGACTCCTTACACTCCTCCCCTACTACAAACTTGGGTCCCTCCCACAGGAAACAGTCCTCCACCAACTTCTCCAACATGAGTCCTTCCCATGGGCTGCAGGTCCTCATAAACTGTTACAGTGTGGATCCCTTCCACGGGTGAAGTCCTTCAGGAACAGGCTGCTCCAGCGTGGATCACCCACAGGGTCAAAATTCCTGTCAGCAAATCTGCTCCAAAGTAGCTTTTCTCTCCATGAGGCCACAAGCCATGCCAGGAGCCTGCTCCAGAGCTGGCGTCCCCCAGGGTTGCAGCCTGCTTTGGGCATCCACCTGCTCCATCATGGGATCCTCCATGGGCTGTAGGAGCACAGCTGCCTCACCGTGGTCTGCATTGGGGACTGCAGGGGAATCTCTGCTCTGGCACCTGGAGTAGCTGCACTGCATCCTTCTGCACTGACCTTGGGCTCTGCCGGGCTGTTCCTCTCCTCTAACCACCTTTCCCCCTTCTGTGCTGATACCATTGATGACTGGCCCAGCCTTGGCCAGCAGCAGTTCTGTGTTGGAGCCAGCTGGAATTGGCTCCATTGGACATGGGGGAAGCTTTCACCAGTGTCAGGTGTTCTTTGGACCCCGCTGACTCCTGGCCCGGCTGTGTTCCTTATTTCAATGTCCCATGTCCAGAAAAGATGAAATGAATCTTCTTTCTGCTGTTTCAAAGCTAGTTTATTTTTCTTTCTTATCAAAGTTTCAGAGGCACAGACTGTGCTGTGACCTCCAGGAACACGAGGGCAGAATGGCAATGGCTACCTGAAGCAGGTAGCTTTTATATCTATTATCAACCAGTTAGAAAACTTTACCTATCTTATTTTGTTCCCAAAACCAGTGAATATCAACCTTATTGACATGTCTCCTCTACACTAAATTCTATCTACCAATTAACAAGCCACAGGAACTCATGTCAGAGAAAAAAGGAAGAGAAGGAGAAGAAAGAAGAACAAGAAGGAGAAGCTGGCACCCTGAATTCTCCATGTTGTCTCTATATAACATATATAGCAAAACCTAAAAACTACAACTACACATTCTGTGGTACACTAAACAACCATCTCCTCATTTCTTTGGTGCTCTCAGCTCACCCAGAAGTGTGGGGTAAATGCTCCCATGAGCTTAGTTCGCAGGCCAAGCCTTTTTTGAGGAATCTGGGGGTAAAACAAACACCTAGAGGAGCAGGGAAAGTTCCCAGGCTTTTCCTGGACTCCAACAAGCAGTTTCTCACAGACACCAGCTCTGTTACTCCCCCTCTACCAAAATCTTGCCACAAAAATCCAATCCAGCAAAACAAGTAGATAGGAGTGAGCAGTGAGGAATTCAGAGATGCCATGCACATTGAGGTGTAGTGGAAGGAAAGAGGCAACACCTGGATGCAGAAGTGGGAAAGGTAATAAAAAATTTTGCAAAAGACAAAAAAAATATAGTTCATCTAAGCAGATGTAGAAGCAAAAGTCAGAAGAAAATTCATCATTCTCTCAAAAGCATAGTACTGTAACTGATATCAAAATTGACAGGCTTCTGTTTTCTGAGGCAGAACTAGCAGATTATCATTTGGCTACTGGGAAGAATATTATATGTTATCCTCCATCCTACTCTTTTACAACATATGCCCAGAGAAATTAAAGCTATTTGGAAATTAAAGATAAGTTCCGCAGGGGAAAGAGGCAATCAGTGTGCAGTGTGCCTAACTAACTGTAAAATTATACATGACAACTAACATGGAGTGTGGCAGTCACAGTAGAAAATATTTCAGAAAAAGTCACTTGCAAGTTTGAACAGGTCCATGTGTGGCAAGAACACACGAGATACACAGCTTGGCACACCATATGAAGTGTGTATATCATAGAATCATGGAATTGCAGAATGGTTTGGGTGGGAAGGAACCTTTAAAGGTCATCTTGTTCCAACCCCCTGCCATGGGCAGGGACACCTTCCACTAGACCAGGTTGCTCCAAGTCCCATCCAACCTTGTCTTGAACTCTTCCAGGGATGGGGCATCCACTGCTTCTCTGGGCAACCTGTGCCTCACTACCCCTGAGTAAAGACTGTAATCTAAATCTCTGCTCTTTTAGTTTAAAACTATTCACTCTTTTTCTTTAACTATACGCCCTTGTAAAAAAGCTTTCTTCATATTTCTTTTATGTGTGTCTGTCTGCAAATTTGCACAAGGCAGACCTAGAAATGCTTATGCAGATGTCTCAATGTCAACATAGTGCAGTACCACAGAAAAGGGAAGCCACAGCCATTTTGGCTTCAAGATAAAGTAATTGCATACCACTTGCTGTTGTAGGAGCATTAAGTTGGTACTGTGCATGTTGCTGCTTGCCAGTCTGCAAACCTGAACTTTCATTCTTCTTCCTACTGAAAGACCTGACTTTATGCTGCCTTGACTATGGACTTTACTCAGTAATAATCTCTACAGCCATTATCATAATCCCCTGTAGTATTCTATTGAAGACATATAAAAATATAATTTTCTTTTATTTTTATTTATATTTTTATTTAAATATCAGTATTGTGTATTGCAATAATTTATTTGTCAGGTAATGGGGACTTATAAAGGGTAAATAAAACTGCACAAAACACTTAAATGAGTGACTGATAATTGACAAGATGAACACTGCATGTTCTTGCTTTCTCTGAGGTCTTTCACAAGCAACATACATCACTTTAGCATATCACTGCTAAATCACATGGGAAGCCTATAGTACTGAAACAAATATTATGCTTTAGAACATTAATAAATAACTTAGGTCTTAATTTTTCTAGAATTAATAATAACAGTCAGAGTGGAATGATCAGATGGATCTTTTATGCAAATCTGAATAAATGGACAGTGGAGGGCTCTTGGAGATTTTGTTCTCTTTGAAGAAATAAGCAGAGCTCAGTTGGTTGCTCTATAGCACCTCATAGTCTGCACTCCCCTCCCACCACCAATATATGTATTGCCTCATATACTTATTCAACACTGACTTTTCATGTTTTCCTTTCTTTAATTCTGTTGCTATGGAAATCTTCCCCCATAGTGTCTGCATTGACTCAAAAGTGCTGAAAGCCTTTGAACATGCAGCACTCTTCTGCATCTTCAGGACAGTTTGGAATAATGCTGAACTAATGCGAGTGAAAATTGTGTTTATAAAGAAGTCCTTTCTGCTCTTCTGCTCCTTTCAATGTTTGCATGCCTATTTTAGCAAAAAATAAACAAGCACTGTGCATATAGCCCTTCTCATACCAAAGCTTCCCAATGAATTTAACTAATGACGCACAGTCTGCATAGATTGCTTGTCAAATGCTGGAGCACAAGTGCCCCTGGAGAGCAATTGACAACCTCCCTGTAATGCCAGCTTGTTATTCTTTGTCTCTTACAGAAATTAAAAATAACATTTCAAAAGTCAGCACCCAATTATTCTTACTGTACTCAAACAGGACTTGACAAGCTTCCTGAATGTCCTGCAAAGGACTGTGCATCCCCAGAAGGGCACCAAGGGAGACATGGGAAGTTCCCCTGTCATGAGAGAGGCAGTGCCTTCAATCTTCTCTCTGCTAACCAGGCATAGCAGGAGACTTAATTCCACCCAACTGACATGAGCAAAGGAGATCAGTGGAGTTTTATCCCTCAGAGTAATATAACTTCAGGTATAAACATGTGGGGGAAAAAAGTGAAAAGCTATTTCTAGTAATAGAGGATGTCTAAACGAAAGAATCAATAAACATGATCAGAGAACCTTACTTCAAATAAAATGGATTTTTTTCCACCTAAAACTCAAGCATCAGTTCATTTGTTATCACTATAAAGAGTTTTCACAAAGTCTTACTCTTGCTTGTGACAACACACTCTCCTCCTTTCCTCATCTGATCACAGCATCTTTTACCAGAACACCTTTAAGTATAAAAATTCTAAATTTAGAGATGCCTTAAAGATTTGATTAATTATGCAATCTACTGAGCTGTTAAGTTAGTTCCCATTGGACTACTTGTGCTTTTCACCTGTTTGGTGTCCTTTTTTGGATCGAGGGTCTGACATATCTAGTTTGTCACTCACCTTCCTCAAAAATGAAATGGAAAAAAGGCACAAAAACCAAATAAATAATGAGATAACATATTAGGACATAACATAAAAAAACTTTATTTTTAAATAACTCAATCAACCTAAAAATATTCTTCATGAAAATGTCAAGAAAAATGCTTCATGAATGCTGTAATAACTAGAGTGCATTTTAGAACTACTACCACTTTCAACCCATCTACCTGAAGCCCCTCTATAGTGGGAATCATTTGTGTTTCTGAATGAAATTGGAAATTCCGAGATCATCAAGTCCAGCCTTTGACCAAATACCTCCATGTTTCCTAAACCTTATTGCAAAGTGCCAGGTCCACTTGTTTTTTGAAGACTTGAAGGAATGGTGACTCCACCATTTCCCTGGGAAGTCTGTCCCAGTGATTAACCACTCCGCCAATGAAGAATTGTTCTCTAATATCCGATCCGAACTTTCCCTGGTGCAGCTTCAGTCTGTTTCCTCTTGTCCTATTGCTGGTTACCTCACCACAAACTCCTTTCAGGTAGCTGTAGAGAGCAACAAGGTCTCCTCTGACCTGTCTTTAACCCTTTACCAGTGCTATTTTTGGATGTCTCCCCTCAATGCCATGCACACAGTTATGATTGCAACAGTGAACTGGGCAAGGATCCCTGCTGGTATGATCACATATGGTACCAATGAGGTAAGCACCAGCAGAAGATCCAGTCCATAACTTTTCCTAAATTCAGTGTCACATTATTTCTTTAATAATGAAAAGACAGAATAGCTCAGTGCAAGCGGAACAAACAGTGTTCTGTGCCTATTACGCTCATTTTATTATCTCCTTGATAATTTTGAAGTGATCTGTGGTTAATTCAAATCCCTTCACTGGTTTGAGTAGCCTGCATGGAGATACACTACAGAGCAAGGCAGTTAATGTCCCTTTGAACGTATTTTACCAGAATTATGTCTGGAATACCACATTCAGTTCTGGATATCCCTGGAGAGCTATGAGGGCCACCGATGATATATTGAGGGCAATAGGCAGAACTCGTCCTTGGTGGGGAAAATAGATGACTGAAGGCATGTTCCAATTGATGTCTTACCCAGTTATTTCTCTTCCCTTACAGTATTCCAGGAATGAGCAGCTTCCGCTACCAGGGAGGTGGCAAGAAATGGGTCTCAATTACAAGTCGTCTTTCCCAGTAATGTGATAAAAATGAGGTAGCGATCAGCAGAACATAGCAAATTTTCCTAATTTGTTAGAAGAACTGAGTTTTAGATACTCAAAGTGCAATACTGACATAAGAAATAACTTTCTTGATAATTAAAACAAGTTTTCATTTTTTCATTTCTTCTCATGTTTCAGGAATGATGACTATTTACAGCTTTTATGGAAGGATGGTCATTACTTCCATATATCTCAGCATGAAATATGGAAAAGTTTCATTGATCTTGAGAAGGTGGCTTCAAAGATGATTGAATTCCCTTTGCTCTGATAAGACCTGATCCTGCTTTTCTGAAGTGAAGGGAGTTTTGTGAAAATCCTAATGGGGGCAGGGTCTGTCCTTTTGACAACATTGTTAAATTCAATCTAGGTTAGAAAACATCAGAGTTTATTATTGTGAAGTGGAGATATTTTCTTACGATGAAGGAAAACCATTTTCTTTTCTCTCTTATAGAATCTCCTTGCAAACAGAACATTCAATTTAACTTTTCAATCCATAAGCAACTAAGTACTGTACTGCCAATTCTCAATGGGATAGTTCAGAATTGGTGATTGACTACATAGCTATAATTTTAAAAAGATTAATTCACTGGTGACCTAAATACCAACACAGTGGCAAACTAAAAAGTGTTCCTAGGCAACAAGGACCTATTGACACAATGAAAATTCCCCCTTTGTAAATTGCTACCTGAAGCAAAGCAGCAAAGAACATGTATAAGATTTGAAGCAGGGTAAGAAAAAGATGAGAAAGAAACACCCTTATCTCTTAAAAAATCATTATGTGTATTCATATGATTCTGGGTTTGGGTTTTTTCCCAGAGATGGGAGACCTTCAGATAATCTAAAAGGAAAATATTGCCACTTGTGATTAGGGAAAAAAGAAATACCATCAGGAGAGCAGGTCTGCTTCAAGTGATAGGTAAAAGCAATACTGTACCAGAAATGTGGTCCTTCTTAGAGAAAATTCCTGATTCCCTTGAGTTATTTAAGATCACACAGCAGTTTTCCCAAGGGCAGATATGTACAGCTTTCATAGTTCTTGTGGAAAAAAACCCTTTTTACTATTGTATTATGCAACAGCAGGTGTGGGGTTGTATGATACCGCTGCCTTCCAAAAGCATCTCTAACAGGTCTGTGCTACACACCAAGCATGCACTCACACACCAGATAGCTTCTAAGATGGTCCACAGCAAGAGGCAGGAGACATCTTTGTAGGGGTTCCACCGAGAGGTTTATTCCACCCCTACATGTGATGGTTTCCAGGGACAAAAGATGAGCATCAGGGAAGGGTCCAGGTTTAAGTACAGGGTGGTAGGGGTGGAGAGAGCATCAGGGACCACTCATGTGGGGGCAGGGGGCAGTGTACAGGTGGGGTTAGGGTATGGGAGCCAGTGGGGTAACAGGGATGGAGTGGCCGAGGGACAAGGACCAATGGGCCATCCAGGGAAGCAGAACTGGGATACAATAGCATAATACAACAAAGATCTCTGGGAGAAACCTCTTTACGTCACCCTGACCCGGGGGTGCCTCTTAAAATCTTTTCCTACACAGGACCCTCATGGTCCCTTGGTCAATAGGCCCACCAGACACCACAACATCAGTGCTGCACTCCCTGGCATAAGCATGTCAGAAGCTGACTGAACACTAATGTATCAGATAGCTATTTCTTCCCATCTCATGCATAACAGAGTTAAATTTAGAACTACTGTTCTCAGTCTCTGCTTGGTATGAAATGTTCTTTGACCTGCTTCTTGCTCAGGTCTGAAGAGCTTGTGTCTTTAAAGCTTGTGTGTTCTTCCACCTCTCTTAGTTCCCTACCTGCCATGCCTCATGATGGGAGCAATGCACACTTCCCACCACAACTCTTCGACTTCGGAATGCTTTCTCCAAGGCCTGTCAAATTGAGTCATCTTCCTTTACAGACCTAACACACTGAGCTACGGATGATGTAGTGCCTAAGCTTTATGCTTTAACAATCTCTACTTACATTGTCTTTCTTAGTGGGAGAGTTGCTCAGTAGAAATGGATGGAGTAAGATCCTCCCTAGATTTGGCAGTTGGAATCATGGAATGGGTAGCGCTGGAAAGGACTTTGAAGTTCATCTGTCGCCAGGGACAGGAGCACCTTCTGCTCGACCAGTTTATTCATAGCCTTGTCCAACCTGATCTTGAAACTGTCCATGGCGATCCACAACTTTTCTAGTAGGCCGGTTCCCCTGTCTCATCATTCTTCTCATTAAATAATCTCCCTTATTTCCAGTATTAATCTACCTTCTTTCAGTTTACAACAAACACCTCTTGTCCTGTCACTACAGGCTTTGGTAAAAGGCCTCTAGCTTTCTTATAAGCTCCCTTTATATAGTCAAAGATCAAATTCTTGAAGTAGCCTATAATAGTAAATACTTTACACTAAAATGGTGCCAAGGAATGCACTTGGGCATTCAAACAAGATGCTTCTTTGACCACTAGCATGGATGGGTTGGTGTTGGGATTCAGCATGGCTCTTGGCAGGAGGAGGATGGGAGGGATCCCTAGTTACACATTTATTCTCTCTTCGACAGGGATTCTTGGTTTCCCTGTATTCCATTGTCTCAGTCTTTGCTGCTTCATTATTTTTGGTTTATGACTAAACTGCTACCTTATATTTTTCTGTGTGGGTAGGGTTTTTCTAATAAAGGGAGTACAGTGACATGAGCTCTCTACTCAGGCATCCAAAGGCACTTTGCTGCGACTAGGACTGTGCAGTGATTAACAGCAGTTGTGCTCAGTTTGGCCTCCTTTTGGTCTATTAACTGTCCATAAATAGAGGGCAATTTCCAAACAGTCATTTTCCCAATGTCCCAGACATTTCCCAATGTCCCAAGTTATTTTGTTATCATGTTTTATGCTAGTGCAATTCTATTGGCATTCTTTACACCTTATGAGAGGAGCCAGATTTGGAATCCAGAAACAATATTAAAACACTACCATTTTCTAAAGAATGGTTCAAAACCTCTCATTACATCCAGACATGCTATTCAAGTAAAAAATACTTTTTTCTTCCTAATTTCTATTAACATATACTCAAATGCAAAGCAATTTTAAAATTTCACTTTGCAGGACAAGCTATAAGTTGCACTAGTGGGATGGGAATTGAGGTGAAAAATTAGATGGTTTTTTCTTCATCTGCAGTGTAAAAATTAAAGCCATGAAGCTCCTGAGTGGGCTAAGACTTTCAGATTCACATTTTTACCTCACCATCTAATGCACGTTAGTCCTTGAAATGATGGCTGCTCTGACACCTTAAAGGCAGAAAAAGGTTGTTTGGTTTGCTCAGAGTATTCCATAATTAAACCCAATGAAGTTTTCAGTGTGAATTATTAACTTGGTGGTAGAAACAGGCATTTCTTAAACAGAAAACAATTATATCTGATGTGGTTCATAAAATGTTTAAGCACACAATATTATCTCTCTATGGTAGGGTTATATTGCAATATTGTCAATCCCAAGAGCTAAAAAATTCTTCCATTCACGTTACTTTAAAGAATACATCTGAGAATCATTTGCTTGCTTTTTCATAAGGCGTTTTTATATTTTCAGGCATTGCTGTCCTAGTATTTCGAACCAGTTCACCGGAGGAAGGAATCTAAGGGGTTATTCCAGCTCCTGTGGATGAACAAGGAGAACCTCAGTTTCACCACTAATTCCACGCTGTGAGTTACCACCTCTCTGATCTGCTGCCTCTTAGCCAAAGAGCACACCCTAAGCCCTACTAGCCCAATAAGACTAATTATTTAAAGTGCCACAGTTCAGTGGGAAATGTATATGCCAACATGATGGATTCTAGGCATTATGAAGAGTCAGTTCTTTGCTACTAGAGCCTCTTTACTGGCATAGTAAGTCACATGATCTATGATGAATAAAAAAACGTTTCATGCAGTTATACTCTGCCAGGACTTGGACTCAAACCCTGTCAAATTCTCCTTGCTTTCAGTTATGTAGAATCAAATCCTTTTCAATGGCTGAACAAAGCCATTGCTGTGCTTCATTTTCCTTCCCAAAATAAGTCTATTGCAGGTAAAAAAAAATAAAGACAGACCTACCTATGATGGCAGGTAGAAGAAAATTATGGATAAATCACTAAAACCAAAATTTTTCTGAGTAATATGAGGCTGATTTCAAGCAACATCTGATCAGTAGCTTTGAATTATGTCTACTTAATGAAGAAAAGGTGACAGATTTCAATATAGAGAACAATATTAAGGGATAGTTACAGTTTTCAAATATTTCACAGCCAACAAGAAACACCATTTAATTACTATTAAAACTGATCATTATTGGAAGCCATATGGCTAACTTGATTTGGATCATAGTTAGAGGACAGTGTAAAATTCCCAGTCCTTAGTATGAACAGGTAAAAGTGATCTGTCTGGCATCAAGCTCTCCATTAACCTGCAGATATGTGACACAGCTGAGGAATTTGTGCTCAGAGATACTGTTCTGAGAGCACAGTGAGGTTGAGACAAGTTACTTGAGCATCAAAAACAGAAGGCTCAGAAGATTTGCATATGCCTAAATTCACTTTTCTGCTCCTCTCTTACACCAGAGACTCCTTCAAAAGAAGCATTAAGGCCTATGCTTAGCTGGAAAAAAAAATATATATACCAACATACATAAGTGCAAAAATACCTATGTTTAAGGAAAAGCTTTAAAAGTACAGAGCTAAGTTTGGTTGTGCGCTGGGACAAGCAAGGAACAGAAACAATGTCATTGTTGCAGTCAGGTCTTCTGTATTCACTTTTCCCAATTTCCATCTTCTTCTTACTTTTCTAAATCAATACCTACTTCTTTTTAAAAATCCTTAGTCATAAGTATGCTGTTCACATAGACTTTTCTTTCATGCCTCATCCTCCTCTGTTTCATTCCCAGTTACAACTATTGTGTTGGCTCTCTAATACATTATCTAGAATTGAGTCCAGGTCTAAAATTGAGTCCAGGTTACTCTGGTTGGTCCATCAAGTCTCATTTTCTATGAAGAATTTTATGGGGAGCTGATTTTTTCTTATTTTTGTATCTTGGTCACAATGGCTTCTGACTTAAAACAAGAACGCAAAGCCCAGATAATGTCATCCCTGCTGGAATTTGGGAGAAACAGCAGAGTTGCATCAAGAATTAGTTTAGACCAGGATGTCCAGCCTAGATAAACAGTGACTACAGGGACTATATTAAATGGAAAAACATGTGAAGGTAGTGAAGTAGTGTAAAAAAATGGCAGACCAAAGAAATGTTTTGTGCTTTCAAAGCACAATACAACATTTTTCCCATCTTAGTTTCTTTCCAAATAATGAAAACCCTCTTTTCTTGAAAATGACTGTATAATTTAAATGTCTTTCTTATAAATTTTTTCTCAGTGAGACAAAAACAATAGCAAAGGATAGGGAGCTATCAAGCAAAGACATGTTTTTGTTTTAAAAAAGACAAGGGAAAAACGAGGGATATTATGGTCACAAAAATATATGTAGCAGGCACAATTTCAGAAATTTGTCAAAAGTGGTGGTACAGAGTTAAGTAAACTTATAGTTTCAGTTCCAAAAAATGCTGTTGTCTTTTGTGTCAAGAGTGCAAATCCCTGAAAAGCCCAATCACTTTGAAAACTACTATAAACACATAAGTCAGCCTTATAATCATCGATTGATTTTTGCACTCTGTTGAATGAAACAATGAGATCAACCATGAAAATAATTCCCTGAAGATTTCATGCTTGAAAAGACAAAGACAGAGAGAGAAGGAAAGTTTCATTTTGTATTTGCTTTTTCCATCCAACTTTGCAGAAGTTCAGGGTTCAGACATATGCTGCAGTATGTGCTATCAGTAAAATGACAGCTACTCTTTCACCCTTGAGCAGCAAATGGAAATGTGACTTGTTTATAAGCCAAATTCTAAAAATAACAAGTGTTTCTTTTAACATGGCAGAATAGTGTGACTCATGCATCATTCTGACATAAACATGACATCTGTTGCAGTCAAGTCATTATGTCCAAATGCTGAAGTCAGATGCAGTTTGACCATTTTCAAAATTACTTATCAATCTATCAAAATTATTTAAGCATCAGTAGGAAAAATAACAGCAATCTGGAGATCATTTCCCAAATATTAGATGCTAGTTTTATTAGGAGCTGAAATCTGAGATTTGAATTCAATCAATGAAGTTATAAATGTGTTAAAAACAACCCACAATCACCCATGTCATGCTGTTATATAAATTAAATGCCTGATCATCTTAATAGCTTATTTAATGGTTAATGTACTGAAGTGCATGGGGCAGCTATTACTGCTATAAACTGACTACAGGACACTGAGTATGCAACCAGCAGCCTCTTAGCCCAACATGTCCATCTATAAAATGGAGAGGATGATAATGCTTTCTATGTGGCCAATGTCTTCCCTTCTGAGCAGGAACTTTCACCATTAGCTTTCCAAAACTTACGTCTCTGAGATGGCTGTGAACAGTTACAGCTAATTGCCCAAGATTGCTCTGTAGTGAATGGAAAGAGACAGGTACTTTCAGGGACAGCTCTCTGAGAAAATGAGATGAATCACCTTCTGGAAGGATCTCCAGATGGCTATTAAATGAGTCCAGGCAAGTAGTTTAGACCTGTGTTTTTCAGCTACTCTGAAAAGTTCAGCCAGCCCTGGCAGTCTGGGAGGATGATAGCTGAGCAGACCAGGGGCAGGGGGAAAGGCCTCCCTCTCACTCCCAGAAAAGGACCCTTTCTGGTCGGGGGAGCAAGTGTGACAGATGTAGGGTCTGTCCACCATTGTTTTCATTGTCCCAGGTTTGGTGAGCATTTCGCATGTAAATCACCCTCTCTTTGTATGCTTTTTTTATTAACATCGTTGCTGTCACTGTTTGTTTCCTTAGTTCACTGCTGTTTCCAGTAAATTCTTATCTCAACCCGTGATCTCCGCCTTTTGTGTCTGCAACCAGGTAGGGGAACAACTTGTGAATTTCTTTTTAGTGGGATTATTAAATTGAGGAATACCATTCCTAAACCGTAGCATTCACTCAATTGAACAAAAGTGTAGATGCACTATACAGAGCATGTTATATTACTGTATCAACAAGACTGCAATTACTGCCACTGAGTTGTTTTTAGCTGACTGACATATAGGAGAAATTGATGTACAGAAGTACCTGCATCTCGTGTTTCCTGTTCCACTTCCTATAACATTGCCTGAGCTGTGTCGTCATGTTGAATTTTTGCTTCATAAAGGCTTTTTGTTTAAAGAAAATGTTATAAATGCATATTATAAAATTGGCTTTTGGGCAAATATTAAGATGATTGCTATATGTATAATGACTGCTATATGTATAATGTTAAAATAACTTTGCTGTAAGGATACAGTTTTTAGTTCTGCTATTAACAAAACTTAGACATGGTAATGGTGATAGCTGATAGTATGCTTGAACTGTTTGCTTCTTTGGGATGATATCCAGTGAACATGTGATGGGGACCCTGTTGCTGACATGCCAACTATCAACACGTACCATCTGCGGAAAGTATGGACCAAGATCCAAGCTGGAGGTGATAATAAAACCACAGACAAGAACCACACACAGTCTAAAAAGGGGGACCCAGGGAGGGGCCATGCTAAACAGTTCCTGGAATATGTAAACTAGTTCATGGAAAAGTATGGATATACAACAGGCTGATGCAATAGAGAAGGTGTATATAACAGGTGTCTCCCAGACAGCAGGTGTGTTCTTGGCAGAATGCTGAGCACCTGGCCATTTTAACCCTTTGCTTTAGTTCTGTCTCCTATTGTCCTTTTATTAAACCTTTTTAATTTTACCAGGAGAGTGAACCTCGTTTTTCACAAAAAAACTTTCTGTTTTTGCAGGTGGGATTTGGCATGTGGGTGAAAGCCCATGAAATTAGTTAACTTCAAAGTAATTTAAGGAAAAGTAGACCTATAAGAGCAGTTGCTTTGATTTGGACTGAGGGGCTCAATGCAGCAGTGAAGAGAAGTTCCAGTACCCTTCTACGGAACCACAGACATCAGCCACTCCCATAAAATAAGTACCCAAGCACCCTGGGCTGGGTCTTCCCTGCCAGGTCATTGCCAGTGAATCAGTGCCTTCTGCCAAGCTCTAAATAAAGGTAAGAAGGTAAGAATTTTTACTTCTAAAAACCAAGGTAAGAAGGAATGAATAGACCATAAAGGACTTTTCGAGTGTAGGTGGAGCCTGAGATGTGAGTCCTCTGTTCTTCCACAAGGACAACTCAGAAGTTTGTATCCTCTGATGCAACTTTTATACAGCTAGCCTCAGAAAGTGGATGTGGGGAAGGTCAGCCTGAAACAAAAAGACTGAATTCTGCTAAGAAGCAGAAGATTTCTTTTCCTAAGAAACAGATATTTAGGAGAGCTAACTGTATTACACACTGCACAGACCTCTTTTATGTGAGCTATTGTGCAAAATAATAGGAAAGAGCTCTTCAAAGGACTCTCCAAGGTTTTCCAGAATTCTTTCAAAGGTCTTCTGAATTCCCTTTCAGAATCTGTGAGATAAAAAAAAAACGTTGAAAACAGGAAAAGAACTTCTCATATTACAAAGAAGATCAAGATATGCTTTAGGAAAATAAAAATAAGCAGTCTCCTTAGTCACATCACCTGCATACTGATCCTTATCAAATATTTCCTTTATACTGATGTTGAAGTGGCAACTAATTTTGTATTTAAGGGAGAAAACCACTCACCATGGGATCATTCCATGAAGTTCTCAGAGTCATATGACAAAATGACTTAGCTGTACCTTCATCCATGCTGACATAAGACACCAACAGTGGTTTTTCAGGGAGCACAGCACTTTTGGACTTAAATTTTGGCTACTGCGTTTATGGCAGGTAAAGACACAAACCCCTCCCTCAACCAACTGTACAAATAACTTTCTGAAATCCAGACATGAAGAAGAGCAGCTCTCAGTCCCATTCTCAGTTTGAGGACCTTGCAGAAAAATTTTTCACTGTAGAGGTGACAAAACAATAACAACAACCAAACAAAAAACCCAGAACATAGCAAATAAATTCAAGAAAAGGTGCTTGCACTCTTCCACACTGATGCATCTTATTACATTTTCCAGATGATGCCTTTTTGTGCTCACTTTTGTAGGAAAATTAATGTCATTTCTTATTAAATCCAAACTAGTTTTTGTGCAGGGCACACAGCTACTAGACACAGAACTTGACGTCTAGTTCATCAAGGTAAATATTAACATTATTTCCATCAACTCTTCGAGTTTTCTGTCTGGTGGAAATTGTGCAGCTGTACACAGGGACTAGATTAGGCACGTTACAGAGAGAGTATTCTTATAGCAAAAATGGACAAATAAAAGCTTCAGGTCTGAAAGATGAGGGAAGTAAGGAAAAAAGCAGTGATTACTGATGATTTGGAGTGCAAGAGGACTGGGACCCACAGGGCACATCTATGTGGATCTGAGCTCCAGACCTAGGGCCTGTATTCAAAGAGGAGGGCAGAAATATAAGACCATATGGGCAATGAAACTTAAAAACTGCAGCCACTATAGACTTGCAGTTCTTTCTGTTGTCTGAAGTGTCTTCAAGGACAGTATTTCATCACTGCCATTATTTGTGTTGGGACTTTGTTCACCTTATCTTAAATATTAATAACTAGCAAGCGATCCTGAGAATGCTTGAGTCTGAGGTGTTAATTGAGATGGTGAAATGAAATCTCATCATCTAATAACAATACACAGGGAAGTCTCCTGTCTCCACACAGATTCTTCTAACCAAAGGAAAGAAATCATCATCTACTCTTATACAAACATTTACTGTTTTGTATTTTCTGATACATAAACCCAGTGGGAATTTGATGCTAGGAAAAACGTATTTTTCATGCCCCATACTTGGAAAATGTCATACTCTTTCCAATGCTTTACATTTTATCGTGACAACATTTTTCAATTTCCTTTATGTAATTTATAAAAAGAGTTCCTTAAAATAAAATTACTGGCATTGATTTGCTTGCAACCCACTGTTAACATGATTTGCTTCATTAGAAATGATTAGCAGAAGTCCAATCGTTGCTCAGTAAGCAATAAAATCTAATTTATCACTTCAATAATACTACTTTGCGGGATGCCAAACAGTGGGAAATTTTTAAATCGGGAGAAAAAGAACACATTTTCCTCATATAGATAATGATTGAAACTTTTGATGTCATTTCTGTAGAAAAGAAGAACATAAAAATAGACTTGAATTGGAGTGTAATTGGAAAGAGTAAGTATCCCTGATGTCTTTTGTCTTTGATGATTATTGGTCTTTTAAGATTGCAGATATTGAAGAAAAGTGGACCAAAGTACATGAAGATATTTCATTCTATAAAAGCAGATATTCCAAATAATCTGAACATCAAAAGAAATATTCACATTGAAAACCAATCTCCTGTGCATCCATGTCTAGTCTAGAAGCATCTCTCTTCTCATTTTTCTGACATGAGTGTCTTGAGGATGCATAAGGTTTATGATTTTTCAGCAATGTAATTTAAAAACAGGGGAAGAAAAGGAAAGCAAGAATTTTTTCTGAACAGATACTGGAAACTATTGCCAGAAATTAAAAAATTCCAAGCTTCTTGCTTGCAACTGCAAGAGAAACTTTTCTTCCACCTGAATCAGAAGAAATTAAAAAGAAATTTAAAAATTCCAAGCTTCTTGCTTGCAACTGCAAGAGAAACTTTTCTTCCACCTGAATCAGAAGAAATTAAAAAGAAATTTAAAAATTCCAAGCTTCTTGCTTGCAACTGCAAGAGAAACTTTTCTTCCACCTGAATCAGAAGAAATTAAAAAGAAATTTAAAAATTCCAAGCTTCTTGCTTGCAACTGCAAGAGAAACTTTTCTTCCACCTGAATCAGAAGAAATTAAAAAGAAATTTAAAAATTCCAAGCTTCTTGCTTGCAACTGCAAGAGAAACTTTTCTTCCACCTGAATCAGAAGAAATTAAAAAGAAATTTAAAAATTCCAAGCTTCTTGCTTGCAACTGCAAGAGAAACTTTTCTTCCACCTGAATCAGAAGAAATTAAAAAGAAATTTAAAAATTCCAAGCTTCTTGCTTGCAACTGCAAGAGAAACTTTTCTTCCACCTGAATCAGAAGAAATTAAAAAGAAATTTAAAAATTCCAAGCTTCTTGCTTGCAACTGCAAGAGAAACTTTTCTTCCACCTGAATCAGAAGAAATTAAAAAGAAATTTAAAAATTCCAAGCTTCTTGCTTGCAACTGCAAGAGAAACTTTTCTTCCACCTGAATCAGAAGAAATTAAAAAGAAATTTAAAAATTCCAAGCTTCTTGCTTGCAACTGCAAGAGAAACTTTTCTTCCACCTGAATCAGAAGAAATTAAAAAGAAATTTAAAAATTCCAAGCTTCTTGCTTGCAACTGCAAGAGAAACTTTTCTTCCACCTGAATCAGAAGAAATTAAAAAGAAATTTAAAAATTCCAAGCTTCTTGCTTGCAACTGCAAGAGAAACTTTTCTTCCACCTGAATCAGAAGAAATTAAAAAGAAATTTAAAAATTCCAAGCTTCTTGCTTGCAACTGCAAGAGAAACTTTTCTTCCACCTGAATCAGAAGAAATTAAAAAGAAATTTAAAAATTCCAAGCTTCTTGCTTGCAACTGCAAGAGAAACTTTTCTTCCACCTGAATCAGAAGAAATTAAAAAGAAATTTAAAAATTCCAAGCTTCTTGCTTGCAACTGCAAGAGAAACTTTTCTTCCACCTGAATCAGAAGAGGTCATTGTAAACAAGACTTTGCTATTGTGCCATCGGAATATAATTTTAATTTCTTGAAAAGCATCCAGAAACACTATATTATCATTCATCTAGGATTTATTTGAAGTGGACAGTTTTGTTGTATGAGTGTATTCGTTTATTTAAAATTATACCAGTGTCTCAGCATGGAATAAAGCACTTATCCTAGTATACTTTGATTCAATTTATTGATATTTTCATGCAGCCAAGCACTAGAAGAAGCAAAATTTAACAGTTGCCATCACATTATATCTCTATCTCCTAAACCACATACCACCAGTATCTAAGTCGTCACTGTGATTGCCATCAAGTTTAAGATGGTAGTTTTTATACAGAAATTTTTATTTCTTTGATTTTTTTGCCTTCTGTCTTTCCCTGATTGTCAAAGGTGTATTGAGCTGCAGTTCATGTTCTGTGAGAAAAGGGCGGGGCAACACGAGCACTTTCACATCTTCCTTCCCAATTGTGTCAGGATCTGCAATAAAGCAAAGAGCAAACAAGTTCTGCCATTACAGGGAAACTGAGGATGTAGGGGTTACCTCTGACAAAGCACTGGGGACAGGAGAGTAAGGGATGCAGAAATAGGGAGAGGGGGGAAAGGAAAGGAAAGGAAAGGAAAGGAAAGGAAAGGAAAGGAAAGGAAAGGAAAGGAAAGGAAAGGAAAGGAAAGGAAAGGAAAGGAAAGGAAAGGAAAGGAAAGGAAAGGAAAGGAAAGGAAAGGAAAGGAAAGGAAAGGAAAGGAAAGGAAAGGAAAGGAAAGGAGCCCTGCTCTTCTAATCTTTCTTCTACATTTCCTTCCATATCCTCTGCTCTGCTCAGAAGATATCTTTCTGAACTTGAATATTACTAAAAAAAAAAAAATCTGATTTGGAACAGGTCAAGCAGCACCAGCTTAGTTTTGTTAGAAACTGGACTTTAAGACAAACTATTGGAAGTGCTTCCAAGACCCAGGCTGGGAAAGAGGAGCCAGAAGAAATAATTGGGGTGAAGGCAACCCTTTTGCTGTAAAAACTTCTACCTAAATTAGAGAATCGAGAGCCTGAAGATAATAAAAACCTTCACTCCCACTGACTGCCCTTTGACTCTGCATTGCTACTTGGGATACTGAAAAATTTAGTCCTTAACTTGAAAGCCTTTGTCCTGAGAGCAAGATTTCAAAATAAGAATAAGTCTGCCCAGGAAATCCAGCCTACTGCATAGCTTGGGGAATGGGTAGTGATTGTTCTTTGATGTTCAGTCTCTTGGAAGGCAACTTAGATCACATTTGTCCTTCCTCCTGCCTGTGGCATTGGCTTCTAAGAGAGTTGGCCTGCTTAAATTTTAGCTTTGAATTAAATTCAGTAAAGGAGCATTAAAACTTGTTCCCAATCTGACTTTGAAAGTCAGTGTTCAGCTTCAAAAGGAAATCTAGCTGCCCATGAATGCTGCCAAGCCAAACAGCTAGGCAGATGCTGAAAGAAGAAAAAAGGCATTTTAGCTTCTTTTTGTGTATATGGAGAGAGTAAAGGAGGAATCAAATAAGAAAGCATGGAAGGGAACAAAAGCTTGTGAGGAAATATGAAAAAAAAAAAGGAAAAAAAAAAGAGAAAAAGTGAGAGGAAAAAGAACTGCTGTACTAAACACAAAATGAGCTGGAAAACAACCGTAAGAAAAAAAGAAGCTAAGAGGATACACTCAAGTGTCACCTTTGAGGCACAATGTATCACACTGCCCTTCACACTAGTGACTTGATTCATGTTTGTGGAAGGCTACAGCAAAGTGAGAGCCAAGTGAAGAGTTTATTATCATTTTCTCTTGTTCCTCAGGCAGTTCTTGCCCTGCTCTCCTCTTGTTACTGAAGCATTACATGATACTTTGGTAGAAGACTGGCTATTTACTGCCTCCCAAAGGGTTTGTTAACATTACTTTTAACCCAAAAGACTCTGAATCACGTACTCCTCACCCAGAAAACCACCTTCGCTTTGCACCTCGACTGTTCTCCAAATGTGCTGTAAGCTGGATGTGTTCTCCAAACCACGAGATGGACACCTCACATTTTGTAACAGCTTGTCCTTTGTGGGGGTTATCCTTCTGGTGACAGCAGGGAGCACTGCAGAACATTTGCAACAGCTAGAAAAGTATTAGTCTGTTCCGTGCTTCTGGGTTACTCCCAATGGATGTAACTAAGCAGATGGATGATTGGAAGAGTGTGAAGACATTTTGGTAGTTGTGTATTTAATGAGTGTTTATGCAGTCAGAAGAAATCAATAGAGTAAGCATTTTATCTCAGAATAGTCAAATCAGTAAATATTTCATCTCAAATAAAATACCCCAGATAACAATTATTCCAGCTGGGATATCACTTCTTGAATACTTGAATACTTAGCTATCTCAAGATGCTTTAGAGAAATATAGAACTAGTGCAGAGTTAGGATTTTTCTTCCAAATGATCTCTGTGTAGTCTTATCCCTTCTCATCAACATAAGATCTAAAATTAAAATGGTGAAAGACCTGATGACTACTATAGGTAGCCAGCATGGCACTCGCTGAGCCATTTCAAGCATGGAAGAAGCACTGGAGATAGCACCCAAAGAATGCAGTAATATCACTTCTTGACCCAAATAGGGAAAGAAAGAAACTACAGCATCCACTTTGTCAGTAATCTATGTGGGTCAGCTTTAACTTGTGTTCCTGCTCTTCCTCCTATGTGGTGCAGGCACATCATGAGCTGTGTAGCATAGTTTTAAATGAATCCTGTCTTGGGGACTATTTAGAAACACTCAGAAAAACGCTACAGAGGATTTTTAGACAGAAGCAGGTGCTGCCCCTGTTTTGGCTCTGTTGTAATTATCCAAGCCTGATTTTGCAGAAGTTTCCCCGAAGGACAAGGTGTAGCTAAATCACTAGAACACAAAGAGAATGAAAAATGGTGCCTCTCCTTACAGTGAAAATGAAAGAGAGAAGAATCATTCTCAGGGAAGAGGAAATTGAAGAAGGTTTAGAAGCAAGGAGAATTAGTGACAAATAATGCTCCCATACCCTTCTACCACAGACCATGGGCAGCACTGGAAACAACAGGAGCATCAGTATGCAGTATGAGGTGACAGGTGACCACCCTGTGAGCCAATGGCCAAGTCAGTTTCTACCATAATGTGCCAAGGAAAAATAAATACGCAATGGAAAATAACTATAGAACATCATCTACCAATGCTCAAAATATATCATCAAAATTTTTTACTTATACAAAGTTTGTGAAAAAAAAAATATTTTAAATATTTGTCTTGTCACCAAAAAACTTTTTTTTTTTCATTTGGAGCTAAATTAAAATATATATTTCACACAATTTTATGGTATTTCTTGGCAGTAGGCAAGCTAAAACATTTTAAGATTAATATTTTGTAATTTCTGCTGCTTAATGCTTAAATGTGAAATCTGTAACATTAAATATAGGAATTTCTCTATTAAAAAATGTGACAATTGTAGATATGGAAAAATTACTGTCAGTTTTTTCCTTAAGAAAATAGAGTATTATAACATGATTGTGTTTTGCAATACAACATGACTGAAATGTAATTATCTTCTATGAACCTTTAAAATCTCTCTTTTCGTACTTCATCCCAGTACTTTTTCATTTTTTATTTTTTATAGCACCATATTAATGGAGTTCCAATTATTTTTAATCATCACCGTCATCTGAATAATTTATCTAAAATCTTTCAGTCTTATTTTCCTGTTCAGTCCATTTACAAAGGGAATGCAAATGTCCTGGGAATTGAAGAAATACGTCATGTGCTAAGAGCTAAGCACAAATGTCTTCTAACTCTGTGTACAAAACAAAAAATATAGATATTTGAGGAAATATGTTCTTCATTCACATTCATAGGGACCTTCTACCTCCCAGATGATAAAACAAGTAAAAATAAAGAGGGCTTTATGCATTTTTGCTCATTTTCACTCTTGCACACATTACCCTGAGGACTGAATACCTGGTTTCTGTTTCCTGTTGCATAAAGGCAGGGAACTGACTTGGCACGAGGAGCTCACAAGACACAGGAGTGGCACATTAGCCACATCTCCTCCTCTCCCGCTGACATGGAAATCTCTCAGCAGTGCAAGCCTCCTGTGATATTTCCCATGGGAAGATAGAGAATGTTAGAGTCAGAAAGGGAGCTGCAGAATTTTCACGTTGCCAGGAGATGTGCTTTGCACCATGGCTCCTTATTTTCTTTCTTTTTCTTGCAAGCACTATTATCGTCAAGTAATGAATGTTAGTTATCAAGCACAAAATAAAACACATTGATTGCCCGCCTGTAAGTCTGGAGTGGAGAAGTAAAAGGAGTTTTTGGCTTCACTTTGCCCAGAAAGAGGAGCTGGATCTCAAACATGGTGATGCCTGAAACGTCCCCTTGACAAGTGTTCACAGGGAAATCAAAATTTCAGCTGGACTGCGTAATTCTGCAGGCAGACCTGACGGGAAAATGCAGGCAGCTGTGGGCATAGAAATCTCCGAGGACTGCAGAGAGCTGTGAGATCACTATAGAAAAGGACTGACTTGCACTACCAAATACTGGAGATGAAAAATATTTGCGACAACCCACACAGCCTAATACCTTCACTTCTAATTGGGTGCAAACATTTTCTGCACAAGAGAAAGGTGAACAGCTTGAGACTTGCAGTAGATTCAAGGAAGAAAACATTCAAACCCACCTGAAAATGACAAATAATGTCCACAGTAGCCCAAAAAGGCATTATTTTACATACCAAGTGAGGAACTTTCTGTCAAAGCTAGCACAAAATGCAAGGGCTGAGCAAGGCAGGAAAGGCATGACAGCATCAAATACCATGGGAGAGCAAAGCTCATTTCTTTAAATAATATTACCAGGCTAGATCATTCTCAACCTTTATTTTAAAATCCAGAAAACTTCTTGAACCAAGGAACCATATTGCAAGAAGGCAGAACAAATGCAGGAGTAAAAATATGCAATAATTATCCCTTTTGTGAGTTAAAAAACCACATTAAATTAAATTAAATTAAATTAAAATATGATAGAACTTGTCAAGGTTCCCCTGACCAAGAGACAGTGGCACATAAAGCCTCTTTATTATAAACAAGTCCCAGACCTGCTTGAACTACTGAATTTAGAAGCTCCAAATTGTCTTGTCTTTGACAACAATTTACAGTGATTTATTATTTACAACCCAAGTGAAGAACTCTTCTCTTTTTCTCCTAGCAGAACTTCTGTCTTTGCCTTGATTACAATTCTGAGGGTAAGTACTAGCACAGACAGGAAACTGTAATGATAAATAATCACAAATTTCAAACTGAAGATTAAAAAAGCCCAGTCAATTTAGTTGCAGAAGAAGTTATTAGATGAAGATAAAATCATAACTCTCCAAGAAAGATATTCTGAAATTTGTCTGTTCACAGACATGATGAATGCAATGAGAATAGGCTTAGAAAATTCAATTTTAAGTCCACTGTTTTCAGAGCCTTTGAGGATTAGAAAACTAACTTACGCTTAAGAAAGCTTCATTATAACTATGCTGTTGTAAAATGAAAATAATTGTACATTTTCTATCATATTGGGTTTACATGTTGGAACAACCTGTCAGGATTCATTCTGATTCGGGAATAAATGCATCATGCATGATGTTTGAAAAAAAAAAAAAGACTTTACACCTATTCAGCAGAGGTGGCCATTAATTTTCAGTGCTCATTCTTCGTTAGAAGGGTTCTACTGTTGTTCTGACATACGTTTCATTTATAAATAGCCTACTGGAATTTCACATGTGCCACAACATTGCATCTTATTAGAGTCAAACAACTAACAATGCTGAATGCCAGTCCCTGGAAGGGATAAAAGCAGAAAATGGGAAATGACAGAAGAGATATTTCTGCTCATCCCTCTTTTTGCTCCCCTTCTCAGGAGACCTCAAGGCACCGTGCTCATTAAACCTCTGTCTTACAGTAAGAAATATATAATATTAATGTTACAAATACTTCACATTATTAATAAATACAGAATAGATAAATCTTTTATAAATGCCCCATTTTGAGGATTTTTTTTTTGTGTTGTTCAGACTCTTGGTCAGGCTTCAAAATATCTTTTCTCTCCTTTGACAAGGTCTATTTGACAGTGGTGGAAACTGTCAAACAAAGGCTTGTCCTTCAAGCTAATAAATCACACAACTGCAAGCACAGGGAAGGAGCATGTGTTCTCCGTTAGATACTCCTAATCAGCATGACACTTGAAATAAGTTACTTTACGCAGCACAAAAATGACATTGAATTATTACTTTGACTCATATTTTATGTTGTCAGCCTGCAGAATTTTAATTAGAATTGAGAGTTCAGGAAATCACTATATTCAATCCATCGACTTCTTACAACCCTGAGAATTACTGTAATTTAAGCAGTATCAGAGCAGGAAGAGGTGGTTTGAGGTATCCTTTTCAGGAAGTTAGGTCCATGTAAGTTATAATAGGCAAGGAAATACTTTTAATTAATTTTCCTCTCGAAGTATTCACTTCAGACTGAAGCTGTTAAGGATCTGAAAAGCTTTATGCAGCTGTCCCTGAAAAAATAGAATAGCTATAGAATTAATAGGGCAAATGTTCTGTCCCTTTTCTGTCCACTGGGCTGAATGTGTAACTCCCAATCCTTCCTGTTTTGGGGGTCAAATCTGCACTTGGTTTAAGATGCCATTTTGTAGAGGTTAGAAGGCAATGGCTGAATCTTTTCTTCCTCAGTATGACTGTTTTCAATTTCATAATATTTTACAAAAAGCAATCCCAGTAAACTCCTAAAGCCTCAGATGGAAGTTGGTGTGAGTTTTACACATGAGTTCTTTTATGTCTTCCAGTACATTCCACAGGAATTCAAGCATTATCATCAGAGCAGTTATTCTCCTTGTCCAAAATTCTGTGCTTGACAAAGACTGTGGCCAGCTGTGGTAAGAAACCCTGCAGGCAGCCAGCAGTGGAGAGTATGCACCAGGGACTCTGACCTCTGAAAAATTAGATATTGAGACATGCCTCATTAGTATCCTGTGCTTATTCCAACTTAGTCTCTTCCTGCATAAAGCCTGAAATAGTAAGCCTGCCCTTCTCATAGCTTCCTTTAAAAAGCATAATCTTGTTGTCCACTATAATCATTTTGAATAACCTTATAATTCTGAAAAAGGACAAGGTTTTATTTTTTAAAAACTACCTTACCCTTCTCCAACTTCTTGCTTATGCAGTATCATAAAATAATGGGTTCTACAGATGAGTTGCAAGCTGTGGGAGAAAGTACAACCGTTTTTCAGTTTTTCATCAACTTTTTTAATAACATCATGTCAGGACTGGTTTCAACCATCTATACCGAAGGTGTATTTCTGAGTGTGCAAAACATGGTGTTTGGTTTCCTCTCCTTGTACTGTTAGATACCTAATCATTTCTTTTTCTTAAGACAGAAATTAACCCAAAACTTCCTGCAACAGGAAATGAAGTTTAAAAAATCATCCTCCTCAGCTACTAGGAATCCAATCCAAAGGTGCTCCTTTTCTGGGAATATGAAGCAATTAGCAAATTAATAGCAAAGGAGGAACAATAAAGGATGATTGTGTGTGTCTTCTGACAGAAAGTCATTCCCCATCTGAAAGACTTTGCTAGAGGGCTCAGCTCTAGCCAGACTCGTCTCTTTGTTTTATTAACAAAGATAGGCAAATGAAGAGGAAAATGTTTCTTTGTTAAAGGTACAGACTACCACTATAAATTTTCAGTATTTCTACACTATTTGTCTTCCAAATGGTGTCTAAAAATAATCTTTTGCATCTTTTTTTTTTGTGTGTGTATATATTGTTCTGTGGTTCTGTAACTCGGACAAAGGGTTTTGTCAAAGAAAAATGTCATTAATCTTGAAGTTTCAATCTCTTTTTTTATTTCCCAAGGAAAAGAAACTTTGCTTTTATCTTTTAACTGCTTTCTTGCACCCATTACAAAATATTAGAAATTAATTTGCTTTTCCACTGCCTCAGGAAATAGATAAGTACCTTTAAAGTTTCAGTTCTGCCTACACTCAAAAACTGTGTGTAAGGCTGGGAAGATATGGGCAGGCAAGATATTACAGTCCACTGACCATTATTCTGAAAGGCTGTAAGAAATGGTGGGAAAACAGAAAGCGGCCACTTTGACATTAATTGACATCAATTGGAGAACACATAGATCAAAAGGAAATACTTGAAAAGAAGTCCTAAGAACAGCCAGAGTGGTTTCTTCTTCTGCAAAACAAAGCCAACCTAATGTGTTCCAATTATTCAAAGCTATACAAGAGGTGGACAAGTCTTCTGGATTTGTGAAATTCGGAGACTACTTTCTAGGTTCATGTAAAAAAATTAAGCCTCATGAATGGATTTGTTAAATGTAAATAAGCTGAAGCAATTGTTTTTGTAGACTAAGACCAAATGGCAATGTGACTAACAGGTTGCAATCTTCAGCCACTGAACACTTCCAGATTCTGGTTGTGTTTCGTCAAAAAGGCATCTGCTTGAGGCACCACAGTCCTTAAAGCTATCCCTGCATTCCTTCTGTTATGGCAAAGGAAGAGCCTTTATTTTCTGCCCAGTCAAAACTACTCTGTCCCATTCCACAAATTTTGTGAAGGTACAAGGCTATTCAGAAATTAAATGCTGCATGTCACTATGTATAAATTATGTCAACAATTATTGAGCTAATACCACAACTCTTGGAGCAGAAACCTTATGAAGAGCAACTGAGGGAGCTGGGGGTGTTTCGCCTGGAGAAAAGGCTCAAGAGTGACCTTATCAATCTCTTCAACTGCCTGACATGAGATTGTAGCCAGGTGGGGTTTGGTCTCTCATAATTGTCATTAATAGTCCTTCTTTTGGTCTTCAGGAACACAGTGAACAAAGTGAAAAGAAAGTTAAAGGACAAAATATCACTGCAAACTTCTATGAGATTTACACATAATCTTTAAGTGTGGTCCGAGTGGAAAAAAATTACCAGATCCATTTATCTAACCAGTCTCAGTTCCTCATTCAACAAGACATGTAAAACAACTGACTCCTTCAGCAGTCTAGTTCAGAAGAGCATGTGAGGGCCCTGTGGCTCAATCCCTGCTCAAAACAGGGCCAGATTTATCAGGGTGTTGCCTGATCAAGGCCAAAAAAAGGACTATAGATGATAACCATTTCATAGCTTTAACACTTCTTTCAAACCACAACTCCTTTCAAAGTGTACTGTCCTTCTTATATTTAATTTCTAAATTCACTTATTGTCCTTTTTTCTCATGTTCTGAAAATAATTCAGAATCAGAAATACTTGGCAGTGCTATCATTAACATCATTTACAATCGTCTTCCTTTCCCCACAGCCAAGTAAATAATATGTGAGGAAAAATGAGAGCAGTTCAGGATATTGTAAATATTATTATAATAAAAAATTCACCTAGAGCTAAATCTATTAAGGAGTCAAATGACCATGTCCTAACTAAGAATCTTTGTGTGTAACAAAGTGCAGAACTGATTATCTCAGACTCCAATCACCCAGTTGCTAGGTCATGCTACAGCACCAATGAAACAAGGATAAAGCTTCCTGCAGATCTGCTCCAGCCCAGGGTTTCCAAGGTCTGAGAGTGTCAGAGACACAGCCCTGCAGAGCCACAAACAAGGCAGTAACCATATTCCTGACTTTCCCACCACAATGGATACTGCAGACTCTTTCAGGGACTAACAGCCAACCAAACCCACAGCAGACAACTAGAGGTGTTTGCCTTTTTCAAAACAACCCATGATTAAGACAGTCTCCTCAGAAGTTAAAGATCTGTCTCTTTTCTCCCCTCAGGCAATTAGTCTAATCACCCAGTTCAGTTTAAAGTAACTGAAACTAAAACTCTCTTTTGCTATCATATGAAAACTTTTCTGCTTTTATGATGTAATTAAATATTAATGAGACACAAGTGAAGTAAGAAAGTGAGTACATCTCTTTCGTAAAGTGTTTAGAGTGATTCCTTAACCAAGGCAATACAAATACTCTATTATCTCTTCAACTAAAACATAAATCCTGCTTCTTCCTTGTTATTGCTTGAGAGCATATTTGGGCTGCATGTCATTTTAGGTTGTTCTCATAATGACTCCAGCCCCTACCTTGATTCATGCTGTTTGTAGAAGGACTAATGCATTTTTTTGGTCATACTTGAACATGCAAAATGCTCATCAATGGACATGCACTGCCATCATTTCCACCTGTTTCTTCCATTGCCTTCTCATCTTCACATTACTGACTTTGACCAGCGACCCTGACTGCGTGGAACCACCCCGTACACATTTATGAGATGAAACAAACTTTCAAGGCCTGGCACTTTACTGATAAAAGCAAATTTACTAAACATTTTAAACATGCAGTGTTTGCCAACTATTTTTGATATTTTATTGTGAACATCATCTGCAATTTTTGCTAAATCTAATTGAGATTTAAAATGAGCCAAATGAAATATATGTGATTTAGCTAAAACAATGAAAACCTACTTGAGCAATAACCTTGGAACTAAGAAACAATCTATTACAGATAGACTGTTTTCGTTGTGAATTTGTGTAAGTGTATAATTGGCATATTTTCCAAGTACATTTTCCCATTTTCTCTAAATCATACATAACATTAGGTTTGTACTATCTAATTTACCTGCATAAATTAATTTAATTAATTTGTACTATCTAATTTACCTGCAACAATTTTTCATATTTGTGTTCAGGAGGATTATTCATTACTTAGAACTAGTTTCCAGACTAACTGACCCTCAGTCCTAATGAGGGAATGGATGGATTGCAATTTGGGTATTAGGCAGACTGCCCGTTTAAAGTCCCTAATTCATCTGTGAAAACTGCTGCTCCCAGGTCATCATGCATCAGTAGAATCAACTTCTTTCTTCATTTTTTTTGCTAGAACTTTATTAAATGGACTCTTCCTTTTCATCTAACTTTGTCAAACATACCTCATCATATGAGTTAATAATCTTAATGTGACACTTTGAAAACTAAAGCTAAGGGTTATGTCTTCATCCCAGGAAGCCTCTAAATGTTTACTGGTTTTGGCTGAGGTAGAGTTTCTTCATAGATGACATAGTGACATATTTTGGATTTGTGATGAAAGTGGTGTTGATAACACGGGGATGTTTTAGTTATTACTGAACACATGATCCTCACCTCAGCCCACCAGTGAGGGGGCTGGTGTTGCACGAGGAGTTGGAAAGAGACACAGCCAGGACAGCTGACCCCAGCTGGTCTAAGGGGTGTTCCATACCACATGGCATCATGCTCAGGAACAAAAGCTGTGGGGAAGAAGGAGGAAGGGGGGCTGCTCAGAGTTATGGAATCTGCCTTTCCAAGTTGCCATTATGTGTGACATAGCCCTGCTTTCCTGGAAGCTACTAAACTTCTGCCTGATGATGGGGAAGTAGCGAAAGAATTCTTCATTTTGCTTTGCTTGGGTGCGCAGCTTTGCTCTCTCTCAGCCCATAAGTCTTCATGTTAACCCATGAGTTTTTAGGCTTTCACACTTCCAATACTCTCCCTCAAACCACCAGGGTCGTGGTGGTGTGAACAACAAGCTGTGTGTAGCTTCAGCACCTACTGGGATTACACCACAGCAATATGGTATTTGTGGAACTTACACAAGGGTTGTGTTTTATATATGTCTCTTACAGTCTTTTGGTGTGAAGCAGTACTTCCCTCTTTTAACATGAGCTCCAGCTTCTGTTAATTGTGTTGAAAATGATGCAATGCCTACAAAAGCAAAAAAACTGAATATCTTCTGAAGCTTTGAGTTTCTCAAGGGTAAGGAATTCTTTCTTCCTTTGAATTAGTTCTGTGCCCTAGTCATGAAAAGCCATGTCTAGGATTGTGCAACACTGCCTCAAACTTGCTCCCTCCTCTTCTTCCTTCTTCGCACTCAATTCAGGCCACTGCTGCTGCTTCGGCTCTGCCTAATTTTGGAATTAGGGAAAGGGTTAGGGTTACGCCTACGGTTAGGCTTCCCAAAACCACAAAGTCCAGACACACAGGGACAGTGAAAATGTAAAAGTCATGCCTAGGACTGTTCAACAATGCCTAAAATTTGTTCCCTTTTTTCTTCTTTGTATTTCTTTCAAAAATCTGCTCTGCCTAATTTTAGGATTAGAGCTAGGGTTAGGGATGCGCCTAGGGTTAGAGTTTGGAAAACCGCAGAGCACAGTTGTACAAAGACATTGATAATGTGAAAGTCATGCCTAGGATTTTTCAACAATGCCTAAAACATGCTCCCTTTTTTCCTCTTTGTATTTCCTTCAGGACACTGCCCTGCCTAATTTTAGGATTAGGGTTACGCCTAGGGTTACAGTTCGCAAAACCTCAAGGCCCCGGCATTCAAAGACATTGAAAATGTGAAATCCATGCCTGGGATTGTGCAACACTGCCTCAAAGTAGATCCCTCCACTTCTTCCTTCTTTGCGCTCAATTCAAGCTACTGCTGCTGCTTCGGCTCTGCCGAATTCTGGAATTAGGGCTAGGGTTAGGGTTACGCCTAGGGTTAGGGTTGGCAAAACCTCCAAGCCCAGGCATACAGGGACACTGAAAATGTGAAATCCATGCCTAGGAATGTGCAAGAGTGCAACAAACTTGCTCCCTCCTCTTCATACGTCTACTCTCTCACTACATGCTACTGTTCATTTCATACTGCTGCTTCGGCTCCGCCTCATTCTGGAATTAGGGCTTGGGCTGGGGTAACGCACAGGGTTAGGGTTTGCAAAACCACAAAACCCAGGCATACACGGACACTGACAATGGGAAAGCCTTGACTAGGCATCTACAAAAGTGCCTCAATCTTGCTCCCTCCTCTTCTCTGTATTTCTTACTCAGTTCAGGCTACTGCTTCGCCTCTGCCTAATTTTAGGAATAGGGCTAGGGTTAGGGTTATGCCTAGGGTTAGGGTTCGCAAAACCACAAAGACAAGACATACAGTGACCCTCACCACGCAATTGCCATGCCTAGGCATGTGCAAAAGTGCATCAAACTTCCTCTCCCCTCAACTTTGTATTTCAAATTCACTTCAGGTCACTGCTACTGCTTCGAATCTGCCCAATTTAAGGATTAGGGCTAGGGTTAGGGTTACGCCTAGGGTTAGGGTTTGCAAAACCACACAGCCCAGGCATACCGGGACACTGACAATGGGAAAGCCTTGACTAGGCATGTACAAAAGTGCCTCAATCTTGCTCCCTCCTCATCTCTGTATTTCTTACTCAGTTCAGGCTACTGCTTCGCCTCTGCCTAATTTTAGGAATAGGGCTAGGGTTAGGGTTATGCCTAGGGTTAGGGTTCGCAAAACCACAAAGACAAGACATACAGTGACACTCACAACGCAAATGCCATGCCTAGGCATGTGCAAAAGTGCATCAAACTTGCTCTCTCCTCAACTCTGTATTTCGCACTAAGTTTAGGTCACTGCTTCGGCTCTGCCTCATTTTGGAAACAGGGCTAGGGTTAGGGTTACGCCTAGGGTTAGGGTTCGCAAAACCACACAGCCCAGGCATACAGGGACACTGACAATGAGAAAGCCTTGACTAGGCATGTACAAAAGTGCCTCAATCTTGCTCCCTCCTCATCTCTGTATTTCTTACTCAGTTCAGGCTACTGCTTCGCCTCTGCCTAATTTTAGGAATAGGCCTAGGGTTAGGGTTATGCCTAGGGTTAGGGTTCGCAAAACCACAAAGACAAGACATACAATGACACTCACAACGCGAATGCCATGCCTAGGCATGTGCAAAAGTGCATCAAACTTGATCTATCCTCAACTCTGTATTTCGAACTCACTTCAGGTCACTGCTTCGGCTCTACCTCATTTTGGAAACAGGGCTAGGGTTACGGTTACGCCTAGGGTTAGGGTTTGCAAAACCACACAGCCCAGGCATACAGGGACACTGACAATGAGAAAGCCTTGACTAGGCATGTACAAAAGTGCCTTAAATCTTGCTCCCTCCTCTTCTCTGTATTTCTTACTCAGTTCAGGCAACTGCTTCGGCTCTGCCTAATGTTAGGATTAGGGTAAGGTTTAGGGTTATGCCTAGGGTTAGGGTTCGCAAAACCACAAAGACAAAACATACAGTGACACCCACCACGCGAATGCCATGCCTAGGCATGGGAAAAAGTGCATCAAACTTGCTCTCTCTTAAACTCTTTATTTCGCACTAAGTTTAGGACCCTTCTACTGCTTCGAAACTACACAATTTTAGGATTAGGGCTAGGG